>JAWWLV010000088.1:25568985-25631885 GCA_035041135.1 Platyrinchus mystaceus
GATCTGGCCGGTGCGAGCGCTGCGGGGAGAGAGGGCAGGCGGTGGCTGCCGGGCCGGGGGAAAGCTCACTTTTGGAGTGCCCCGCTCCCCGCTCCCCCCGGCCAGGGCTGGCGTGGCCCCTCCTGCCGCCCCGGCAGCGCCGTGCGGGACCCGGGGCGGGGCAGCACCGCGGACAGCGCCCGGCCCCGCCCGGCCCCGGGGACCACGCCGGCCCCCGGAAAATACTCGCTCATAGACGCCCCGTCCCCCCGGGGTGGTCAATGTTTCGGGCCGCTGCTGCTTAGACCTCACCCGCAACATGCTCTGGACTTGGGCTTTGTCGGCCTGAGCCCATCTTCCTGGTGGAAGAAGTAGGCGGGTGGACCAGCAAACCGATGTTGCTGCTGACATGCTTTCTCTCAGTGGCACAGCAGTTGCTTTATTTTCTGGGGAGAAACTTATCAGAGGGGCAATACACGAGTGTGGAGTGGAACACGAATGGCAGGAATTGGGGATCAGGAAGGCTGTTCTGGGATGCTCAGGTTTGTCTCATTCTATCCTAGGACCACAGCATCCTTTCCTTTCGGAGAGAGACCAGAGATACTCAAGAGCATGGGAGAAAAAAATGAGCTGTGAGACATGGTTAACACCAAGACAAGAGAACAGGGAGTGATTAATTAATAATGACACTTTCTATCCCATGGGTAATGGCAGGAGTGACTCTCAGACACAGTTGATGTCATTTTTGGGGTAGTGGCAGTCTGAGACATCTGTGATGGGCAGCCAGATCTTGCTTCCTACACTTGCTTGTGTCCTGGCAGACAGTGCTCAGGGTATCTCCCAGCTCTCTCATTGCTTTCATGAGGAGATAATTGCAGGCAAGAGCCTCCACCCCTGTAAATCCCCACTCACTATCGACAAAGCTGTCTTCTAGAGCTCTGCGGCCTGAAAAGCACTTGTCAATGAAACAGTGACTTTTGGCAAGGCAGGTGTAAGTGAATGACTGATGGAGGGTCCTTCAATAAAGGAATGTGATGGGAATTGACTGGGCTGAGAAGAAAAACAACTCACAATCCCCACCATCCCTCCAGACAAAACCATAAGCCATTTATTCCCGATCCATATTCTCCCATGAATATCAATAGTGATTGTGATGTTTTTGCTAGATGTGAGCACTCTCCAGTCCCTTTTGATTACACCATGTCCCCATGTGTGGTGTCTTGAAATGGTCTTGTCTGCTGCAGAGATATTGCTTTTATCTTCCAAATGCCATTCTCATTACTGTCAATGCCTCACTGTCCAGCTAGTGACAAATGTCTCAGGGATGTTCATCTGCCTTGCACACTACTCCATCTCTCCAATTGCCCTGTCTTTTCCCCTCCAAGGAAGGGTTTAGTAATATTTGATTTAGTAATATTTTCTTCCTTGCCCCCCGCATCTGCTGAAAAAGGTTTGTTCACTAGTAAATCTCTGTCCTATCCTTTCAGAAGTTAGTGCCCTCTGGAGTATCACCTCTCCTGTTAATCTGTTTGATCACTTCAATGACAGGTTGACCAGTGCATGGAAAGATAATCTGCTTTTTCCACATCTGAAGGTTTTTTAATGGGGGAGAAATTAGGCCAACCAAATGATTATGATACTAGAGCCCTATTTTCCTGTAATTTCATTTTCTAATCCATATTCTCAAAAAACTAAAGAACAAAGAGCTTGTTTGTTTCTTTGTGTGTGTAGCTTGGTTGTTTCTTACTGTGTACACTTGTGAATGCTCTTTTTTTTCTTCTCTGATCTTTTGAAAAACTGATAAGAAAATATGCTTACATTATTTCTTTGTGTATTTCCTTAAAAATTTAGTGATAGCTGTACAGCAGACTTCTTTTAGCAGCAGAGCTAACAGCCAAAATAATACTAGGGAGGAAGTGATCTAATGGCCTTAGTTCTTGGAAAGACTTTTAACTAAAATTTTTATATGTGTGTATATATATATATATATATGATTTATTACAATTATATTATTTATTTAGAAAGAAAAGCAGAAAATCACTTAAATCTAACCAACACAGTATCCTCAACTGAAAAACAACTTACCTTCCTTGTTAGAACATGCTTTGATCTGAAAATCCCTGAACTCAGTGGTGATTTCTAACAGTTCTGGTAGTTTTGGATCTGGCCCTATGACTATAGTGCTTCTACCTGATGTTGTACGCATATGTCAGAAAGAACAGACCAGTATGTTTTATGATCCTCTTCCCCCCTTCCCCTGCCACATGTCAGCCTTGCATTATGTGTGAGTTAACTCTCTCAGCTGGCACAATATTTCCTGCTCTTGTTTTAGAGGTGCATATGTGCTACCAGGAAAAAGTAAAAATAAGAGACACTCTAGGTATATATTGAGTGCACTATTGAAAAATAGACTCTTCTGCAGCGGATCCTATGGCCTGATTCTGCATTGCAATATAAGATAGGATTCCTATGTAAATCAGTGGTTTGTTTACTTTTTCGAAGATGCCAGGTTCTGTTTCCTATTGAAGATTAAGTAGAGCAATTCTATCACCGAGAATTGCTTGTCACTATTCAGATGCCACTTCAAATTGAAAGTGTAATTGGCAGCTCTTAAAAAATTTTAGCTAATGGAATTTCTGTTATGGGTTGTTCAGACCACCTGTACCATAATATTTATCTCCAAAGTCATTTTTATAAGCTATTCTTGATTGAACTTTAGAAAAACAATTCTTCTGCTAGGCTATTTTGTCAAGAAATGCTGTCATAGGCCTTCAGGTATATAAAAGTGCTTATATAAAATTAATGGACTGCTTTTTATATTTACAATCTCATCCGTAGCATTTGAGGTCTTGCAAAAGAAGGCACGCACTTAAAATAAGAATAATATTAGAACTGTATCCTCAGGCTTGTTTTACTGTCAGTAACAGTATTATAGAATATTGGTGTGTTTAAAATCAGAATGCTAGTTGGTAATTTGACTCTAATTTAGAGTAATTTCTGCTTTTACTTACTGCAACTGCTCTGTATTACAATCAGAGATTTTTCTTAATGTTTATGTGGGAAATGCTTTGCACCTTGAGAAGATTTTGTAAACAATATTGATAGGTCTACTGTAGCTTTGTGGTGGACAATTGATAAGTGAATAGGTCTTTAAACAGAAGAAAAATAAGAAAGACTACAGAGATATGACATAAAAGATGTGCATAATAAATAGTACATGAAAACCTTCACCATTAAAAAACATGGGCTCCGTCCTGCTGCCTCTGTCTGCAATGGGCATTACCTTAACAAGGTCCACATTTTATACTCCTACTTGTTTCTTCTCCCTGTTTCCACAAACCATCACATTTGCTTATCAGCTTCCTTGTAGTAGGTGGCAGTGTAGCACATGTTGCAAACAGAGGGGAGAGAGACTATGACCCTTTAGCAACACTATTTTTAATATCTGAGTTAAAACTTCGGGATTTTGAGTAGCCACTTGCACAAAGCATAACCATTACCTCACAGAATCCTTTCTGTGAGTGGTCACTTGGAGTGAGTAAGGAATGACATTTTCTGGTCCTTCATAATACTGTGGTCTTGTGTGAATCATCTTCCATGTCTTCAGCTTCTGTCTGTGCTGATTCAAGCAGCGGTACCCCTTGCTGTGTACCTCCTTCTTCTGTGAGAGCTCTGCTGCCTCTGCTAGGCCTAGTAATTGCATTAAGGTGCTATTTCACTGAATTATAAATATATCAGAATACATTTTGTGTTTGCATCTTAAATGCACAGAATATTTACTATCTAGAGCAGAGTGTGAGTCTTGGAAAAGTTATTGTGTGGATTAGCAGATTGTAATGATATGGTTCAGTCTTCCAGTGTAATGCAATCCAAGTGAATATGGAAATGTGTGACTAAGTACATTAGAGGAGGTGCCAGTGCTGTTTTTGTTCTCCGCAATTTAGAATATTCTGAAATTGTGGTGGTGTAGCAGACACTTTAGAGTAGAGGCCAATGGTTTGTAACTGCTTTCTAGAAGCAAAACACAAGCTTGATTGAAGTCAGGAGACTCACTCATATACATTTCAGTGCTTTACTGAGCTAGGAGAAAGTGAATGCAATATGGTTTTTTTGCATGTCTTATTTTAGGATATAAAATTTTCTTCTTCCAAGCCAGAAAAAATAACACATCTATGCCTTTAAAAATGTTACAAAGTAATATTTTTTCCAAGATATGACACTGCTGAATTTATCCCTATGCTACTTAGGATCCATTACAGTATCATGTCTATAACCAAGCATTACACTACTTACTATCCCTTATTCTGAAAAATTATTATTATCCAATTATAATTGGATAATAATTACTGAATAATTAAAAATCCAATAATTTCTGGATAATAATTATTTTTTATTAACTCTGAATTTTTGGAATCATTATTTGTGACTCATTATGACTACTGATTCAGGTTCTGAAGAAATAGTTTGCAAAATATCTTTATTTTTGAAGTGAAACTAAAGTTAGGCTTTCAAATAGATAATTTTTGTGGGTTTTTTTTCCGTAAATGTGTTTTTGAAGCATTCAGACAGCATCACTTATTGTTTTCTAGAATCACAAAGAGATGGAAATGGTGGCATATCTCAGAAAGCCATGTGTGGCCTGTACGTGGTATTGTATTTGTGCTGTAAATTTAAAGTCTAACTGCACTATTGATGTACATTTTTTGCAGACTGCTGCAGATACTTTTTTTTCTTTCAGAAGAAAAATGTATTTTAATAATGACCATGTAAGGAAAAAAATGTATCCTTATTTATTCTTCCACAAGAAACTTGCATGTTGATTCAAGACCATTCAGGCTCATGAGAACTTGGCCATTGATTTCTCAGGTTGTAAAATGGGGTCTTTAGCTTGATAAATATTTCCATTTTCATAAGGTGGTTGGGAATGATATTTCATTAAATTTAAGCTTGGTTTGCTTTGTGCGAACTGTCTGTTCAGAGCTAGCACAGGAAAGAAGTAGTGAGCATTTCTAATAAATATGAAAGTATATATATGTATGCTTATGTGGTAGTCATAGCTTTTGGTTAGAGTAACTTAGTTGTCTGTGAAGTCAAAAAGAGCTGAGCAGGCTCTATATGCTTTTATTTCTAGCGTGTTTCTTTCATTGTTGTATGCTCTAGTAAATTTACCCAGACTGATGTCATCCTGTCTTTGGTCTGCTATGAGATCCTTCCTGTAGAACTGAGCCCTTTTGTTCTCTGGCAGAATGATTCCATGGCTACAGTACTCCTCCACCTAGAGTAATAATGGCATGGTTTGTCCTTAAACTTCTGTGTTTTGCTTTATCCAAGCAGCACAGTGTTAGTCATCTACGTCTGGCACAAAAATGAACCTGTGCTGCCAGCTGTCACAGGTGGGTGATTTGCTTTAGCTCAACAGGTGGAGCTGTGACTTCATTAGCTTGTTGATTCAGGCTAAAATTCAGCTAGCTGGGCAGGTTCCTGACTCAATTTTGCTCATGTATTTTACATTCTTTAAATTTGTACCTACATTTCCATTGCTTATGGAAAGTTTTTAACCTCCTGATCTGTAAAACACTTCAGGTAATGAGAGGCATGTATGATTCATCAGGAGGAGTTGTTCATTTGTGGACATATGATGCATCCAGGGGTCTTCTTTGGGATTTTTTTTTACCTCAGCTTTGCTTATTAATGGAGAAATTCAATGGAGTCTAAGACAGTATTGACATTTAGCCCTCTTTGAGTATGGTTCACCTTGCATGATTGATTTTTTGTGCCCTGACTTTTTGTTAGTAACCCAAAGACTATAGAAATGTTTGGAATAATTCTCTCTTCAGCCTGTTTAGATGAGATTAGTTCCAGTGGAGTTACGTTAATAATATTTATAAAAATAACAAACTCATTGCTCATACATCCTGTAATTCTCATTTCATAGACTACTTGTGACTCCTATGGGCCCTTCATTGCCATGTTGCCCATGTTCCCCTTTTTGCCTTGATTTAACTGCAGCTGATCATGTGGTGGTTGGAGTAGGATGAAGGTCGTTGGATGAAGGATCATTCTGTGTTGGGAAAACATATCACAGAATAACAGGGGAGTGGCTTGAAAGAGTTGGGATAATAACATGAGCATCCACGTATAAAAGTGCCCACTCCTCAGAAGCTTTCTATTCTCCTGTATTTTCATCCTTTTATATTAATTTTTCAACCTGTGTAAACTTTTTTATCTGATAAATGTTTAGAGAAAGATTGTTTCCCTGTGGATTTGTGCATCCCTTGGTAAGTCAGTGCTTCAAATATAATACTAAATGTTCACTAATCATGTCAGAAGTATTACTGATACTACACTTAGAGTGGCAAAGTCAATTAGGGGAACTAAGACAACATTAACTGAAGATTTAAAGTCACAACATCTCTAGTAAAGAAATAATCATTGTGATTAGATGAAGCAAAGAGCTTCCAAACAGAATCTAGATTCAAATACGCTGAAAACATTCACTGACTGCTTATGGATAAAAAAAAAAAAAAAAAAAAGCAGAAATCAAAGCGGTAGAGGCTTTTTAATGAACAGAAGTGTAGGGTAAATTAATCAAATAAATTGTTTGCTATTAAAAATGTGCCCAGCTACAGTTAGATTCCAATAAATATGCCCAGTGGGGATGGAAAATCTAGACAACTGAAATTACATTGATTAATTTATCTTAGTTTCCAATGCCTTCTGAGTATGTATTTAGGAAACAAAAGCTGTCATAAAGATAGACTGGCAGGAAATGGACTCAACTATTTCTTTTTTTAATCGAGATATTGCTCTTTGACAATGGAAGTAATTTCAAGTTACTTAAGGATGTTAAATGTATCACTGCTCAGGCAGAGAATTCTTAGCAGAAATGTCAGCATAAAAGTGACCTCCAATGGTTACAAAATATACTTGAGGCTGTGCTCTTGTTTATTTTCATGATAAACAAACATGATACAAGAGCTGTCATTTTTAAAAGTCACAATTTGACCTATTTAGTACCTAAGCAACGTTCGTTATGGTCACCTCTGCTTTTGCTAGAGGACTTGTTGGAAATGGTAGGGAATGCATTCTGTTACCTCTCACACTCAAAGAAACAGGAGGTTCATCTTGAATGGAATACTATTGCTTCTAAAATATGAATGAGTCACTGTAGTTGCATAGAAGTAAGTACAGGAATCAAAAGGCAATCCCCACACAAATCTCTTCTTAGAAATCAAAACAAAATTTCAAAGAAAACAGAATCTGAATAAAGAGTCATCCTGTCCCAGTTGCTTAGCTTTGATGTCTGTTTCTATAACAGTCTGCCTCCTCTGAGCCTGGACCTCTATTTCATTCTTGACTCCTTAAGAATTGTTTACATCTTGCATTGTTGGCATCTGAGTCAATGTTACCCACAAACCTGAAACTCTAGTTCAGTCCCAGGCTTGGTTCAAGGCTGAACTCTTCATCTAGGGATTATTTTTCTCATACAGTATTACTGCCATTAAACACAGCAAAAAACCATTGCAAATGTCCAATGAGATGACAGCGCAGAAAGTTTCTCTTACATGCAATATTCTTTATTTTTCATCCGTGTTGTCTTGTATCATAGCTTCTACCTGTAATTGTTTAACTACTTCATGTTCAATTACTTCATAATTCACATCAGCTATGCACTCTGTCTTTCTTTAGTGTGGTAATTTCAGTTCATGACAGTCAGAATATATTCCTTTTTTCATTTTTCAGTGTGGATATCCTCATTGTACAGTACCTTTTCCATAGCTAATGTAAGTAAGGCCTGATCATCCCGGGCTCAGCTGTCAGCTGCAGTCACACTTCCAAGCATCTTATTAGTCAGTTGTAAGAAACTAACAACATGTAGCTAAGCTCTGCTCGCAGATAAATGATTGCACCTCACATTCAGCTATCACTTAAACAGAATTAGTATCAGCTGTGATAGCTAGACTTCTGGGTTATTTTTTAATTTGAATGCCACCACTTCATCCTAAAATACTGTAACTTCTCTATTATTGATTCTATTGACTCACATAGACACATGAAAGGGAAAAAAAAAAAGGTTAATGCTGGCCAATGAGAAGCAGTTCTATCTGGGTCTGTAACACCCTAGACATACAAAAGATTTTATAGGGTTACAGGACTTTTCTTTGTCTCTCATTTATATTTTTCTCATCAGCCTAGTGACTGAAGCCTCTGTCAGGGATTTAAGAGATTAAATTTCTTCTCTTCGTCAGGAAATATGAACCCAAACCTCACTGTCCAGAGCTAATTGTTTTAACTACCACCTGGTGGAGTAGTTTGGGGAATTTTCTTGCTTTTGCGTGCTCATTTTATTCTGCTTGGTTTAATACAGTTAGGGACTCCTTTACACAGTAAACAGGATCTCACTGTTGGTAAATTCTGAGATATTTGTTTATTAAGTCTTTCTTGCTCTTTGGCCTTCTGTGTTTGCATTCATTCACAGTGGAAGCCCTTCAAATTTTTAGAGCCCTATATCAGAAAAAAGCTTTATCCTGACGTGTAAGAAATTCCTGAACCAGAAAGCTGAAATTATGTTGCCTTGCCAATTCTATCCATTGCAATTCTATCCATTAGAAACCGTAAAAGTGGTACCTAATTCTAGGAGCAGTTATGCTTCAGAAATGTCAGAAAGTGTTTAAGTTGTTCCTTTTCTTTCTTTGGTTGCTTCGTTTGAATAGTTTAGTAGCTTCTGTGAATTATGTTTTGAGGAAACTTTTCCCAGCAGAAATATGTGAGTAGCTAATTCCAGATTATGAATTTTGACAGGTCCCTTGGACAAAGAGAGCAAGCACTTCATAGTAGTAATTATAGGCAACTTCTGGATCTAGCCTGGAGGATCATTCAAGGTTGCTAGCACTAACCATAAGCAGTCCTTGCTTTCCTGGTTTTAATCTGTTTGATGAACCTCCATTATCTTCACAGCTACATCCAAGTCCAATTCTTGTCTTGCATTCTAAAAAACCCTGTCAGTCTGTCGTAGCAAAGTTAACTAATTACTTCTAGAAAACTGTTTATGTGTCCAAGATCCTGAAAGGTTTATAATTTTTTTCCTGAAGAGCAATACTGAGGCTTAGCTGTGAGTGCATATCATTAACTTGAAACTAGTTACCAATTTGAGGGCCACAACCCTCAGTATCCATTCATTATTTTTAAGTTTATAATTTGCTTTGTTTAATGATTTCTATCTATTGTCCATGCATAAAAATCTGTAGCAAGCTGCTGCATGCTCTCTTTATGTCCAGCCTCCTTGTCATTCTCAGTGCACCTGCAAGAATTGCTGGGAGAAGTTGTCTCCAGCATCTTATTTTATTGGTCTGAGGCATCCAGAGCAAGGGTTGAAGGGATGTTCTAGCTTGGTGCGTCTAGTTCTATGGGCCAAAGAAAGCAAACTCTGTTTTGCAGAGCTCAAACATGTATAGGTTATTCCACAAAAACAGTTCTGAGTGTTAAAGCATGTGAAGAATATTAATGATTTTTGGCTGAGGTGATTCTGGGAAGTAGTTAAGATGTGAGATTAAAAACACCCAACAAACTGGACTAGCTTTGAATGGGTATTCCAGGAATCATAAAAATTATATACCTGAAAAAAAGGCCATGCTTTACCACATTTCAAGGATTTTTCTTTCTCCAAAATTGCAACATTAGGTCTTCTCAAAGAGGAACTGTTTCCTTCTCCCCATGCCCCCCGCCAAAGCAAGGTATATTTTCCTGTAATCTTGTTCTCTAAACCATTTAATGTTAAACTTTCCACAAAGACTAAACAAATATTCAGGTAGATACTTTGCAGGGAAAATTTTGCTTCAAGCAATTGGAGTTCAGCAAACTTATAAGCAACTGAAAAAAGGTTTTATTATGGGAAGTTTCAGGCAGTCTTAATCACAGACATTGCTACCAGAACCATCTATAATTTATAGACATATGTATCCTCCTAGGTGCTCTGTATGACAGTATTTCCAAAATGGTGTTATCCTGTAAATAACTGTTGAGCTTTTTTCTTTTAAAATTGTACTTTAGAGAAGCTTGAAGTGTTAAACAGAATGGTTAGAAGAATGCAGTTCTTGTCATTATTTATTATTTCTCTATAACATTGCCTACTCTGCTTACATACCGGACTTTTAGTAATAACTTTTTCGTCATGAGGTTCTTAGAAAATGCAGAGGGAATACTGGACTGTAATGGATATTTTTATTTTTTTTACTTTTTTTTTTTTTTTTTTTAAATTAAGGTGGCCATTTGGTATGCATAGGGTTATTTGGTATGCATAGAAGGAAAATGCTGTTCTTTAGGTGTTTAAATGTGCAGATTGTATCAAATTATACATAGCTTTAATTATTTTCTAAATATACTGTTCTAGAAGTATAGTCATTATAGTGTTGTTGGTCCAGGAGGATGTAATATATTTCCTTTTGAATAAGATTTTTTCACTCTGACATGTCTTTATGGTTAGATCTTTTTAATCTGTAAAGCTGAAACATGTAGCTTGTTATAGCAGCTCAAACATAATTAGTGATCAGTTTGTGCAGAAACAGCTAAGGGAAAAAAGAAACAGTTTCTCATTATTTCTTATTTCTCCATCTTAAAATTAGGAAATTTTTCAACTGGTAAATGAAAATAGATCACCAGCACCACCAGGTCTGGGTGAAATGTACTGGTAACAGTATTAAGAAAGTCTTGCTTCATTTCAGACTATATGTGACCTTGGGAGCGTTCAGTTATGCCTTGAGACAAAAAAATGTAGTGTTTCATTTTGTAGTGGTACCATCTTTCACATTTATGTGGATTTAAAAATGTAAATAAAATTGTTTTCTGTCAATGGGATATGTGAAGGTCACAGTCATATTCACCAGGAAAATTCAAACTGCCATTTGACCCATCACTGGTTCAGTAGATAAGAATGCATTTTATTCCCTTCCAGTAATCTAATTTGTAAGCACTTTATAGCCCAACATTTTATGCCTAGTTGCTAAAAAGTAAGAAATAAACCTTTAAGCACTTCATTGCAGATTTATTTACAGAATGACTGTGTATCAAATGAGAAGTTTTTTAGAATGCCAGGGCATCTTGTATTATAGTCTTGTAACCATGGCAAGATTGAGTACTATAAAAGACAGGAGGAATGACTAGCAGAAGAGTTCAAGGCCTCTCTGATAGTTTTACTTTTAACTTCTATGTTCTTATCTCACACAATTCTCTCACAGATCATCTCTGTGGCAGCTTTGGCATAAACTCTATTCTCCTAAAATTGAAAGCAAATAAAAGCCACTGTGCCTGCTGTTTAGAGGTGGGGATGGATAAAAACACTTTTAATTTAGATGTTTGAGGTTTTTTTTCTAGTTTTGACAATGCAAGACCTGGGAATCAGTGTGAGGTTTCTTTGCCACAATGCAGAGTACCCAAGTGCCCACGAATTTCTCTCTGGATATCTGGAACATTTTTTGGCCAGAGCTGCAGCCAATATTAAGTCCGGATGGTTCCCCTGATCTGGCCATATGTGACTATACGTACCTTCTGCCGTTGCTTCCTCTCTTGGCTAGCAGACAAATTGTTCTGAAAGTGTGTAAACTGCTAAGATTTGAAACAGAAACAAACCCTTAAATGTTTTATGCTGGCACGAGACTTTTCTACATGCAACTAATTCTGCATTTGCTCAGTACAAATAATAGATTTTCTTTTCTCCAGAATGTGAACAATATCTTATTCATAAATATTTATGTGCTGCATTATTTAGAGCTTCATTAGAGACCTGATATTGGCCATAGGTAGAATCAGGACACTAGATTAGGTGAACAGTTTTGGCCATTACTTTGTTTCTGTATCCCACAGAACACACTGAATACATTACCATGAGATTATCTCAACCTATTTGAGAATAACTGGTAAAAGCTAACCACCGTTAGACTCGACAAACACTTTATGGCAACAGAATTATGATGGAACACACTTCTCAGACTCCCCCGAGATATCCATGGCTCTCTAAAAAGATCTGACTTGTAGCATTAAGCAAAGACACTGCAGACTACATTTTTACAAAATTATAGTCTTCTGTGGTGGGATTTCATATAACTTCTTATAT
This sequence comes from Platyrinchus mystaceus, assembly GCA_035041135.1. NCBI lineage: Eukaryota > Metazoa > Chordata > Aves > Passeriformes > Tyrannidae > Platyrinchus > Platyrinchus mystaceus. The sequence goes on from JAWWLV010000088.1 coordinate 25,581,074, forward strand.
TAGGAACAGAAGGAGCTGTCACTGTGGCTGGTAGTGGGGAACTCAGTACTTCTCATGAAGTAGATGTCTGTAAAGAGTTGTTGTGAAAAACATACTTGGGGCTCTTTCTTAAAACACAAATGCATAGCAGTGCAGACAAACTATGTGCTTGGCTAGCCTGTCTTTTGAGCTAGGGGAGCAGGAAGCATCCCTAATCCTGAGATAGGAATGAAAGCATTTGAGTGAAGAAGTACTGCCTCTTAGACGGACTATTAGCATGGGTGTAGCTGTGCAGGAATGTAAATGGCTTCAGCTTGGAAATCACTCATGTAGAGGCAAAGAAATGCTCTGCATTTGACCACACAGATACACTGTTGGTGAATTCTGTCCTGCGCCTCAGCATAAATGAAGAAGATGAATATTGTAACTGAGACATAGGAGTAAAGATCCATCTTCCAGAAATTGTCTCATTTTCCCTCTAGTGGACTACTTTTCTTGATCTTTGCTTACAAAGGTATTTCTCGGCTCAATAAGGGATATGAGGGCAGTGTTTATTTGTAGTAAATAAAGTAAAGTATTAAGTAAAGTAAAGATTTCACAGTAAATCTCAGCTTGAAGGAAGATATGTGAAAACAAGCCTGTGAATCTAAAGGAAATGATTCTTGTGTTTATTAACCAAGAAGGAATATTTTTCAGAATGGATGTGTTTAAAAGAAATCTCCGGTAAAGCTGAATGAGATCTAAGAATATGTGCTGACTATAACCAAGATTACTGCGTGGTTTGGAGAAGTAAATCTTGGAGGTTTTCTTGATTTTTTTTTCTTTTGCCTTTTTATGACAACCCTTTGAGGAAAAGTACAAGCAGAAGAGAGCCCTAAGGGTCATAAAATGTACCCTCAACTTATTATGAAATGCAGTAAATGTGTGAAAAAAAGTATGGTATTTGCCTATAGTATTTTATAGACATAGTCTGATCTAAAGCCCATTGATGAGATGACTGGACATTTTTCCCCAGCACCTCTAGACAAGTTTAACAAAGTTTTCCACAAAAAAGATTTCAGAGTTTGTAAAAAGTACAACCCTCCCCCAAGCAAACACTTCCCCCCAAAAAAACCCCTCACAACAAACAGATCAATTAGAAGTGCAGGGGAGTGAAAGATGCTACCCATCTTGGTCTTGTTTTAGAACTTCAGCTCCAAACAGCTACATGACTTGTCTGACTGACTAACCACTGGTGATGAAGTTGGAGGTGCAAAGCAGTTCCCTGCAAGTCACACTAATCATACACACTCACCATCAATAGTAATGCTAGATACTCAGTGGGACATCATCCTCCAGCTGCAATGTCTCTATGTAAGAAAATTGTCCTATCCATCATAAACAAGGATATTCATATATAACTAAAAACACTTCACCAGTTCAGAACAATTAGTAGTACATAACTCAACACATTTAATCTTTAATTGAAGTTGCAGACCTTATGAAATAATAAAACAGTGAGGCTGAAATAGCATAAAATATATTGATTTGGCAGTAATTGATTAAAAAAATCAAAAAACCACACCATGAATCCTGCTCTCATTATGGCATCTCAGATTGATGTTTTGGGATATTATGTGCTTTTGCAACTAACTCATATGTAATAAAAGGCCAAGAGAAGAGAAGTATTACTCAGAAAAGGATTTAAAAGCACCAAAGAAATCCAATGTCTTAGAAAGCTATTCATATGCCATTGTCAATGAGAGAGGCCTAGCAAAAGAATGGTGAACAGTCCCCCTTCTTGGTATTAGCAGAGATGTACCATAACCTTTAGATGTCAAAATATTTTGCTGTGTCTGACCTCAGGTGAATAGCTGGGCTGAGTTCCCTGCAAATCTTTACATATTACTTATGTGCTTTACATATTATTTTGAAGATAATAGCAGATAAACCAAAGGATCTTTGCCTATGTGTCCATAGATCAATATTTTTTGGATCAAAATTGACTACAGAAGGGACATACATGTCCACACATGTGAATACATATAAATATATGTGTATAACTGACGATTAACTTGGTCTGCTTTTGTGAAAATCCACACCAGCATTGCCTGTCTTTGATGGAGCCTTCAGTTTAGATCTCGGACAGCTGAGGTGTGGCTCCTCATCAAATTCCATGTTTCAAAACATTACAGGGTGTGCTAAGGACAGGACCCTTTGTGAAAAGGGCCATATTTGCCTTCCAGATGAACAAAAAACACAGAAGAGCACTCAGGATGCTGTTCCTTGAAGCAGGGCTGTCAAAATTCATTCTTTGTGAAGTGAGCAAAGTGTGGACTGAGGTGAATGAAGGTGGTCTTGGACAAGAGTAAAGGTTTTTTGAGGATTTAAAATGATGTGACTTGTTGACATGTAGCTCATCTGCTCTCTATATGACTTGAGAAGAGAACCTTGGCCTTAGCTCTGTTCTCCTCCTTCCTCCCCACCTCTTTATATGAAAGGAAGAAAGTTGCATCCACCGTTGCGTGCTCTGTCCTGTGTGCTGTATTTTTACATCTTGGTGACCTCTGAAGACTTGGGATTTTCTCAGTGGGGGAAGAAGGCTCCAGTACATCATACCATGAGTTATATTGAGGAAAATGCAGATCATAATGCCTGCTGGAGTGCTCTGGCCCCAGGCCCTTGGGAAAATGGATACTTGTTTTGTATGCAGCCCTTTTGGGCTGCCAAATACAATGTGCACATATGCCCAGTGAAAAGCTGATAGACTAGTCCGGTGGTCTGGTCTCCTTTTCTCTTGGCTATAAGTTAATCAAGAGTTGAAAGTCAGGCAGAACCAGTTAAGTTGTATGGTTGGTCTTATAATGCAATTGTCAAAGACATGGAGAATTCTAGGCAGGGCCTTGTGTGAGGACAGCTGAAGGTCTAAGGCCATGTCAGGACATGTGTAGAGTGAGCTCAGACAATGTGGTCAGAAATGTGGATAGCTGCCTGCAGGGCTGTAGTATGGGTTGCTCTTGGTGGTAGAAACCTAAGTAAGTGATGTAAATAGCATTGTAATGTTCAGTTCTAAGGCCCGATTTTTGTATGGCATGACAGCCAGGGTGCCACTATGGAATATGAAAGTAATTACATAAAAGTAATTCATTTGCAGGTTGTCCCATTGGCTGGAGAAGTTTAATGCCCATTGGAAAGTGCATCTCATTATACTCCTTTTAACAGAAACCACATGAATACACTAACGCTTATCTGTGAAATATTTCTGTGGTTTTTGCTCAGGATTTGGGCTTTGGTTCATGGAAATCCAATTGATTAGGCAAAAAAAATAACAAAAAACCCCTGTTTTTGAATAATCATCATTTCACAATGCCTCCACTTTAAGCAAAACTTGTACTTTGCATTTCTACCTTTTGCAAGGTTGAAAGAGCACCATCTCACTCTTTTGAAAGTCAAAGGGAGATTGCCTCTGGGCAGTAAGCATGATAGATGCATAATTTGCAGTTACATTCATTTTCTATCCGATTTACTCTTCTCTCTGCTATTTAAAAAGTAAATGAATTTGGAGATCAGAACTACAAAGGAACTAACACACCAATCTCAGGTAAAGCTTTATCTGCCTACCAGGCTGCCATGGCTCACAATAAAGTGAATCTTCTCTTCCTATGCAAACAATTGTAAAAATTGCGAAGTCTTTGTAGGCTAAGATTTACAGGGATACAGGTATTGACAGGCAGAAATCTCAATTTCAATCATATGCAAGACCTACAGTGTTAACATTCATAAGGAGTTTATGAATAGGAATAAAGAGGAAATTACCTACTTCTTATCAATAATCACTATTTCCTCTGTCTGCTGAGAGGCTTGGAGGAGAATAGTTGGTATCTATTATTAAAATGTCAAGTTATTTCTTTTGTAGACTTTTGGAGTGCATATGTTGTGTTACATCACAAAGAGTGCACATCCTCTGTGCAAAGGGAACACAATGTCTATTATAGTTTTTAATACTACTGTTATGTGGAGCATGGAACAAAAATAGCCAGCATTCTTGGCTTTCTTCACATAGAAAGATTGCTCAGCTGTCCCTAGTCCTGTGAAGGAGAAGCAGGGAGTGAAGTACAGAGAGATTTGTAGGAATCCTGTGACTGCCTAGCCATAAATGCTGGCTACTCTATAATAGAAAAAGGAGAGGAGGGGCTCACTGTCCCCTGCAATGATCACTGAGACAAGCTGGTATCTAGGACTGATTTGCCTTCAGTAGTCATTTTAGCAGGGTGCAAAATACATGTAGACTAACTGATGACTTACATCAGTGAAAAGGAAAGGAGGTTTTTAGGACAACAATGAGGCTACTCATGTTTTTTTTTTGAAATAGGTGCAACTGTTGGTTTTGTGGACCTTAAATTGCCTGAGGTGTGACACTGAGCAGTGTTTTCCAGAAAAAAAGTATATTGTGGCTCGAGGAAATCTCTGAGACACAAATGGTTAGAAGCTAGAAGGATATTCTGGGGAAGTGTCATTACAGACTTGCCTTGTTCTTGTACTCCTCACTAAGCACGTTTTGTTTGCTGGTGCTGAAAACAGACCTTTGGTCTCACCTGCCTGCTTTGGCTTGTGTGCTTATACGAGTGGTGGTGAACTTGCCTCACATAGTATCAGTTTCCTCTGAATGGTGGAGGAAGGAAAATAAATGGGTTTTCTGTGCCACATCCTGAGATGGAGTGCAGCTACTGAGTCTGTCTTCTGATGTCTGAATCCATCCCTTGAAGGAGAAACAAGTATCTGAGCTGCTGCAAGCTAAGTATAATCAACTCTTTGCAGACAATTCTCTTTTCTGCAGCTAAAATATGCTCATGCAGGTGGATAATCTAATGTAATTTGACTATATTTTCCAACTTGAAGGGAACAGGTGTGTTATCTAAGAAACATCTGCCTCTACTCCTGAGATTAAATATTCTGCCTCAGCTGACAGAAAATAAAATTGGCAAACTCTAAAAAAATTAACATTTTTCTATGACAGTCTTGAACTTGAGATTGGCCACCTGAAAAATGAGAAGCTCATTGGGGCTTAATTTTAATTTACCTTGTTCTTTTACTCTTCTGTCAGCTTCCTTTCATTAAAAATATTTATTAAATATGTATTGCTGAATATTCACTAACACAAAATTATGTACTCTCTTTTCATACTGCTTCTAGTTCTGATATGATATACTGTTCATCTAGCAGATCTGTATGGTATTTACAGTCTTTGTGGGTTTCTAAAATCACTGTGGGTATTCTTAAATGCATAAAGTTACTTTAAATTTTTTTTTCATAATATAGTGACTATTTCAAAGCTTAAACTGAAGTTTCAGCCAACTTTGTCTATGTAGAAATTTCAGTGTGTAATTGAACATGACTCTTTCCATTTTTATGTTCAGAAGATGACATATCATAGAGAAAATGATACAAAATAAAAAATGTAGTTATATAAAAAAAATTTCAAATTATTCCATACAGTGTGTTACAGGTTTATTTGAAATGTGTTTTTAATTGCATTAAAATAGATGGATCTATTTCTACTGTTTCACACCAATGTTGACTTATCTATTTGTTGACTGGAACAATGATTAGAAAAACACCAGTGTATTACATTTAGTTTATGTGAGCATAAATGATTATCTGAAGCCCAGAATGATAAATCGAGGTCAGTGCTTATCTTGCAAATAGAAGACTAAGGAACAGCTGGTCACCATGTTTGAGCCTAAAATGAGATTCTTCAATCTGTGTTTAAACAATTCAAGTTTTAAGAGGTGGTGAAAATCCAGTATCTTCTGTTTTCTACAATAGATGCTTATGACTATTTTGTGCTTTTGAAATGAAAATAATTTATTTAAGTACCTTATAAAATCTAAGACTCTCTAGGAATGTCTAACTTTATTTTGGTATTTTAGTACTTCTTACAAACAAAATGTAGCCCTAGAGTCTACTTCTTTATTTTAAAAAGAAAAAAAAAAAGCTTGCTTTTCATAGTATGGAATTCTAAATGTGGCATATATTTGCATTTCTGTGCATTCACAGATCTGTACTGGAAATGATGTTGAAAATAATAAAGGCAAGGATCACAACCACTGTAAAAGTGAATGGAATAACATATTTGGATGTGATTGTTTTTGCAGTATGCACAATTTTGAATGTAAGTATAAGTTGCAGCTATTTGATCCATTTTTACTTCCTTCACTTCTATTTATTAAAGGGAACTTCAAAAACACGAAGAGTGTTAGGGTAAAATGCTTAAGACAATATCAGGACATGTTGAGTGATTACAATATGCACAGAAGTATAGAGGTGAAAACAGAACTATACTAATACATGGAAACTGATATAAATAAATTCACTTCATGTTGAAGAATTTCTAAATTTTCTGTGTTGGTTCCCTCAATAAATGTTGCTCCCCTTTCATTGTCCCAGGTGAAGAACCTGAAGTGGAAAAGTCTTCTCTTCCCCCTCTCTCTCCCTCTCTCTCTGTCTTTCTATATGTAAATGAAAAGGTATAAGAAGTGAAATATTGATTTTTATAATGTGTACAAATTATATTTTCACAAATTAAAGCAAAAACACTTAATGAAAATTATTGAAGATGTGACAAACTTATTTATACTCCATTAATTTAACTCAGTTAGGGAGAATCACAGATCATGAGGAATAAGGTACAGAATTACTTGGATTGTTCAATAGTGTAAGTACGTCTTTATTACCAGTGACAACAAATCACAATTCTGGCACTTTCACAGTGTGTTGGAAACAGCTGTGAATTCTGGGGCCAAATCTAGCCATTTCTTGCTAGAGACATTCATAGTGACAAGGAGACTGATTCTCATTGTAGCAGTGGGAAGGGACAGGGAGAGGGAGGTTTAATTTCACAATTACTGAATCAAGTGGTCAAGATCAAGTAGTTTTTAAATGAGATTATTTACAGTGAGGAAGAGCTCTGAAAGAGAAAAGCAAGAGATTTTTACTTGAATATGGGGCTTCAACTGCACATTCCAGACACCTACAGTGAATATGACAGACTATTTTGAAGAGTGTATTATGGTGGGCATTGAATCAGAGACCTTCCATTCACATACCTTTGTGCTGATATGATTGCTGAACAAATTGATATAAAGATATGTCAAGGAGGAGCAGAAAATATATGCAGCAAAGGACAAAATATTCAGTGAACAAGGGCAAATGGTCTGAATTGTTCATGGAAGTGTAGGCCATGATTCCTTACTTGTATAGTCTGTATCAAATCTGTGAAACCTAAGAATTACTCCCTGGCTTCTGGTTTTTTTTTTTTACAGTTTTATTTTTCCTTTCCATTCCTATGCTTTCACTTTTCTAGAAGAAAGGGCACATGAGCTTCAGGGGAACTTTAATGAGCTTTGGGTAGGTTCCCAACTGACTAGTTGTGGATGGGGTTCTATATGCTGCATCCCATAGTACATTAATTGCAGTGTGTGTATAGCCTTTGGGAGGAAACCCTTGCTTTTCAACTGTGTCACTGGGATGAACAGCGCAACTTAGAGAGAAAAGAGAGGTTGTTCCAAAGAAATCCTAATCTCCTGTAGCTTTGGAGGTTCCAGTTCCTTTGACTTCCCTGTTCATCTCAACAGGACCCCCAAAAGCCATTGTTTAATTATTTAGTTTAGGGATGACCTTTTATCCTGGTCTTTATCCCATGCATTTCCTTTACGTAGGCTATGAGGATAATCAAGGTATTTTCCTTTGTGTTTCTGGAAGTTCCCCATTTTAAATAGTTGCTACAGGAGAAGGATGTGTTGTCTTTAGGCTTGCTTTGCACTGATGGAGTGGTGAGTGCTGCTCAAGTACAACTAAGTATCGGGGCCATATGCTGACTGTCAGACATGATTATTTTTCAGAACTATTCTCACAGAAGTGAGCCCTTTGATCATATCCCAAAGGCAAGAGCAAGAGGTTCTCTCTGGTCATATTAATGTCATGCTGGTTTTCATTTATTTTTCAACGGAGTTTTCTCCTTACTATGGTGAAAATCCTCATAAATAAATCATGGAGCATTAAACGACTCAGTATGCACTTGCTATCAAAAGTATTTGCCTTTTAATTTAAGAATGCTTTAAAACTTATTTTAGATGACTCTGAGCTGGTACTATGTCAAGTGCTTAGTGTTGAACAGCTGTGGCATTTCTGCTGGCTGCTTGCCTCTGCTGAGGAGCTGCCTGAAACAACACTTAATTTCCATAAGGAAAGTTGCTTACCCATGAATACCTTCTTTTAGGTCATGTTGTAACTCCTCAGTAGATCAGAGGGGAAGAACTCATACTTTAGCTACCAGAAGTGCTGTTGACACAAAGATGGATGGTTTCTAATACTGTAAAATCCCCATGACTGAGAAGTTTCCACTTCAGAAGTTTCTCTTGTGACAGATAAAGAAGGAAAATACTTTAATCAGAGAAAATATGTTGCCATATTTAACATTAACACATGTGCTGTGATCACCCCAAGGTCAATGTCACTAGCAATTTTGTATTAAGATTATGAATTAATGAGTAATATATACCCAGTTAGCGTGCTTTCTTTGTGTCGAATCTGGAATTACAGGAGAACTCTTCCTCTACTAACACAGAGTCTTTTCTCTCCTTGGTAGAGAAAAGAGAGCTCAAAGTAGTCATGAATAAATAATACACCTATGCAGCTGCGGAGCAAGTAAACTCTTGGAGTCTGTATTTTGAAAGAGCTGCCAGCTAGTTAGTTGAAATGAGTTCAAAATCTATATGCAGATGAAGTAGTGTGTTGTGACTGTCTACCTAGCTTTGGATAAATACAGCTGGATGAAATGTTTTCCGTGTAATTTAGATGCACGTGTCACCAAGAAGGCTTCCAGATGACGGGACATTGGGGTGGAGTGATGTGTGTCACAGCAATGTATGATGGGTCACAGGTGTTGATTTTTTTTCTGCTGGATACGAAACGGTTAGAACAATCACATCATCAGAAACAGTGCTTCCACATGAATATGACCCATGCAAAATGGAGGAAGATTGAAATATTAGTCTTGTAAATATCTGTAAGTACCTGCACATGCAGAAGTGATACCAAAATCAACAACATAGCATGTAGAAGGTGTATGCTCATGAATTTCTGTGAAATCGAACCCGATGGTTAGCACGAGCCTCCTACAGATTAGAAATCAGCAAACAACAATGTTTACCTATTATTTATCTTTTTTTGTCTTCTTTGGTTTCACCCATTATCGTTTGGAATTTTACTATTTTTTCCAAGGACTTTGGGCAGTGTTTTGTATTATGTTAGGCTAATTTACTTTCTTTCTTTCTTCTCCAATCTCATTTTCTTCCTCTAAAACTCTTTCCCAAGACTTTCTCCTAACTTTATTTTTTTTGGTACCATTTCTGTCTTCAAGAAATTATTGCTCTCTTTTTTTCATAGCGTTCCTGTTACACATCTTTTTATTTGTCTTGGTTTCTGTGACTGTTTAACCCTTTTCCTACTACTTCTTTTACTTCCACTTTCTCAGTCTTATGACATTCTATTGTCTGTGGATTTTGTCCCAGGTTTCATTAAAGGTGTAGGGGAAATTGCAGAAAAACAATGTATAGCAATCACTGAATACAATCAAACACAATTTTTTTTATTTTAAGAGTACAAGTAATAGATTTCTTACATTGCAGTGATAAAAAAAGAAATACAGGTAGATATGATCTGGAATTTTTATTCTGTTTAATAAAGTAACTTTTTTGTAATTTAAAGAAAGTAATCCAAAGAAAGTATAGTAATTGTGCACTAAAACATCCAATAAATAAGACTAGCTTGAGCCAGTTGTTTAGGTTTACAAATTGTGTCAACATAAAAGAGAGTGAAACTTTGTCAAGCTTAAGGAAGAATTGCCGATGAAAGCCCTTTAATGAGGTTTGAAATATACATTCTTCTGAATTGCTTTGCTCTCTCCCTTTTTTTGTAAGGCTGGTTAGGTGTGAACTGCATCATTAGTCTTTAAGAAATGGTCAATTACTGGGAATTGCAAATTAGCTCTACCTGTCAGTGCCTCCAAAGGGAAAGCTTTGCTCATCTGCAATATGGGAAACGAGGGGAACTGAATGTCGTGGGAATCTCTAAATCAGCTGTGACAACCAGCAAATCTATCTTCAAAGAAGATCAAACCAATAGCCCTTCCTGCCAGAGTGAGGAATTTAAAAGGAAAAATGGGCAAGTTCAGAAGCAGCACTGCAGAATAAGACTTCAATATTACTAACAGGTCTAAGGATATGAACGAGTAGGAAATAGATGAACTAGACAAACTAGAACAGTCTGCCTCATAAACCTAAGCCGAACCACAGGTTGTATTCCTAAACTTGTTTTTTTCCCCTTTCACTAGCCATTTGCCCAAACATTTTTCAAGGTCTGTTGCCCTTATCTTTCCTTCATTGTTGCAGAGTGGCCCCTGCAGTAGAGTGGGTCTCTCTCATGACTTGTATCTGGAGGCAGAGGCAGGGAGCACAAGGAAAATCCCACATTTTTCTCTCATTTTAGCAACCTAAAATATTCTCGCAACAGAATGTTTCTGTATGGAATACAAAATATAAGGGTTTTTGTCTTCCAGAGTTTTGGCTAAAGCAACTAGGCTTGCCCAAATAATAATATGAGTCTGTTTCAGTTCATGAAGAATTTTTTGAGGGTCCACTGATCCTGTAGGGTAAATCCCCATCAGCCACAAAGAAACCTTGGATTTTTGGCTCATGTGCACAAACCTACATTTAGCCACTTAAATTTAGCAGAATATCATCCTCATTATGAAAGATTCTTGTGAACATTTGTTATGTCACTTTATTTTGCCTTTGTTTGTATAAGAAGAATGCTTTTCTTGTCTTGTTACCTTTTGGTGATTTCCTCTGGACTTTAAGGCAAGGTGAACAACTACGGAAGTTTGTCTTGGGTGTGACCTCACAACATAACAAGTGATGCAATATTTCATGTACACCTTGCTGTTGAAGCAGGCAAAATCAGATAAGTTCAGTTTTCCAGCTGAAATGTAGTTAATGTAGTATGACTTAATTAGGTTGCCCAAAAAATACTACTTTTGTAGTACAGTTTGGTGAGGAACAGACACAGGAGACTAGCAAGATTTTCAGCAAATCGCATTGTTATTGCAGTTCAAGAATTTTTAAGAATTGGGACCTGAAGGATGCTCAGCCTTTAGGCTGGAATTAATTTTCTCTTAGGAATCCTGAATTTCTGTGCTGGAAGGGTGCTGGAGTTACAGCTGCTTGTTTATTTGTTTCCCCATTGAAACCAAGGAACCTTTTCATGACTTTGTCTAAGGAGAAGCTGTTACTTTGTAAAGCTCCTTGTATTAGTCATATATTCAACAAAGAGTCATGTTTCCATACTTGAAAATTATGCTGAGGAGTATAATGGAGAGTTTGTCTTGTATGACTGAAAACAGAATGTGGCTTTTGTAGGGCTTCCCAAAAACCATGGGAATGTTTTATTTTTGTGCTGGATCTGATTGGGATGGAGTTAATTTTCTTTAAAGCAGCCTGTATGGTGCTACATTTTAGATTTGTGATGAAAACATTTCTGATAACTGACCACTGTTGTAGCTATTGCAGAACAGTGTCAAGGCAATCTGCGTTTCTCACTCTGCACCTCAATGAGTAGAACGGTGATGGGAATAAATTTGGGAGGAGATGTAGCTGGGACAGTGAGCCCTACCTGACCAGAGGAATACTTCATACCGTGTAAGAGGTGCTCCATTCCATATAATGTCATGTTCAGTAGTAAAACTGAAAGATAGTTTTTCCAAAGTAGACATTTTTCAGAGACTAGCTAGAGATTGGCCTGCTTGTGGGAGGTGTTGAGTGATTTTTTTTTTTTTTACTTTAATTAACAAACTGTCTTTACTGTGACCCACAAGGTTTTTCTTGCTTTAGCCCTTCTGCTTATACTCTCCATCCTTCCTTACTGGATGTGCACTTACCTGTTAGATGAGATCATGCCACTACAATTTCTAATTAGGACAGGATTGCTGATCAATATTGAATGATGTGAGCACTATTATCTGAATATTCTTATTTTTAAGTTCTGCTCTTTAGCTTGGGTATGCTGCAACAGATCACTTCTTCAACCCCAAGTAATGCTGAAGAGAGGGACAAGGAACCTTTACTGCTGAAAAAAAGATCCATTAGCTGTAAGATTTTCATTTGCCTAAGGGAGGTGTCCAGAAGAGCCCTACATTGTAGAATGGTCAAGAAATGATCCACAGCGTAAGTTTAGCAGCATGCTGGAGAAACCCTGAAGTTGTATTCAGCAAACTGTGAGTAAATATACAGTGTAGCTAATGATGTCTTTTATAAAAAAAAGTCCATATTTCTGCCTTTCCCTTTACTATTTTAATCACTAGAATTTGCAGAGATGACTGCTATTATGGTAATGATAGTAGCCACAAATTTGCAGTTGTTTCTGGAAGCTGATTTGGCACATCAGTAGAAATGAAAAGAGAAGGTATGTGAGAAGACAGTGTTTTTTGCTAAAAACTGACAGAGTGAGGTGAGGCTTGGATTCACAGGCAAACATAAATATCTGAAAAAACACAAGATGAAAAAGGGTAATACACTCAATAGTGTTCTGTTTCCTTATGACAGAGGGTCTGGAAAGTTCCCTGAACAGTTCCTCCATATGTGAATGAAATTTTTTGTATAAGAGTGCTGTGAAGTTGCTTGTTTACAGTATCTTCTAATTAAGCATTTCTGAAGTGTTGGATATCTTTTAATACATCATTGTATAACACCACTTGTACAGGGATTCCATGGCTTTTAACTTGCTGTAGGAACAGAAGGGCTAACCATCATCCTAGAAACCTTAAATTTTCTAAAACGTAAACTTGCACCACCTTTTTTTTTTTTTGTGCGCCTTGTAGCATCAGTAATTTCAGTTGAATAGATATGGAAAATGAGGCTAGAAAGCTAAATGTCATGGTCAAGGTCAAACAGAAAAGAATGGTAGAACTGGGATTTAAACCCACTTCTCTCCCAGGTATCTTAACAACAGAACTAATCTGCCATTCTTTCTCTTAAAGGTAATTTATTTTGTAAGTCAAATTCGTGGTATATTACTCCTAAGATGTATCAGAGTAATAAAGATAATTAAGCAGATGTTCGAATCACTAAATGAGTGTCATTTTTTGTTTGCAGGCTATCCCAACATGAACTCAGATTTTAGTCTCTTGTGAAAATGTCTAATATAATGTTGAGTTTTAATAGAGTACCAGAGAGAAGAATACTTAGTTACCTTCAATGTATTCAAGCTATTTGATTAATTGAAGGGCTCAGCAGTCAGTGGACATCTCATTAGCCAATTCACGTAGGCATGCTGTGACTATTTTGAATCACATATCCACAATTCAAATTGACGGTAAAAGTCCAATTAAAAAGTAAATGTATTTTTCATACATTGCAGCAGTGGTGTTGTCATGTAGCTTGGGTTTTTCCTTTTATTTCATTCCCAATTACTCATTTTAATTATGCACTCCTGCATATGAGAAACTAACATTCTTATTTTGAGCTCTACTTAGAGAAAATTGTCAGGCAACCTTTCCCATACTGTTCTGCTCAGCTGCTGCGAAGTTGTGTGCTTTGACTACATGTGCAGAGGTTATTGTGCCAGATGGTGTGGTTGTTTCTAGGATGTGAAGAACCACAGAGAGACCCCTGAAATGTATCCCTTATGTCATAAAACATCACTTTAACTGTTTTTTCAGAGATGAGACTTATAGGTAAATTAAGGTGCAGAGAGCCAAATTATATCTAACACTGAATACCAGAAGGTCAGCTGACAAATTTCCAAAGGCATTCAATTTATCGCTAGTATTAGGCTACTTTTTATCAGTGTTCTTTACTGGCATTAGTGTCTTGCTTTAGTCTATTGTTTAAAAACCAGAATGTTAATTTATCCATCAACATAATAGTCTAAGTCTCTAAATGTATTTTGTTATTTATTATACATAGAGATTATAAAACGTACTTGCTAGTACTTCAAACTAGATAGGATTATACAATTCTACTGAAGTAATATAAATCTGCCAGAAATATAGGTTTAGTCTGAATTACATCAGAACCAAAGCAGAGAATTGGGGAATTGTGTCTGATTTCCTATATCAACCCTCCCCCACCTCCTTCAAGAAAGAAAATTAAAGAGAAATTTTTCTAATAGTTTATCTCCATAAACAGCCCTTTTGTTATATGAAGCAAATTTCAGTGCTGGAACAAAAGAGTGGGCAGGAAAGGGGACTCTCTCAAATGTAATCATCAGTTCTGTTGGCTAAAACCTGTAATGAGTCTGACAGATCCACACATCCCCAATAAGAACGTAGAGAGGAGGGTACAACATACTTCCACTGACAGTGAACTCTGCTAGCTGGTGTCGGTTGGGAAAATTTGCGATTCTGCATGCCCCTTTCTAGATAATTCAAGGGCAGCATCTGAGCTCACTCACCTGCAGGGGAGCTCTTGGTCATCATGAAATGGCTTTGTGAGCCACACATGAGAACCCTCTTTTCCATGGGTGCTTGTGTTCCACCATGTAGTAGCTGAGCTTCAGGATACCAGTGAATTCAGTTTTGCGTAGGAGCCCTTCTTGCTGGAAATATGTATATTCTGCATTATTATTATTTTTTTTTCAAATATATAATTCCCTTTTTCCCAAAGGCTCTTTAGCCCTTAGGCATGCCTGCTTATTGGGCTCTGAAAAGATCCACAACAGTTGAATGTCAGGCAGGTCAGCAATGAATCTCAGTGTGCTAAATCACAGCCCTTTGTGGCATACACATTCCTTAGACTTCAGTGAATAGCAGCTAACATTTGATGTAAACTGCAGATCCCAGAAACTATTGTAGATCTTCATTTAATCTACCTGTTCAGTGCCTGAACTTGAGCATTCACTTTAGCATTCACACGAGGAGAAAAAGAGGAACAGAAAAGATTTGCCAGTGACTGTAGACTGTAGACAAGTGCAAGCTTTTTCCAATCTGTTCTGGAATTAAAGCTTTTTTCCTCTGACAGTTCATAAGTGTGCAATTCAAGATTCTCACATTTAGATGTTAGCAACATGGTTGCTACTTCAATATTTTTGATGTTTCATGGTCAAATTCTTTCATCTCCAGCATACTTCAATTACTGTCAAAACCAGCATATAAGTGCTTTGAGTAGTAGCGTTCCATTTGTAAATCCCCACACAGTGAGGAGAAGAACACACGTACTGTGACCAGAGTTTAATGAGAAGCAGCAGACTGATCCATTCACACTGATGCAGATTTCTGAAGTTCATAATTTGGTGTTTAAAACAAGTATTTTGCTAACTAACTTGCTATATAGATTAAACTAAAAGGTTATTTTGATTAACATTTGTCATTTGTCATTTTGTCAGGTGAACTAAGAAAACATCATTTTAATTCTACAGACATTTATCTTTATTAATATCTCACAACTTACCAGAGGCTTATTTTATTTTTCTATTCCACATAATAATATCTTGCTGTTTTGAGAGTACTGACTAGTCAGTCTTTTGTGTCTACCCAGTATTCATTTAAGAATGATTTATTCATTGTGATTAGTAATCAGATCTGGGTAAGAGACATAAAAAAAAAAATGTAAAAATATTCCTCTGTCTGTGAATTATTTCTTGCTTTTAAGGCAGAGGAAAAGTAAAACAGGTCATCAAGAAATTAGATACATAAAGATGAGAGGTGAGATAATGAGCTCATTTGCATTGCATTCAGGATTTGTTTTGAACTTCAAAACATGAGATCATAAACCAGTCAACATTTAAATACTGCCAGATATATGAAAGATTAAATAAAAAATGGGCACTTTTTTTTTGTTATCCTCTAACAATTATTCTCTCACTGGATGTTTTCAAGTCTTTCATTTGGTATTCTGTGAATGTGAAGTTCTGTCATCTCTATTTCTTTTTTTTTTAAAAACAAACAAACAAACCACCCAAACCCCAGAAATAGCCCCCAAAGCCTACTGTTAACAGCAGTTAGTGGAGAGTAGAAGAATAGAAGGTATATTGGACAAGAAACAGAAGTGCAGGTGTTGGGCTATTCAAAGAAGTTGCTGCTTTAAAAATGTTTTGCTGCTGTTGCAGTTCAGAGCTTGACATTGGACAAATGAAACTTGTTCTACATAACAGAAAAACAGAGCTAAGACAACTGACCTCAAAAACAGTTTTCCTGTGCATTAGAAGATATTTTATAGGCCTTTCCCACTAGTGTTTACATCTAGTAATTTTACAGATCTAATATACTATTCAGACTTCTATGGGGGCATAAGGAAAAGAAAGGGTCTTTTTTTCTAGATTGGGGCTTTACAGTCTGCCATGGGATGGTGGAAAATAGACAGGACAGCTGTATTTTCCCTGATCCAAGAAAAAACAAAGGAAAATCTTAGCTTGCGGTTAAGATGGTGGACTCTATGTTGGCACGTATGTTAGGATGTTGCCAGTAAGATTTCTATTGTTGTCCTTCTATTCCTTTCCCATTTAATTTCTTTGTAGAAGATAAGATGCTTTTACTGTGTTTTACTGACCAGATTACTCCTCATATCCTTCTGGTAAGGCTGGAGATGGGTTGTACATCTCTTAATTCCCCTTTTGCAGTTACTTGGATGAAGCCTTCTTGCTCTTTTCACAGCAGAGAAATTCATATTCTGAGCAGAACAAGGCAAGAATCTATGGCTTCGTCAGAAGTTTCCTTTCCTCTCTTTCCCTGAACAGTTGGACAAGGCTGTGACAATTTTAGCCTACTGTGATAAATGATAGCTCAACTCGCTCATCGTTATAGTGGAGCAGGGAGCTTAAAGATATAAGAGGATAACCTTTCAGGGATGCACAAATTTGCTCAAATAAATAAAATCTGTAAAGGGCATCATATTTTTCCTTGTTTTATTTTTTTTTTTTCAATGTCTGAAACTAACCTGTGCCCTAGCTACCACATTACTGTAAAGTCATTTGATTTTCCATTATCGAGGTCATCGGGTCAAATTTGGTCCAAGATGTCCCTTGGCTCAATCTTCTGTAGATTAGACACGCTTGACTAGGGGTACTGTCAGATACTGTAAGTGGAAACACAAAATTATGTCTTTGTTTTGCCAGTATAAAAATGGAGACAGAGACAAAAAACAAAGTGATATGAGGAAAAAGCAACTCAGGTGACTTTTTGCAGAAAGCCTAATGGAGCCTCCAGTCAGCCCAACTGATAAAGCTGCTATTCCTGCTTGCAATCTATTTTCCACTGAATATAATCAGCAAAACAAACACAAAATAATCTTGTTAGTTGCAGACTGCTGTGTTGGCACCTGAACAGCACCTAATGCGCCAGCTGCTGCTTTGTTTTGTTTTGTTTGTTTGTTTGTTTGTTTCTTGCTGTATTAATGGATTTTACATCACTTTTATTATCCAGTGAAAATATAATAAAAAACCATTCAGGATATGTGGATGCCAATGTGGTTTTGTGAAGAAATTTGAATGCATGGCATCCATTTTTGGAACTGGTGATGTTTGCATGTTTCCTCTTGATTACACCTGTACAAAACAGTTAATGTGGCCTGTTGACTGCTTTGAGTGGACCCAAGGGATCCACTAAACTTTGGGTTTTGTAAGTGTACCTGTATGCTATACACTGCACCGGTTAACAGCAGGTACTCCCCCGAATTGCTGCCATCACTCTGAAGAATAATTCCTTGCCCCCCTTAATCTTCTGTTCTTTTTCCAAAGAAAGCCTGATTTCAAACATGCAAAAATTTTTTGTGATAAAGTGAAAGAAGGAGAAAGGTTTGCGATTTTTATTTGTGTCAGCATTTCAGATAATTTCTTTTTTTTTGTTTGTTTCCTTTCACCTTTTCAATGGGCTGTCTCAGGTATATTAGCATTTTTCATTCTTAGACAGTGAAAATAGTGTGAGAAAATCAAATATTATATTATTTTGACCCTTAAGAGACTAACTCTGTTAGGTTTACTTGGACAGGCTTGGTTAACAGACCAATTACTTTCACAGGTGAAATTAGTTCTAATTTCTGAAGCAGGGAAGGAATGAATTTTAGGACTTGGAAGAATTTTTTAATAGTTGTAGAAGGAAATACTGGAGAAAATCTCAGATGGCTAAGCACTAGTTATGGCTTTTGTGCACAAAATGACTGTTGCTTATCAAATAACTTTTATAGCTCTCACATATATAATAAGCATAGATCTTCACATACCTTTTAACATTTACAATGTCTGTGGGGGTTTTAAAAATCATAGTATAGTAAATTAGATGGGAAAATCTGATTTATTTTGATTTTGTATATTGTCCAGAGACCTTCCCTCAAGTAATAATCAATTTCATATTTCTGATAAAAGCTTCATGCAATATTTATGATCTTTAAATAGTTTTAGACTGGAATTATTTATAAAAGACTTTGGAAAAATCCTTGTTTAAAAATGTTGGGATAACAGCTGTCCATAAAAACAGTAACAGTATAACATTCAGATTATTTTTATATCTGCTAGCCTAAACCATATAACTTAACCACAGCAATACCAGCCTCTCATTCTCTGCTTTTTTGTAATACATCTCAGGAATAACATAGACAAGCAGTTTATGGCATGTGGTTAAACATAAGCAGTCATAAATAAATATGTATGAAGCACAAAAATATAGACAATGGTATGTCAACAGAGGCAAATAAATAGGCATTTGAGTGCATACACATACACGGCTTTTTGATATATCAGAACACGGAGCTTTTAAAATAATTATTGCCTGTGTTTACCACTTGCTTGCTTTTCAGTCTGCATGGCTTATTTCATATTATAATTTGAAAAGATTATGTTACTAGGGTAATGAACAATAAAAAAATTGCAATTCATCCTAATAAGCTTGAATGGTAACCCGCATGCCTTGGACATTTCCAGCCAGGCATAATTTATCCACATCTTTGGCTGTGAAACAGTGTGGATCTTCTTAACCGAGTCCCTGACAGATGGTTTAAGCTTTTTCAGGACTCCATTTCCAATCATTTTGCCCATATTGCAAAATTGGCCTTGAAAAAGGGTAAAGAGTTGTTATGCTGCATTAACATCTCTTCTGAATTGCTTGCTGTGAAGGACATGAAAAAAGAAGGAAATCAGAAGAGGAGTGTTTTAAAAATACACTTTTGAAAGTTACAAATGTTAGATAGGACGATGATTTTAAATTATATTCCTCACCTCAATTATAATGTGAATGTAGTCACATTATGTCTGATAATGAAAACACATCCTGTTACCTTGTTTCATAAATGATTCAGATGGCATTCACAGTATAAGAAGTGTTAAAAGTGCTGTAATTAGAAAGACTTCCTATAGTCTTAAACCCTGCTGATGGATAGCACAATTGGCTGCTATTAGATGAACAGGGATTTCTGTGTCACTCTCAAGATTTTTGCTACTCTGAATGGAAAGGCTCAAATATCTGCATTCATTTCTGCATGAAACATGGATTGATCACACGTACTATGCCAAATTTTCATTTTCTTTTGCAGCTTCAGCTGACTAGGTGCTTCGTATAAACTGCTGTTCTTTTCTTCTTGCCGCCTTTTAGTTTATGATAAAAATCAATGAAAGCTGAAACCTTCCACAGTCATCTATAAAATGCAATTACTGTATACAACAAACAGTAAAACTCCTGTGGTGTATATGTTGAGACATAATTTATGTCACTTACCTCCAGAGAGGTATTGATCCTACTCTCTGAATATCTTACAAAAGGGCTATTGAATGCAAGCTCAAGGAAATATGTGGCTATTGGGACTGATCTGTAATTTGATTAATAATGACCTAATTCTTGAACTCTGTTCCTTACTGCATTGTTTTCTGGGACTGAACCTTTTATTTTTGAATATAGCCACTGCTGATCCCCTTCAGAAGCTTACCTCACCTTTCTGTCCCTCAGGCTCGTAGGGGTCTCTGTATTTACACCAAAGGAGCCATAGAAGAAGGCTGAAGTGATCAAGCAGATTTTTTTTTTTTTTTTTTTTTTTTTAAAAGGCTTGCAGTCTTTTCTAACACTGAAAGTGGTGGTTGTCAATTCTGTGATAGAATTGCTGCTGTGTATAGGAAAGACAAGAAACTCTGAATAAATAGTCCAGCAAGAATTCTCCAAGATGCAAGGTAAAAACTCAATCACTTAGTTTAACTCATGGTTTTGAGAGCTGCAATCTAGCATACGAAATCAGAGAATTATGGAATCATTTAAGTTAGAAAAGATCTTTAAGGTAATCTGATCCAACCATTACCCTAACACTGCCAAGTCCACCACTAAACCATGTCCTAAGGGACACATCTACACATCTTTTAAATACCCTTAGGGGTGATGACTCAGCTACTTCTTTGGGCAGCCTATTCCCATGCTTGACAACTCTTTCAGTGGAGAAGTTTTTCTTATAATCCAACATAAACCTCTGTTGGTGCAACACGACACCATTTCCTCTTGTTCTGTTCCTTGTTACTTGGGAAAAGAGACCAACCCCCATCTCGCTGCAACCTTCTTTCAGGTAGCTGTCGAGAGGGACAAGGTCTCCCCTGAGTCTCCTTTTCCCCAGTCTAAACCCCCTTAGCTCCCTCAGCCACTCCTCATCAGACTTATATTTCAGACCCTTCACGAGCTCTGTTGCCCTTCTAGGGAAAAGCTCCAGCACCCCAATGTCTTTCCTGTAGTGAGGAGCCCAAAACAAAACACAGGATTCAAGCCTTATCATTGCTGAGTACAGGGGAATGATCACTGCTGAAGTTCTGCTGGCCACAATATTTCTGGTACAGGTCAGGATGCCATTGGCCTTCTTGGCCACCTGGGCACACTGCCAGCTCATGCTCAGCCAGCTCTAGACCAGATCCTCAGGCATCTTTCCAGCCACTCTTCCCCAACCTTCCTGCCTGCCTGCCCTCCAGCAGATCAACACTCCTGCCCAAGGTGGTGTCACCTTCAAACTGACTGATGGCATACTAGATTCCCTTGTCCAGATCGTTGATAAAGATATTAAACAAGACTGACCCCAATACTGAGCCCTGGGGGACACCACTTGTGACTGGCTGCTATCTGGATTTAACTCCATTCACCACCACTCTCTGGGATGAGTCAGTTTTTCACACAGCGAACACATCCAAGGGTTGAAATGCCAGGAAAAACCCTCAAAAATTATATACAACAGGAAGTGGGGGGAATTTATGGGGACCTTTCAGTGTTGGATAATATCTGCACAGCAAAATCACAAGAATAAACCTCTTCTGCAAGAATGAACCTCTGTTACTTGGTGTCTCAGCATCTTGTCTCAGGCAAATTCCTCAAATAAAGAATTGTTGAGTGGTGTCTCTGACCTGACAGTTTCTATTTCAAAGTTCATGTTCCTTGAGATGCTGCAAGAATGTTAGCAATTTTCTGTACAATATGCAAAAACCATTGTGTATTCATAGAATGAGAGCTCAGGAGAGTTTACTTTGCTTTGGGCAGAGACCTGGGTAGCACTATAAGCTTCTCTCTTATATGATTACAGTAAATAGTTCAACCTTGTTCTGACATAAATACCCTGGTTTGGGATTTGTCAGAAGTTAATTGCCTATTGTGATTACACTGTAGTTGATGAATGTTATAGTGGGGCATGAAAAAACAATATTTATTGAAAATGAGAGAAATAACCCGCTAAGGAATAATAGCAATATATTTTTGGCCCAAATTGACCTAAACTAAATCAAAGTAGAAATATACATGATAAGGTACATTTTCCTCTTCATCTATTCATTGGTGGTGTTTTCAACAAAGCATAAGCTTATATCATTAGTTCTGGAGAACTTAAAGTGATGCTTGAGTAGCAACTGAATGAAAAGCCAACTAAACCACAATAACCTCATTACACATACAGAAAAAAATAAAACCACTCAAACCCTCCCCCCCTCCCCCAAAAAACTCAGTCTAAGAAAATAAAACCAGAGATTGAATTTCATGTTAGAATGCTTTTTATTTTACTGATCATATTGTTATGAAAACTTAGTCTCAGTGAAGCCAAAGTCTCTTTATGCACTCCTCCAAACAAGTATTACAGCAGTAATTTCTGCAGCCAGCACTTTTACCTGCTTGGGCAAAGTCTCATCATGGCTTTCTGCTTTGGCTTCCCCATCTTTGCTTGAAGTTAAAGGACAAAATTGGTTGAAAAAATGTCTGTTGGGACTATGAAGCTTGACTGTGTATTTAATAAGAGATGAAAGAGTCATCACTACAGTGGGAAACAAACTATTCTGATTTCTTTGCTGATTTATTTCTTTTTTTCTTGCAATGTGTTTTGTACAGTTTTGTCCTCTCTGGTAAAAAAAATGTCTTTTTAATATTGAGATGATGTGAGTAAAATGCCTGATACAGAGTGGAAGTCCAGCCCTGGTATAGAGTGGAAGTCCAATCCAAATGGGCAGGGCTTTCTGGAAAGCTCTTACACCATGAGTGAACTTGACTTTTTATTTGAAAAACAGAGAGGAAGGATAGTGAAGTGAACATTTTTAGAACTCAGCCACTGCATTTAGGGACTAATAACAAGAATTTGTTATTTGTTATTTATTAAGCTGGAGAAATCATATTTTGAAAATTGCTGAGAGAAAGGAAGCTTGGTTGAATCAAATGGTCACAGATTGGTGGATATACACCAATATGATTTAGTCATGAAAAAGATCAAATGTTCCTGAGGTAAGTCAGATAAGGTACTTCTAGTGAGATGGGAAATTATATTACTAGTATTTTATCTGGAAAATTATGTGCAATTCTAATAATTCATATTCAAGGAAGAAATAAATGACTCTGGGAAGCGCCAGGCTATTTATTTTATTTTTTTTAATTTTTGAGAGGAGACTAAAAGATGACTTGTTAAGCCTAGGAGAAAGAGCTGTATGCTCTGTATTCATACACCCTGAGGTAATATAAAAGAAGAAAGAGACCATTCCTTCAGCTAGACACCAACGTTGCCATAAGAATCAACATGTTGTGTTTGCCCATAAGTAAATTTAGGCTAAAAATCATCTAGCAATCAGAGAAGTGGAGTCTGGACCATCTGACCAGTTGGAAGAGTTAAATGAAGAGCTTAATTAGTATTAATGTGGATTTTGATCAGTTCTGAAAGACATAATGGGATGTGGTGCCTGTAGTAGCTTGTTAGGGTCCTTCTTTTTCAAATATGCCTTTTAACTCATATGAACTAAATCCACCCACTAAAATTGATGGGATACTGCTGACTTTAGTTTGACTGCATAGCCATATAAGCATAGCAGCACTTAATCTAAAATACAAATGGTGCTTTGTAGAGAGTATGGGAGATTTAAAAACATCTTAATTACAACCAGGGCTAGTGGATTCATATGAACTCACTCTGCTTGGTGAAGGCCTAAGAGAGGGTCAGAGAGGTATCTGTGATGTTTCCG
The DNA here is from genome assembly GCA_035041135.1 of Platyrinchus mystaceus. Classification (NCBI taxonomy): domain Eukaryota; kingdom Metazoa; phylum Chordata; class Aves; order Passeriformes; family Tyrannidae; genus Platyrinchus; species Platyrinchus mystaceus. The sequence continues at coordinate 25,604,519 of JAWWLV010000088.1, forward strand.
AAGGCAGAAATTCAGCTAGAATTGCTTGAAGCTGAAATCTTTCAAAAGAACATTAGATGAACCAGGGCTTGGCAAAATGCAGCCATTTTGCAACTTTTTCCTTACTACACACCTTGCCAGGAATGTGGGAGAGAGCATAGTGGAGGGTATGTAGTGCTATCCTGTTTGGAGATTTCCTATTAATGGAAGAACTATTAAGCATCTGACTACCTGTGACACCTTTTTGGCTTCTGGAGTGAGACCAAACTATCTGTACTTGCCTGTGTAAATTCTAGTTTGGTAAGCGAAAAACTAATATTACACAGTAAGTGCTGATCACCCTTTATATGCCTGACAAGTTTGCTCTGTAAGTTTTCATTCATTGATATCTGAGTTCAGTGGATATCAGCTGTGTCCAAAGTTGCCATGATTCCAAAGCATAGTTTGGTCTAGCTTGAATGTCCCAGAAGGGATTACACAATCCAAATGTTGTGTATCCTGTTTGATGAACAGCTTATCAGACTCTGCCTAGTCACTGGCACACTGTCTGTCTACAACTGAGATTCAGTGTGTTTGATCTACAAGATCATGACACACGGAGAATGAACTTTTACACTATCTGACCAGTGTTTGGTCAGCAAGAGGTCTTGAGCAGATAATTACAATTCCTGACTGGGAAATTAAATCTGATGGGAAGTAATGCTTTACCTACGGCATATCAAAACTTCACAGAGGCAGGGGCTAGACAAATTGTTGTTTTGATCTGTCATTGTCCCTCTACATTGCTGTTCTCTGCTTCTTGACCACTGTGTTCCATTCTGGCAAAGGAATTGGATGATGGTGCTGGGAAGTGACCCAGGAGATAGGGAAGCAGCCTCTGCCAGTCTGGTGTCTGACATGATTCCTTCCAGTGCAGAGGAACTCCGTAAGAAACGAGGAATTGGGGGGCTTTGCATGCACTCTGCATCTTGAACTTACCTCAAAGAAAATTAACTCTATATTTGCATGCTTAATATTATATTAAGATGAAATACACACAGAGTACACACTGCCTGCTTCACTGGTTGAAAGTTCTACCATGTTTTCTTATGCACGTTTCGGGAGTCAGACTTCAGCTATAAAAACATAGTAAAGCTAATTTAATTTGAAATCTTGGTCTCTGACAGGACTTAGCTTAGTGATCTAAGAAGCACCTGGCACCTTCTTTGAGCATTTATTTTTAAAATTCCATGGGCTGCATATATGGTGTGGAATTTAGTCCTTTGCAGGATTTCTTGGGCTTTCATTATCTCTATCTACCAAATCCGTGTTCATATTAATTTGTGTCCTATCAGTTTCCATCTCCCATTTCAAGTGCAGACTCGGGACTTAGAGAGTTTTCTAGTGGTTTATAACAATGGTTGTGAGTTGCATTCACATGTTACGTTGATTTATCCAGGTTTAGGGTATTGACAATGGTCTGTTAGTTGTTATATATCTGCTGATGGGTGCAAACTTAATTTTATTACTTTCAATTGTGTTAGTGTATACAAGAAATCTTCTGTGGTAACTGGATCTGAAAACAAGGCAGGTATAAAATCTCCACCTTGTTTATGAGGAAAAGGCTCAGCAGCAGAAATGCAATGATTTCCACATCTTACAGCCACATTGTGGCAATGACAAGTTTCCAGGTGCATTTCAAATAGTGTTAGGACTGTGGTTGTCTTGAATACAAGATGCAGCCCATTCAGTTTGTTTGCAAGTGTAGCAGCTACTACAAAGCATATTTTCTACAACCAAAGTGGACTCAATGGAGAGCAGCCACCAGGATGCGAAGGCATTCCAGCAGCACACTGGCCCTGCACCAGCCTGAGGGCTGTTGTGCTGCTGGGAACAAAGCCAGGGCAGAGGCTAGAGAAAGGGCTGGTCACAGATGCAGACACCAGTGCTCAAGAAGTATAATCTGGAATTTGACAGCTGCCAAACTAGTCCTCAGGGTAGCCAAGCTAGTTGGCTTTTTTGGAGGAAATGACAGGAAGTGGCCAAAGGGACCAATAATGGCAAGTCTTCAAAAAAACCCAAAAGCCAAACGAATACTGTGATTATGTTGGTGTTTTTGGAATAAGAGAGACACTGTCAGCAGAATCCTACTTCAGGCATTTCTTTTTGTTCCATCCACATGTCCTGGAGGGCCTGAGATTAAATAGATTAAATTTATGAACAAAATAGAAACTTCTCACCAGCCTTTTCTGACTCTGTCCCAGTACAGGGCAATGATAAAATTAAAAATAGACACTGCCTCTCCTTCCCTAAACATCATGAAACAAAATGGTTTTCAAATTAGCCACTCAGTGTTAGGCAGCTGAGCACTGGTCAGATGAGTCGCCCTGTTTAATGGGGCTCACTTGTTATTGCATGTCAGAAGGTAGGAGGAATTCAGAACCAAAACGTGATAGCTCAGCACCTCCATGAAGTTCATATTAAGCACTGCTAATTCTTGCTAACCTTCCTTTGGTCTTCTGCTGTGTCTCATGCCTGGAGTTGACCTGGCCGTGTTCCACCCTGTGGCTGCAGAGTGACCTCCCTAACCTGTTCCACTGGAGGCTGGGGGCAGAGGCCTCTGTCCTCTGCCTGAACACCTCTGCTAGCATGCCTAGCTAATAATGCTCCTGAACCGTGCTGTGGTCCCAAGGGAAAGATTGACTTTGCCACCAAAACAAGCCAGCCTTTCTCAGGTTTATCAGGTTTCTCTAAAAGCCTTTGACAGAGTTACGAGTGAGACCTCATGCTAGGAATGAGGGTTAAAAGAGAAAGAGAGAGAGAAACAGTTTGAAGTTAAAGAGATGATGCTTTTGAAGTAAGGAAAAAAAACACTCTGGGAAGGAGACGAGGAGAAAGATTTCGTATTTGTGAAACGAATCTATTGTGAAAGGAGATTGATTTCTGGGGGACAGGCAATATGAAAGGTGTTACTAGAATTGCCTTTTATTCTAGCACATCTGAAGAAATCTTTTCCACTTTATAGACACAGGAAGGACCATGTGGTAAATTATAGAATCACGTGAGAGCTGAACAGAGCATATTCCTATGATCATCTTCATCTATCATACATCCTTTGTCAGTCAGTTCATCTTCTTACAATTGAATCATCATCTTAACATGTTAAAATGTAGAAAGGGAAATGTTTCCTGCTTCTGCTCCTGAATATAGGATTTGCTCCATAGTAACCTCAGCCATCTAACAAGAATGACCAAGTTACATCCATACTTTTCCATATGCGAAAATGTTACTTCAGAATACTTTATTTGAAATTCTGGCTTACAAAGTGAGGAGTCAGAAAGTTCAGATTCCTATTTGGTGCATCCACTCCCAGCCTGGGAAAAAATGAAATACAGCTTATGTAGTATACCTTAGGAAGCCAGGTGATTCACTGCCTAAACATACCTGCTTCTCTTCAATGACTACAAAGGGAGCTGACAATGTCAAGTTCAGTTATAGATGTTTACTTTGTAGACATCTGTAGGCTAATCAAGTAAGTCAGACTCACCAGAGTCATCACAGCTTGATGGGAGCCTGGAGTTGAAACCCTAAATTACTAGCACAATGGTTTTCTTAGGGCATGCCTACACCTTAGTAAGTGGGAGACAACTACTTTGAGGCATTTTTCTCACTGCTTGAAAAACTGGAGAGCAAATTTTTCCTGTCTGCATGTTTTACTTAGAGGGTAGCTGCACCCTGGGGTTCTTTTTTATAAAACACACCAGAGAAGCATAAGGTGTCATTATTACAAATGTTATCACAGAATCTGACAAAACATGTCTGGAACCTATTCTTAAAAATCCAATGATATGGATTTTACAGTCTTTCCTGGCAATCTGTTCCAGTGCTTTGCTCTCATCAAGTTAGAAAGTTTTTCTAATGCCTAATCTAAAGTTTCCACATTCCATTATTTCTTGTTCTAATCCCTGTGGACATGGAGAACAATTGATTCTGATTCCTCAGCAGGATACCACTGAAGTCTGTTATGACATTTCCTCTTAAGTATTTCATTTTCCAAACTGAACAAGCCTGGTTTTGTTCAATCTTTATTTGCAGATCATTTTTTCAGCCCTCTAATCCACCTTGTTTCTCTCCCTGGACTGCTGTAAGGAGTTCACATCTCTCTTAAAGCACAGTGCCTAAAGGTGCATACAGTACATTAGATGCTTACTGATACTGGGAGTAACTACAGGCAAATCTTACATATGTTACTCCCTATATAGCCTCTGCAATAGTGTTTTCAGGAGGTGGGATTGTTCGTTTCTGTTCAGCATGTGATCCCCCATAGGGCACAAACGGTTTTCTACTGACTCATTTTCCACCTTCTGTTTGCACAGTTGATTACTTCTCCCTAACAGCAGCACTTTCACTTGTCCTTTCTGAATTGCATCCTATTGATTTCAGACCACTACTTCAAATCGCCAGGTTCATTTTTAATAGTGAAAAATGAGGTCTCCTACCTCAGAGCCTGTCCATGCTTAGTTCAGTATGGTAACACAGGAAAGGATTACAGACTTTCCTCTGCTTGTATTCCTATGGGGTGGCAAGGCACAATGACCGCATCTCTGCTGGCATTAGTCCATGCTTTCGGATGAGAAGGAGTAATCATCTTTTGTTATGGCTGAGCCTGAAGGCAAGAAAAGTTTATCCTCCTGTTAGGAAGTGCTTTCTAAGGCTTCACATAAAGTTTCTTGTTCCATTACTTCTTATCTTAGAAAAGAAGAGCGAGAAAATTTTACTCCCATTCCTCAGCAGAAGGACCCTTGTTTTAGGTACTGCATTCATGTAAAATCAGAAAATGATTCCTGCCCTGCTAAATTTCTAACCTAAACAGAAAAAAAAAAAAAAATAAAGGCAAGGACCTTAGCAGATAATGGGATGGTGGCAAATGGTATGTTTATTTTTTGGCACTTTCTAGGAAAGGGTTTTGTCAAGTGTTGATGAGAGAAATAGAATGCAAATTTGTAGGGGAAGGATACAATGAAGTGAGGCGAAAGGAAGGGGACTGAGCATGCTAAGGGCAACAGAGTGGGAATGAAGGTAAAGAGAGAAGATTCTGGGAATAGACACTAAAAAGAGTCAAAGATAAGCCAAGAAAGTCCAAACTAAACGGTATAACATTGTCTGCCAAGAGGAAACCATTATGTCTCTGTCAAGCAACATGTGTCCAGCTGCACAAGCTCTAGAATATATCTTTAAAGCCATAAAGCAGGAGAGGAGCAGGCAGAGGAATGGAAAACAGAGAGATTGGTTAGATGCGTGTTGACGAGTCTCTGTGGGGAAACGAGGGTGTGTGTCTCAAGCACAGTTCAAGGAAGTACTAAGAGAAGAGGTAAATCCTTTGAAGCTACATTCCACCCTGAGTGACATATCTGGCATTATACAGAAGGCTTTTCACAAAAGAGGTGCATTCTGTAGACTGGAAGAGGATGATGACGCAACTGTATTTTTTACCTGCTCCAGGGACACTGCCTTCAGTGTCACTTGCTGTGGTGCTCTTCCATGCTGACTTCAAAGTATATTCCTTCCATGCACCTTCAAAATTCTCTAGCTCAGTGGCTAGAAAATTGCAGTCTATTTTCATTTGCTGACTAGTGAATTTGTGAATTAAAATGGGGTGTTCAGAAGGGTGAAATCAGAACCACTTATAATCCAAGTTCTTTGTTTTTTTCATTTCTTCTTCCTCCCCTCTCTCCTCCCTGACATAATTGGGGCACATTAGCTTCACTGTCTCAGTTCAGTAGGTAATTTCTGAAAATCAAAAATCACAGTTTTGTGTTTATTGGTGCCTTTTTACTTGTAGGAAACAGTTTGCAATGAAACTACTTCTAAATTTCCCACTCTGTAGAAGACTCCAGAGCTGCTTGCTTATACTTCAACAGAAGAACTGCTGGAAATAATAGCTCTGAGTTAGGAAATGATGTTGCCCAAGGACTCTAGCTTTGATAATTGAAAATGTCAGTCCCTCATGGTGTTGGAAACCCTCAGTTCTCATGGACTACACAGGGTTCTTAGCTCTTTGGAACATCAGGACCTAATTGTGAAGTGATGGAGTAAGCTTTCAGGATGTGCACCAGGGCAAGTTTATTTCTGCTGCAGTATCAAAAAACAGTACAAGAACAGATGAATGGCGTCTATGGGATATCCAAGCATAGTTTCCTTTAACTAGGTTGGACTGATGATGCTCTCTTTAGCCTATGATATTTAAAACAGCTAAGACTATCTGACAGAAATTATAAAGATTCAGAAACTGAAGATTTTAAAAGATGACCTGTAAAAACTAGAACTTTAAGTTTACATGAGAGATATTTTTATCATATTTTTATATGGCTTTTACAGAGGAAGAAAAAATTCAGGATTATCTCTACAGGAGAGAAACAGTCTAGTGATTTATATTTTAGAAGGTAACTGGTAAAAAGAAAATCTCTTCATTTTGTCTTTCACAACCTTTTTGCCCCAGCTTCACTTTACTCTTTTCTTTCTTCTTCATTTCCCCTCATCCCTTTTCCTGTCAATAATATCCCCTCCCTCTTTTTTTCCAAATTACAATTTAAAATGTCAGCCTAACCTATGGGAATAGTAAGCCAATTCAGTCTATTTTTCATGGTGCATTTGAGTCCAGAAGAAATTTTTTGCCCATTTTTACTGCTTGTTTAAAGATATTCCCAATCACTGTGAATACACATGAGGGGCTGTGAAATGGTGAAATGCTGTCTTGAGTAGCAAGCCTCTAGCTAGGGGTTGCATTTGGAGAAACTGAAGACTACTCTGAAATTTCAATGTGCAGAACACTTTTGCAGAATATTTGCTTCATACTGTAAAGTCAGCCCTTGGCTTATTTCTAAGACTGACTACAGTCTGAGTAGGAACTGTGTTTGATTGCTAAATATGACTTTGAAAGTAAATACTTTCATTAGTGGACTTGGAAATCTTTTAATCCAAAGTTTTGTTCCTGGAACGATTAGTTGCCTGTGCTCTAGCCTGAGGGAAACTGACACAAGGGAAAATGATATGAAAAATGGATGTAAATGGAGAACTGTGCCACCGCCACTTAAAATTCAGTTCCTTGTCTGTGGTGTTTTCAAAGAATACAAAATCATTTAAATATGCAAAAAAATTTAAAATGTGCAATCCATACCAGTCATAATAAATTGGGACTTCCTAAAAGAAAGACTCTGGAAAGATAATTTGCACATTTTGTTTGCTCATTCATTGTAATTTGTTTTCTGAAAAATTCAATGATCTCAGCAGTTCAGATTAGACCCTCTATAAGTGGTGAAACTGTTTCTCCTGTAACACCAGGAGATGGAGTTGTCAGCAGGAAATTCAGTCTGAGTAAGTCTCTTACTGGGTAGGTGATGGTTGGGAAGGTATGTGCGACAGGTATCAAGATGGGTTATTTCCTGATATGTCAATATAGTTCTGGCAATATTTGAAAGATCTTTTTGGACAGATTCTGAACTTCTACCTATGGATTTGGAAGTGGGAAGGGAAATGAGTTGTTTAGAAATCAAAATTAAATTAACAGGAAAAAGATGCTTCTCCAAGCCACCATTTGATGAAATGTATCCCATTTACCAACATGTGCAGCACAGGATGAATAGTCAAAATTTGAGAGCTGTGGTAGGAAAAGAAATGTAAAGACAAAAGTAATGCATCCTCTTCAACTAAAAGGGTGAAATTGCTACCACAGAGAAATGACAATGTTTAGGAAAATTATATAAAGCAGGAGCAGAAGAAGGCTGACAGGTGCTAAAGAGTTTTCAGGTCAGACAAAGACATCTGCCAAAGACATCAGTCACACGAGATAAGGAAAATTACAATTGAACTAGGGAAGGAATGGGTTCTGCTCACAAAGGAGTATACTGAAAAGTTAATGACATGTCAGGATGCAAAGCTAAATAAAAGAGCCAAAATATAAAATAAAACATATATATCTTTGTGCACAGCTAAAAAGGCTAAGTATATGCACTTGATTACTTGGCCATGTGGTAAAAAGACTCCCAAAACATGAAGGAATGAAAGACAGAAATAAAATGTTTAAAAATCTGGGTTTGACTATTCATAATGAGTAGAATTAAGCCACCAAAGGTTTGAGTAGTGCTACACTTGCATTATTTTATATTCTCCGGGGAGGTACACTTTCTTAATATGTGGTAACACCTACAGAAATGCTGTCTTTATCTCACAGATTATTACATTTCTTACATTACCAGCATCCCGACCAAGCTATTTTCTATGAAAAAACCAAAGGAAATCAATAAGATATAAGATACCAACTGGTTAAAGGGGTGACTTTGGGTATCTGGCTCTAAGCTACAATGAATAAAGCATACTTTTTTTGTAACATATGAGGCAGCCCAATCGGAGACAGCTGAAATGCCAGATGTGACATTGATATAATTAAGCCTACTCTATTAAGTGACCGTGGAGTTGGAAACACAGTATTGGAGGCTACTTTGAACAGCTCACTATAAATCTCCACAGTAATCAGCGAAGAACAATAGTATAACATGGAAAATATAGAAAGATATAGTACCATCACTTTATTAACTCTATACTCAGCTGAAGCCATATACATGTAAATGAGAAAAGGCCAACAGGTACACTGCAAAACCAGAGAGAAGCATGAAGCAATTTTGATCTGAGGAAAGAGATGAAGTAATGAATTTTATAAAAGAAGAAAGACACAATGAAGGAATACAAGATAGTGAATATTAATAAGAAGCTAAATCTGAAGCTTCTATTTACTTTCTAAAGATTTCATCAAAAAGGGACTTTGTTTTGAAATTGAAAGCCTCTTCAATTAAAATTGATGAAACGAAATACATTTAAAGATAATAATTAATCTGTGGCATTTATGCAGACAATGCAAACATTCTCAGGACATTAAATATGAAATAAGAAACAAAAAAAATCAGAGACTTAAGCCCTCACATCTCGGCATGTTTGCCAGCCCGGGGAAGAAAATCTCTGTGAGCAGGTTTTTTTAAAAATTGCTACTTATGAATTTTGTTTTTCACTTTCTCTCATGCACTGGATGCTGTCTAGGTTACGGGAGTATCTGTGTGTCATTGGTTTTAGAAAAGAGGTGAAAATTTAGATGTAAAAATACCCCCTGCACAAGTTGCAGTAAGTACTTTGACTTGCCAGATGCTTTCTGAAATCTCAGATTTCAAATCTCATAGAGAGAATATTTCAAAAACCTTTCTAAAATAGTATGGGAGAGTTAGCACATACTTTGTAGCATTTTATTTATTTTTAAAGAGGAAATAATTTGCTTTCGTAAAGTAAGAGACAGTAGCAATAAGTACTATTTGGTTCGTATCTATTTTTATCATTTGTTTGTGTGGGTGAGGAATGGAATGAAAACAGAAAATGCTATATGTATTTTGTGATTTCTTTGGGAAATAAGCCTACATGATAAAGAAAGGAAGTGATGGCCCTGAACCATCTTCCCTGAATCTGAGCATTGTGTGAAGTTTTGAGGTTACGGCTCCAGCTAAGGATGGCTTACTGGGCTGATGTGGTTGAAGCATACCAATAAGAGGCAAGAAGGTGATGTGATTAATATCTTATCTGTCTGTCCTTGAATTCCCCATGCTTGTGACCCTGTCTACATTCATACAGGCTGGCTAGGAAAGTGTGTGATTACAGCAGAAGTCCATAAGGAAGTCGACTCATTTCAAACACAACATCAGGATGCACTAAGTACTCTGGTTTTGTGTCCCATGATGAATTCCCTGGTAATGTCTTTTCAGATTACCTGCTGGCTATTGCTTATTTGCATATCTCTTGACATTTACGGTTAAGACTACGTTATTAATGATTTTTTTAAAAAAAACCCACATCCAAAGCCAGATTGCCTTTTTCATAGACAAAAATATATATTTTAACAATTGTTCTTTCAGATTTGGTTCACATCCTGAAAACTTATTTCAGAGATGACACATAATTTACTTTGCAATCCCACCAGTGTAGGTCATTACTGGGCTCTGTGAAGATACTCAGAGGACTACGAAGGTAGAGGAGTCCAAGCATACCTAAGGTATTGTGGAGTGGCAAGCACTGGGGTGTACTACCTGAGTGTGAACTATCTGGAGGTGTGGAATCTTAGTTCTTTGTCAGAGAGAATCAGTTTACAAAATGTAATTGGCAGCATATCTGTATGGGGAGGGAGAAGAGGGGAGAAAGTAATTTGCATGCTCTGAGAACTGTCATTCCTGAGATGGAAGTGGGATTAGAAAGGGAGTTGTGAGTCTTAGGCAACACTAATGGAAATACAGTAGCTAAGATTTTCCCATCAACTGGCAATGAGAGGAAATTCTCGGTTAGTCCTTAGCAGAGTATTTTCCTTATGAATACATTTTTTTCAGTGCATTCTCTGCATGCTTTCAATACCCATAATTACTTTCACACAGGGTACTCTAAGAGGCACAACAAAAGAGTGGGATGGGGATGATCAGAACACTAAGACTAGGGAGATTATTCAGAGATGGCATGGACACAGCATGGAGGAAGGCTTTTTTGCATTTACATCCATTTGATGACTGCTTTATAGTGCTAAACTAGCATAAAGAGGCCTCATGTAAGTGAGTCAAACCTACATGGGTGATAGCATGGATTTTAGTGGACACACATTTTGTAGCAATCATGGCAGAGTAGTTAAAAACAGCGGCTGAAATCTGCCATGATATTGGCATTGACAGCCTGATTTAATATTGGCATAGGAAGCTGGTTGTCAAATGAATTCCCTCTGGACATGTTTGAGCCTACCACAACAATTCACAAGCAAACACCCTCCAAGATGGCTGATGGCTGCTCCAAAACCATTAGCCTCATGAGGCTTCTGTTACTTTGGATGTTTTGTGGGAAAAAGCAGCAGAAGTCTGCTGAGTGTAGAAATGGGATATATTTCTGTATTTTCAAAACATCTGTTGACATTATATATGCGGAGTAATTTCATTTCAAAATTGTCATATTTTTCAACATAGGACATCTGTGCTGGTAGGCAGTTCGGTGAAGAGCAAACAAAGATGTAATTAAATGTACAATAAATATGCTCAGACATATAATACTGCTCAGTAGAGAAGCAAACACACTGTGTAACTCCTTTTTCAGCTATTCTCTTTTCTTCAGGGAATGCTTTTTCTCCATGCAACAGTCTAGCAAGAGACCAGTATATAGGTTATATGCCCCAAGCAATTTTGGGACTATGAAAGCTTTCTAGCCATGTAAAGAAGTTTGTTATCCAGGCCCTAGCTTCTAAATTCCCTTGGTACTTGATCTTTGCAGAGCAACTTGATTTCATAACATCAAAGCTCCCCACACACAGAGTGAGGCAGGTTTGGTACTTGGTCTGGGAGTCACAAAAGCTCATGTGCTAAAGTTACTTAGTAGGTTAGCACCAAAAAAGAGAGGTGTTGCAAGCTACACTCCTCTATCAGGCCAGGAATCCAAGCCTGGAAGTGCTGTGTACACTTGGGTATCTTTCTGATGCAAGATGTTAACCTCTCATTTTCAGGATGGTACCTTATAAATTGTATAGTATTGTTATGTTGTTATGGAGTCATGAGAGCTCTCACTTGCATTATCCTAATGGACTTTGCATTCTAGGCAGTGCCATTTCTACCAGCTTTTTGGATCAATGTACTCTGTGCATTTTCTGTTGAAGCTGGCCTACTGCTTTTGAGGCAAGTGCTTCAGGCATTCAGCTGTGATGTAAGAAGTGGGTACCATTCACTGCTACAGCTTTTCACACAAAGCAGTCAGAATGAATTAGGTTTGGTCAGAGCATGGCTAGAAATCTAGGCTCCTCTGAGGTCTCAGACATCAGTGAATCTTTCTGAATTGTTAATGAGAGGTGATTTACCTAGGCAGCCAGCTCAGTAAAGAGTTTCTTCAGTAATACATCTATAATTACCAGACAGACATGCCTCTGAAACCTCAGTGGGTTAAGTAAGGTTTTCTTCAGTTGCTTTCCTGATTGGAGTAACTTAAATTTTAACTAGGTTGTATTTTGAGTTTGAAGGAAATCTGCCCATGCTCCATCAAAGGCCCATGTTCCAGCTATCACATAGTGCCTCAGGGAAGACAAGTGACAAGGGAGAGTGAATATAGACTTATAAGAGGCCTAGGCAAAACTGAGATTTCTTTTGCATCAATACTGGATCTCTAACTCTGCCCCACTATTGTGCAAGAAGGAGGGGAACAGTGAATTAGGGAGAAGGTCCAGGGTATGAGGGAAGTTGCTCAACAGAGAGAATGTAGAGCTACAGAGAACTTGATTTATTCTTCTTGCTGTCACAAGCAATTACTAAGATGGTGCAGACTCTTCCACCAGCAAAGAGTATTGCCTGGTGCATTCCAACTTCTCCTTCTGCGGCAGCAGCTTGGGTTTCCAGGACTCTGCTGCTGAAAAAGTAAATAGAAGTAATGGCTGGTTTTATATCACAGACATTCTACACTTCTAATGGAAATTTCAGTGAATTTCATCTCAGTCTTTATTTGGACTCCTACAGTAATTTTGAATCCTTATGTAATGAGAGATAGGGTTCACAAGGTCACTTGCCTTGTGCCTTTAAATCCTCTTTTCTTCTTTCCCTTCCCTCAGATTTTCTCTAAATCTGAGAGATGACACCTCAGTCTCTAAGGTAATTAAAGCTGCTTTCAGATCTTAATGTTTGAGCCCTGATCCAAATGAACACTAAATACAAAACTCATGCCTACAACTGAGGCCAATGGAAAAGGCATTAATTTGCCTATTTTACCTGAAAGACTCTGTTACATCCTTCAAAACAGGGTTTTCATATATTCATTTGCCATCCATGAAACTTATCAAGACCATGGGAATCCAGGGTTCAGAACCTTTCTTACTGTGCTTTCTCGAACATGCCTCCTTTTAAAGTTCTTTTGGACCATGATAGGGCAGACAGAAAAGTAGGCAGATATTTAGACTAATGCTGGTTACTTCCTTTTGTAGACCTGAAATATTAGAAGAATATTACCAGAAGTACAGAAAACAGAAGTGCTCAACTTGTGGCTTGGTCTACAGTCCCTGGCATGGAGGGTTCTTTTCCTCCATGAAACAGCTTTTGTTTTCTTTGTTTTCTGGTTTGGTGTGGTTTTTTTTTTTTTTTTTTTTTTTTTTTTTTTTTTTTTTTTGTCTGTTGTCACTACCTTATTTCTTTGTTGTAAATAAATTGCCCTCTGGAAGCAGTGCGAAATGGCTGAAAAAATTTAACAGAATCTTATAACAGAGAGTGTTTTACAACTTCTTAAGAGAAGGAAGCATGGTGATTTAGATACGGTATGAATAGCTGCGATAAGTGCTGTTTCTCAACTGAAGTACCTGCACAGCTACAAGTGTTTTGTTAACTTGTGCTATAAAGAAACCTTGTCACTAGTAGTCAGAGAAAGTTTGTCAAAAGTTATATTTACCTTGGCTAGAGAGTATAAATGTCAGAGTGTACTTTAAGTTTGCTGTTGCCACTGCATAAAAACATTTACATTCAAGATCTGTTCTATTACCTGCAGTTAGGCTCATCCTTGAAAATATATGTTAGCGTAGCTCTGTGGTGTGCTGTTTGTCAGGTTTATTGATGATGAAAAAAATGCCCTTGATATAGCATTTGTTCCAATTTGCTTAGGTATCAAATAAGTTTGGAACCTTATGTTCCAGATTTGACATAAATATATCTGTAGATATTATAGAAATGATCCTGAACTTATAGTTCCCAGGAGTTGTTTGTGATGCAGCCTATTCTACAAAAAAAAGCTGGCTATGAAATATGATTTATTTGGTATAGCAAGGACTTCCATGCATCTTTCATTGTATTAAGCTATTCACTGATAATGTGAAATGTATTATTGATTGCTACAAGGTGCTCTGGTAGGTACTGTGCAAGGATTGAGGTTTATGGATTCATTATATTATCATGCAATAATATTGGCATAATATCTACTAATCATATATTATTTAGAAGAAAAACATTTGTTTATGAGTGTGAAACAAGATACTGCTTTAGAAAAATTCAAATAAATTACATGGGTTATATTAGCTATTGGTATAAAAAGGATTTCTTTTCATGCATTGTGGAGAAATGATGTTTATCAAGGATTACTAAAGTTGAAAAATCAACCCTTCAGACTGGTAGGAAATACCAGATGGTGTATATGCTTCCAAAGAAGCATATACAATCTTTGTGATACATTTCAATAAACTGTGGCAGAATATGCTGATACATTGTGGATGGTCTTCAGTTTGGAGTTTCTTTATTGAGATGGCAAATTAAGATGTTAAAAGAGAAATGGTAATTCAAATTTTAAAACTCACCACATATAAAAATATCCAGGAGTGACCTTCAGAGTCATCTCAGTGGTTACAAAAGCTGCCTGTGGGTCTAGAGACCATGCCAAAATTAGTCATATTCCATTTAAAAGTTTGACTGCTAACAATTTTTTTTACACTTTCTCTTCATTCTTCAGTAGAGAAAAAAAATGAACTGTTCAGTGTAGAAAGAGGAAACTTGTTTTCTTAGCTCTACTGGAAATCTACTGGAAGGAAAAATCTAGTTTTGTTTTTGCTGCTGAGGAACCAAATTTGCCAGCAGTCTAATCCAAAACTGCATTACACAAAGACTCTTGGAAAAAACAGTATCTTTACATGTGTGTTTCTTCACCTGTCATGACACATTGAGACTTACTAATTTCTTTTTCAGTAACAGATGCATCAAATTTGAGCAGAGTAAAAGATTTCTGAAACATAAAAAATATTAATGAGAAAATATTTTCAGATATATAAGTAACTTAAAAAAAGAATGGAGTCCGGAATACCTTCTGCACATAAGGATATGTGTATCTGCCTATCTTTGGTGCCCACCATGAAGCAAATTAACTTCAAGAGCTGAAGATCTTATAATATGCTCTTTGGAAGCAGTAATTTAGGGGTAAAGTAGTAAACAAATTTCATATATACATAAAGGTGCTTTCCTGTTATGACATTTCATGGTAAGCTGGAAACTGACTTTTGCAATGAGAAGCTCATGAAGGCCACAGCACCCTCATGCAAATGTATACCCTTCACATAACTAAAACAGTAAAACTTGCTGTCTTGTACTTTAAGGATTTAGCATTAAGCATTTTGAAGTTTCAGCATATTATTACTGGAAACTATTTTTGGCTTCACAAGTTGTTCTTTAAAGCTTGTTAAAATGAAATCCTCTTTCCCTTCATGTCTAAAAATAAGCATAGGTAAACTCTGGTTTTCTGAGTGTTGTGACGGATGAGTGAAATCCTCATAAAACCAGGGTTAGTTATAAGAAATCTCAGACTTCACTCAATTTTTGGTACAAGGATTGCTATGAATTTTGAATGCCAAAGACATTCAGGGCTTAGCTGCACTTCCTTCCTCTACATGAATAGTAGTGTTTATCCTTTATAAGGTGAAATTATTGTGCTTTGTCCAGTGAGCTTTGCTCTGACAATAACTATTATAAAGAAGACCCAGGCATTTCCATCCCCTCAGGGGGCACACAGTGCCTGAATAACAGGAAAAAGTATGTGGCTTTGCTGCATGTAGTGGTTAGGAAATAGTCAACAGAAATCTCATGCAGACATGGAAGTGAGGGTCATGTGTACTTAGAGCAGTGCTTGTAAGGTCTCTGTTTATCATTGCAGAGGGAATGAGGGTTTTAGGGACTGGGAGAAAATGTGACTAATAAAGATCTACCAGTTAACCTCCTGACAGTGAGTGAGTACTGGGGTGCAGCTCCTATGCAGGGCTTAATCACAAGCCTCCAAAAGAGTATAGCAGGCATGTTGAAAGCAGGCTGAAATTTTTGGAAGAATTCACAATCTAACAGAGGTGGTTAGAAATGATTATGAGAAGAACGACATCTAATGTGTTTGCCTGGCTTCTTCAGTGAGTTACTGAACCTATAGATAAAGATGTGGCCATACATGATGTTTACTGCATTTCTGATAAGCTTTTGGTGGCGTATCAGAAATAAACTAAACTGTAATATCACTGTGTAAAGCTTGCATACTAGAGTTGAAATGAAACATCTTTCTCCAGCAAAATAGAGAAAGTATAAGAGGCAGGACATTTTGGCAAATCTGATTCAGGCTGTGGTAGAATCTACATTATTATAAACATCATAAAGTTTGCATAAATAAACATGCAGAGAAAAGTCAGATTTTAAAATGTGTTTAATTATCTGGATAATCCGTTTGACAGAACAAGTATGTGCATGGTGCCAGCTATTACTGGAGTGTATATATCTATATATATTGGCAATCCAGAAAAATTTGGAGTGAATACATTTTGGTGCATGCCTCCCTGTTTAATCAGTGCCTTTGATTAAGCATCAAATATTGGCTGGTAAGGAAAAACTGTGATCCTAATGAAATTAGTGGAATCAAGATTTAGCCTCAGACACAAAACCACTGGCCTGTACTGGTAAACTATGACTCAGAAAGAATGTTTAAAACTTTTCTAAGTTTATAAACAACTATCTTATGGGCAAAAACTCTCCTTGATCACTCAGAAGGAAGGTTAACTTATGCCCAGAGTGCAGATTTCTAGGAAGTGAAATTTTGTTTTGTAGGTTTCTGGTGTTTGAACAAAAGCAGCAGAAGTTATAGATGACTGAAAGGTAACAAAACAGAGGTCAAAAATAATTATGGCATGACATGGAACTTTTGTAAAAAGAAGACAAAATGAGCTTAAGTAATGGTAAAAAGAAGAAATAATCAATTGATAAAGAATGTTTTAAAGTCACATATGAAAATATGGTAGGGGATAAAAACTAGTCTGGAACACTAGCCATGTACTGCTTTGAAAAGTTGTTCCCAATGTTGATAACGTTTTTCAGTACAGATCAAAGAATTAAGTGAAAATGTGTTTAACACAGAAGACTTAGAGATTTCTTGAACATTCAGCATTTTCTGGTTACGCAAAGAAACTGGGAAAAAAGAGGATTGGGTAAGACACCATTTGGAAAACTTTCTCCTGTTATTACGCTTCAAGGAATTCAGCTATTGCTGCTTGAGAAATTCTGAAAGTTCTAGGAAACCCATAAAGTCCATTTTGGTATCACTTCTCAAATTATACTTTTGGGAATTGATCAGTGAAGAGAAATGTCAAGCTTCTGGCTCAGTAGTGACAACTTTTATGCTGCTGCAGAATATAGTGTCAGAAAAAAAGGAGTGGATTTCCTAGCCTTGTTTTTGACACACCCACCTGTTGTTGGTGCTAGCTTGGTTGGTGTTATCTAGGACTCCTGGAAGTCCTGGAGAAGGAATATCAAGGGGTTACCTACATGTCTTATCTGAGACATACATGTCTCAGAGAATCTAAAGCTGCTGGTGTATTAAGCAGTCAGAAACAAAGACCCCCAGAGAAAACTGACAATTAACATTTATTTATACCCGTGTATGTTTTTTTATCTGTGTGTTTAGCATCTATGCAGAGAAGATGAATAAAAATTTTCACAGTTGAATATTTTTAAGCTTTTGAATATCTCTGTGCAGCAGAAAGAATACCTGTTCTTTGTGTCCAACATGCATCAAGAACCCTGGAGGTATCATGATGTCTACTGTTCATATTGAGAGAACAGAATACTAAAATGATGTATGAAATGCTGAGATATTTGGAAATAAATTAAACTAAGTTCCCAGAACCAATAACATGTGTGGTAATGTAAAAAGTAAAAGAAATCTGCTTCAGTAAATATTAGTACTATCAAGATTGCTTGTAAAGTGCTTTTTATAAATATAATGCAAAATAGTAAGGCACATGAACAGGTCTTTTGGAGTTTCATTCCTACTAAGGAAAAAGCACGAGCAGAATTGAAAAATTCCTTTGCAGATACTTGATTTGGTGTACATGGCCAGTGCAGATAATTCCCTAAATGGCTGAGCAAGATATTGTGCAGGAAGGAGGAGGAGTAGTAAAGTATCTCTTTGATGTTCATGTCTTAATCCAGAATTGGCTTTGATTTGGTGTTTGAAGTGGCAAGACTAAGCCTATGACTTCCAGAATTTTAAAATCTTCACTATTACTGGACTGTAAGAGAAAAAAGAAGCCAAACAGGTTGTTCTCCTTTCTGCTGTAAATCAAAATAGTTTAATTTACATTTTGTGCTTCTTTTGATTCAAACTTGTGAGAGTCACAGGAAAACTGGGCTCTATAAGTGAATTTGTCATTGGACATAATTTTTTGATTTATTTCCAGCTTGGATACCTAAAAGTAAGTGTCTGCATGTCAGCTGGGAGTTTAAATTCACAATATAATCAGCTGGGCTTGATTCAGTTTCTTAAACATTGCTATCTAGTGCCATTTGAAGCTCAGACTTTCCTGCTGCAAGCTGTTGGTCCAGAAAAGCTTGGATTTCCTATGACTTATGTCACATTTAGTGCATTTGTGCTTCTTAATAGCTAAAAGGACAATTTTAGGCAACTGAATAGAGTCTGCAATAAGTGCAGTTACTGGACCTTAAAGATGCATTGAGCCAGTCAGTCAGAAGATGCCTGGGCTCCACCGCCTATTTCTACTTGCTTTCCATTGACTACAATAGGACCTTGGACACCTGGTTTTGTATGCAGACACCTAAAAACATGCCCTTTAATTCCATGCTGAATTCTACCCTATGTGACTGGATCAGTGAGTAGAGATTCAGTTCAGGTGCCCACACCAAGACACCTACTGCCACTGGAGACACTGCAGGAATCTGTGATATCAGTGTGGGTTTGGCAGAGATGGCACAGGACCTACAGTGTACCCACGCCCTTCTGGAGTGGCAGCTGGATGCAAGGCAGGCAATCCTAGGCTGTCCCAAAGGCAGTGAACATGTGTTTCTAGGCAAATAAATATTGTTTTATCTGTGAAGATCAGAACAAGAGGTTAGCAAGTCCCTGAAAAATATTCTGTGTTAGGGAGTCATAAGACACCTCATTCTTTCACCTGTTGCAGAGCAGAGTGAGGTTATTAGGATGCTCCCATTCTGCTTTTAAAAAGAACCAGTTTTGTTGAAATATTTAACTTACTTTCTGATCTATTTTTAAAGGAAGAAAATTAATGAGTGTACTTTATAAAAAAATAAGAGTACTTTTTATAAAGACTCAGCATTTAAGTTCATACAGCAAATGACTCTGAAGGCAATCACTATACTGGGATTTAGCTCCGGCTGAGGTCTGTAACCAGAACAGTACAGGGTCAGTCAGGATCAGCCTTATAGCTGTGTTTGGATCAGTTGCACTCAGGCACTGCAAGGGATTCGGAATCACAGTTTTTCAAACGGTGGAATCACCGAGAAAGCAGTTGTTTTTATGGAATTTTCTGTTCTCATGTGCTTAAATCATGGCAAGAGCATGATTTTACTTTAATGAGAGCCCAAACAGAAATACTTCTTAGGACTCTAGAGTGGCTTCAGATGTAGATATTCAAAATTAGTTACCCTGGGATGTGGACACATTTAAAATTCTGAAGCTGGCCAACTCCTAATGTCATTTTATATGCAATTAGTATTCATTAAGTGTATTTTTAACAATAAAGCATAATGATGATTTTTTTTTAAATGGATGTTGCTGATAATGAGGTTGTAGCTCGTGATCATGACATCATTATATTAAAAAGTCAAACTTTGCTCTGTGTGTGATATAGACAAGTTTGAAAATGTGTCTTCATCAGTTCCTTAAACTGTGGTCTCATGATTATTTTGTGCATGTGTTAAAATTTGCTGCCTTGCCCCAGATTATCAAAGCTTCAAGACATATGCTGAAATAAGCATTAATACCATTTTATCTAGAATAATAATAATAATAATAAAATCAAAATTGGATAGTTTTAACCTTGCATGTAATAAAAAACGGAGTATTACATTTGCAATGACTTTTCTATTGATGCCAAGATACAGTATTTTAATGTTATCAAGCTTAAGGAATGTGCAAAGTACATCCTCTTATCTTTCATTGCTAGGAGAAATGACACTGCTCCAAGATCTCAGAAGGTGATTGCAGGATATCAAGTATGCAAAGACAGGCCAAGTTGAAAAGTCTTCAGAGGTCCCTGCTCTCAGTATGCAACTTTCAGATAAAATTGAGAAAAAATAAATCCAGTGCTTTCTGTGGAAATAAACCCAAATTTCATCTGATGGCAAGTTTCCTTTATTGAGTGGCTTTAGCAGCTTTCAGACCTTGGTTCAAGGAGAACTGAAATAATCTGTAAATTATGCTGTAGCTATTATAGCTATTTATTCATATGGTAAAAAGGCAACATTATTCTGTCAGTAGATCTCAGCATCCTAAAAGTCACATAGAAGACCTTGAGAAAGGGAATATATTTTCAGGAAGATTATTTCTCACTCTCCAAAATAATCAATAGGTTAATTAATAGGCTATTTCAAAAAGTACAAAGATTCTATAATATTGATTGTTTCCATAATTAAAACAAAGGAAATTCTAAATATCAAAAATTTTAGTGCAAATGGCTTCATTAACATGCTGCAGAGAATGTACGCCTACATTGTTGATACCATTTTTCTTGTTTAATCCATGGCAGCTACGCAAACTGGCAGCACTTAAAGTGATTATGTCAAGATCTCACACAAGTTAGCTCACAGCCAAGGGCTGACATGTAGAGTCAATATGCCAGGGCTAATTATGTTGATGTCAAAAGTTAACTTTCTTTATGTATGTTAAATGTTTCACATAGATTAAAACATGTTTGTGTACTGTGAATTTTACCTGAAAGATTGCACCAAAAGGTCAGCAATCTTTTATGCAATTTAATTACAATATTGTTGATTATGTGCGCCTTGTAATCTGCTATGATCGAAGTCAAGTGTGGGATTTAGAAAAAAAGTATGTATTATGACTTTTAATTACCATTTCTGCTGGATGATTGTGCCTGGGAGGACTAGTACACTCTGCATGTTAACCTTTGAAGGGAATGCATCGACTACATCCACTGTATTTTGTTTTCAGTAGTTCACACATTGAAGGTACTGTCACATTGTTTTGTGTGAGATTTTGTGTGGTCCATGGCATGCACATATAAAGAGGAGTAGAGGTCCCAGAGATACTCTTCCAGACTCCAGGTTCAGACTTTTAACATTTTGTTATACCAAAGGAATGTCAAGGGTTTTCAGCACTCCATTCTGATTTCATAATGTTCTCTTACTACTAATGGAAGGCCTATTGATTATTTTGCAGTTCTTAAAATCCTCTTTTATCTTCTCCTTTTCAAATTTTAAAATGTACACAAATACTTGGTACTACAGGTGTATGGCTTAACATCTGGGAAAAGTGCACCAAAGGATAAACTCCTGCCTCCTTTTTTCTGGTTTGCTTCAACCGTCCTCCAAACTGAACAACTTTTTGGCTTACCTACCCAGACGGACCATTTCTGGACAAGATAATTCATAACCCTTCCCTCCTCCTCTATTGCCATATTATTACTATTGTGTATGTTTGCTAGTTTATGCAAATTATAATAATAAGGAGACTTGGTACGAATACACATCATGTCCCAATTTTTCTTGATCATATTTTCATTGTGAGGTGGAAATGCAGTTTCTGTAGGTTTATATAGTGCAAAACTGCTCATTTGTCTCCTTTTTCTTGCTGTCTGCTACTAGTGAAGTCACAGTACTAATTTCTTCTAGGAAAACCTCTATCAGAGGTTGTAAACATACATGTCACCCATATCTTGTGCTTGTGTTTTTTGTATACATGGTGGAATGAGATGCACGTAACTGTCCATTGTCATTCATACATTGAGTGTATGCAAGATAACTGGTATTCTGGAAATAGAAATGGATCTTTATCAAGTGTAAGAATATCAAACCAGATTAATGAACTATTTTTTTCTTTTCATGACTGAGAAATCAACTTTTTATCCTCTTTTGATGGATAAATATGTTTTAGCACTGTTGAACTCTTTAATCTCTCTTTCCATTTCTCTCCCTCCAAGTATATTTCTTCAGTAATGACAGTTCACAGAAAAACTCTCCAGAGGACTATAACATCTTGGCATCTGTATTTCTTTTTGGAAGCAAGTATTCTGAAGAGCTCTCCTTGTTGCCTAATGAACCAAAACCCCAAACCTTGTATTTCATTATGGTTACGATTCCTTAACCCACCAGAGTCTCTCATCAAAATGCGGTCTCATTAAATGAAAGAGACACTGTGCACCACTCCATTAAAATTTGCTAAGCTAATTTTTTGTCTGATGCGAGATGAAATGAAATATAATTATTTCAGATCTGTTCCTGGTGGACTGTAGCAAACATCGTAAGCTGGAAAAATATGTAAGACAGTTTGATATCCTTAGTTCTGGAGGCCCAAATCTGAATGTGTATGTAAAGTAATGAATCCAGAGAGGCATGGTCTTCTTTTGTGCGAGGACAATGGGAACTCTGTGTTATGGTTCATATTCAGCCAGTGACTTCTGTTGCTTTAAAAATAAGTCATTGCAGCTTACGTTACACTCCATGATTGCACATCTATCCAGGAGGTGAGGGAGCAGGGAATCTTTCTTCAAATACATGCCCCTCTTCACAGATCCTGGGCACGGGTGCAGGCTCTACCTTCTTGCATGTGAAGGGACTGTTCTTTGCAGTGTCAACTAGGAAATGAACAGAATGATTCTTGTGCTTTTGCAAAGAGAAAGATCAGGTGAGCTGCAACATGCTTTGAGATAGTAAACAATGTATTTGCCCCAAGGAAGCTGTGATAAAAGTTAAAGGTTGGGAAGGGGAAGAAAATACTTACAATACAGCAGCAGAGGAGCTTTGGGAATCTGTTATTGAGGGAAAATCCAACAAAGATCAGATTTACAAACAGAAATCAAGGCTTTGAGTGAAGTACCTAATTTCAAAGCAGAATGTCTGTAACTGGGGCATGTAAACTTAACTCATAAGTGGGTGTTCAGCTTCCTATCTACATATAAGCTATCTGAACATATACTTTGTAGTACCTGAATACACAAATAACTGCTCTAGACCCCTATTTTGTGCAAAGTAAGTATGGCTTTGTATTTCTGTAAAGTGCTAAAACTTCAAATATTCCTTGAAATATGATTTATTTGAACAGTATTCTGAAAAGAAATCTTGCAAATCTTCGTGGATTTCTAGATGCACTAATGATAATGATTGAAAGGGCACTATAAGATTTTTATACTCAACTCCTTTCCATCCTCGTCTGGGAAGGTGATATCTGGGCATCCCCCACAGTTGTTAACATTTTCAATTGAAGAATTCCATATTTGTGAATCAGTAAGTTCATTCTGTTGTCTATGTTGTACATACTATCAGTATGATAGGGAAGATCACAAGACAGAATATGAGGGAAAAGTTTGGAAAATTAGCATGGTATGTGGTATTAAACCATTTCCTTTGGACTGTATCTTGTCAGAAGTCAGGAAAATACATTGGACTTCTCTCTCAAGAGTGTTCATGTTGACTCAGGCATCATACGGGTCACTGAATACTTGAATAATTCTTGAACATTTTAGCCCATTTAATTCCTCAAATGTCACTTTAAACATTGTGTCCAAGGTTGATATGGCTGAATAGTGAGTTCTTTTGGGTTTTTTCTCACTCTGAGAATTAATTTGACTCTTCCTGTGACTGGGAACAGTACTCTTGTTGGATTTAAACTCAAAGATTTGCAGGAAAAAGAGGAAAGTAGAGAAAGGGTAATGATTTGTAGAAAGCTACAGGAGGTCTGAGACCCAAATCCAAATGTAACATTGCTTACAATTACATAAATAGTGTTCCCATGCATTTATCCCAGCTATAACCAATAGCTAATAACAAATTATAGGGCCCAATGTGATTTATATACAGAGGTTTCTATACAAGACTTTGTGTGAATAAAAATGACTATTATTTCTTTTCCTATCCAAAGAAAGAAAACAATCAAATTCTTGTGGAGAATATAATTTTCTTCCATTTAGTTTTAAATGGCATTAGCACAGCAATCAGATTTTGAGGTGAAAGATAAATACTTCTGGACCTGCATCTGTAATTGTACAAAACACTAGAAAATAAATAGAACAGCTCACTTGCCTTTGTATTTCAAAGGGCATTAACATTTTGCTGCATAGGCGGATAGTTTCTCAAATGGTTTTGCCTCTAAGTGACCTACTCCATTATTTTTAAACTGTGTTAAGTAAACTCTGAATATTTTAAAGAAATAAACTTTAAGATTTCATCATTTTTTGAAGACATTTTGATATCACAGCTAATTGTTGATTGCTTCTGATGGTTCTGTACCTTTCACAGATGAAATTTCACACATTATTGTAAATATGTAACAGTATGGAGAAAACAGTCTAGCTCTGTCGGAAGAAAAAGATATGTAATAGCATTAATTTTTGAACTACTTTTGAAAATGCACAGGCAAACCAGTGTCCTGTAATTATAAAAGGCAGGAACAGTGATGTGACAAAGACAACCCCAGGCAGTCATCTCCAATGATTAGAAAAAAGGGAACCAAATAAATGAGGGCAACAATCCAATTCTCAGCCGTGGAGGAAACATCTGCCTGTGTGTGGATTGGCAGGGAAGGGGACAGCACACGGAGGACAGACAGGAAGGGCAGGTAAGGAGAGTGCTCATGGGTGCCACAGGTACCTGGGTGGGGGGGGATGGGTAACAAAGGGAGAGGATGGGAAGGTCTGGGTGCAGAGGTTGGTTCCAGCGGCCTCACACTGCACCACTGTAAGTTTCAGACTCTGAATGCTGCATTGTAGTCTTCTTTTGTCTCAATTTGTAGTCAGAAGAAAGATTTCTTTTTTAATCAGGGCATGCTGCAGAAGCCAAGAGGAGATTATGGCTTCTGGTTCATGATTTTTATTTTCTATTAAAAAAAGGCTATCTTGTTACTTTCTCATTCTAGGTCAGAGCATGTATACAGCATCTCACATGTCAAGTGGCTTTAATTATCCTTCTAAATGAGAGTGATTAGAAATACAGCAAGTAAGGTTAAATCTTTGGGCTGCTGCTCAAGTTTTCCTGGTCTTTCATTGGATAAATTCTTCTGACTGTAGTGAGAACTTGCCTGAGTAAAAAATGAAAAGAGCTTTTGGTTATAGCTTTAATTATAGAATTGAGCTACAGGAGAAATCAATGTCACATTCATTCAAATTTGCCATGTTGTAGCATGCTATTGGCCTCACTAAACAAATGCCCTGCCTTTGTTAGTTGTGCACATCTGAGATGATATTGCTGATTTTTTCACTATTTCCTTACAGGTGGATTGCTATAGTTCCAAGTAACTGCAAGATGTGGCTGCAGCCACTGCTTTATGGATAAATTGTGCAGCCACTTTTACTAGAACACACTGAGGTGCCTCTGAGGTAGCGAAATAAGAGGATTTAAAGGCAAAGCCCTAGATAGGGTGATGTATGAAGTGCTCAGCCTGCCTGGTTGTGAATGGTTGTGTTAGGTTGATAGCTGTGCTATCATGCATTCACAGTAATGTCTTACTGAAGGCAACACTGCACATTTTAAAAGGTCTGGATAAACATTGTATGGCTGCACCTCCCCTCAAACAGACCTTAGGGCAGTATTTTGCTTGCATCCCATTTTGGGGAACAGATTCTTTTTGTGTTTGTTTGTTTGTTTGTTTTCCAGGGGACAGCTTGCTCCCAGTGTTGTGCCTGTCCTGTGTGGTCTCTTTCTCTCTAGTGCTTTGTTTTCTGGGAAAACCTGAGTTTGCTGCCCCTTCTCCTTCTCCTACAAGTAGGGTTAAATACAAGGAAGGCTTATTCTCCTCTTTGTTGCCTTGTACACACAGAGCTGTATCGTATTGTCTCACTTCAAATTTCAGATTTTGTTATAGGCTTTTGTTTCTGTCACTTGCAAGAGGATGTTTTTTCCTCTGGTTTTACAGGTTTGGATCTGAGGGGAAAAACCAATAAAACATTGAAATAAAAACACAGTGAAAAGGAAAGAAACAACCACACACAGAGCCCAAGGATGTGCTCTTTTTTGGTTGTTATGTACTTGAAAAGGCCTTTATGTTTCTGTGCAAGAGAGAATGATTACTTTTGAAGGTATATTCAAGGATATTCACAAAAATGCTTTGTGAATATCAGTGGATGAAAACTTACATTTATAGTAGTCAATGACAGAAAAAAAATTGATGCAGAAACAACTTTTGAGCTTACATGAGTTATGAAAATGCAGTGCAGTACGAAAATATACTGTCACTCTGTTTCAGAGGATAAGCAAGGAGGAAGGAACTAGTCATATTGAAAAGGCAAACGTTAGGATTAACAATTAGAAAAGAGGGTGGTGTCATTTTGCTAGAATACCCAAGAGGCTGGTTTGCACTCGGTAAAGCAAAACCTTTTGCTGATATTGTCACATTGTTTTTAGCTGACATTTGAAAGTATGCATCTATGATAAACATGTAGGGGAAATAACCTGTATTGAGATGACAGGAGATATGATTAGATCATGAGCAATCCAGATCCCTCAGCAGAGAGACAATATTCAGACCAGACTAAGATGAAACTAGACAGGTTGTGAAGAGATTAAGGTTTGCATGACACAAAGCTGGGAGCTGGTCGCACAGCATGATACAGGCTTATAAAGCAGGCTTTCCTCCCTCCATCCAGGAACCTTCAAATCATTCACCCTGAAAGGAGATGATTGCTGAGAATTTAGGCAGGGTGCCTGGCATGCCTCTGAGCTTGTGGCTGACAAGTGGCAGAGCAGAACACTGATGTTACAGCACACAGGGGTAGAGTGAACCCTGGTGGGCTGGAAGTTACAGTAGGCTACCTAAAACCCATAAACAATCAGGATATCCTATTCTGCTGGTAGATATTGATCTGGCTTATCCACTGATTAAGAGAGAGTTTGCTTTGGAGGTGTGACAAAATGTTCTTGATCCTCCTGTTTTACATGCACAACATCGATGTTCTGCTAAGTTACTGGGTCTGTAGTCTTCACCATCACCTGTGCTGCAAGGTACCAAAATGTTGTTGTCAGTATTTCTTTGTCATCCTGAATTCAAAAATCATCTAATATCTCCCTGTTTCTTTCAGTTACATTGCATGGACTGGTTTTACAAGAATTTTAAAAATAATTATCAATACTCTTTTTTTTGCAGAAGAAAAAGAGTTCTACAGTCCATAGTTTTGTACCCCCTCTTTACTTGGCTGAAATTTCAAATTGATGTCAGATTTTTGCAGAAGCAGTTTGATAGAGACATGGGATATTTATCAACTTGTTTCTCATCTGGTAGAGTTGTTTTCAACAAAAAAAAGTTCCTGAGTTTCTATCACTATTTAAATTTTACTATTCAAGTCCAAAATGTCTGCAAGAGAAAAGATATTGCTTTCAGTTGGATTAAA
>JAWWLV010000088.1:25631985-25654118 GCA_035041135.1 Platyrinchus mystaceus
TCTATCACTATTTAAATTTTACTATTCAAGTCCAAAATGTCTGCAAGAGAAAAGATATTGCTTTCAGTTGGATTAAAAATATTTCAGATAGGGAGTAGATTTTCAGAAGATATATTTATAATCATAGCAATCTTTTCTCTCTAGGTAATTATTAGGTTAAAAATTACTAGGTAAAAATGTTTTTTAAATTTAGGGTCCTGTGCTATATTTTGGTTGTCATGACTCCTTACTGCCATCTCCAGATGTCTCAATAATTGGAAATAGAGTAGGGATTTCACATCATTCTTACAGGGGACACAGATGAAAGGATCAAGGCTGAAGGGATAACACATGAAAAGAAGCAGAAGGAATTATTGTTGCTAAGTCCAACAAGCATTCAGAGCAGGGTGTCAGAATAGATTGACTTCAATAAAAAAAATTGCCCTAGTAACCACTGAGTTAAATGTATGAGTAACAACCTCAGGAACTGGACTATGGTTTGATATTTCCACAATCACTTTACATGTCAGTCAGCATTAGTGACTGTCTGGATGCATACAATGAAAGAGTTTGGTTGTTAAATATTGGCAATGGTCCAATTAGCCTTGTTTTGAAGGACCATTTGGGGTGTAGATTACTGTCTTTATCCCTGGCTTGTTGACTGCTATATTCTACTATTTCTTACACTTGTTGCAATCCCTTTTAAAGTCTACTTTGAATATGAATACTTTGTGGTAGTGTCACCTTCCCTAACAGCTCTTCAGCATACTTTGTCCTCATGCATAACTTATATAATGATGAATGGAAAATATCAGTGGTAATGGATGTAGCATGTGAATATGTTTTTGTAGGTCTGACAGCATGTTAAGACTTCTACTGTAACTGATAAGAGTGTGAAATTATTGAAAACTCACTCTTGAAAACTATATTGCTTAACCCAAGTTAATTCTTTATGAGCTGCACTCCAGGAGTGGGCAAGTCAGTAGGTGGAATGGAAAATTTTGTTTTTTATGTGTGAACATGTAACCATAGGGTCTGTAGCTTAGTGCAGTTGTGTTCTGAAAGGTGACAATGCAAAAATATTTCTTTTATAAACTTGTTCCTACTCTACATAAACTGTAGATTTATTTATAAAAATTACATTAAAAGAAGGAGTTCTTTCCTAAAGACAAAAAACAAAGCTTGAAATAGGACAAGTAATATATATTTCCCTGGCACTGGGGTTTCCCTAAACTTAAATCAGGTTTGCCAAAGTGTTAGCAACTTACAAAGTTGAACCTTGACTTTGTATAGTTTCAATCCCTTCCTCTCACCAGCACTACAGCAACCTTTCCATACATCAGAGGCCACACTGGACCTTGGCTTCCCAACCACCATTACCGGTCTTGGCAGCATCATTTGTTGACCTCTTCTGCCTTACACACCGTTCCCTGGAGACAACATCCACCCTTGCCTTTATAATTAGACATAAATAATTGAATAATCTTTCTGGTTTGTAGGAGGTCTTGTGCCATCCTTCTGGCAAAGAGAAGGGATGTAACTGCAGTCCAGGTAGTGGCTGACTACTGCAACTGGAACTTTAGTCTGGGAGTGCTGAGGAGTGTTAGTTACAGCAAGAGCTGTAATCATTTCAGGCTTCCAGATTAAAGAACTGCAAAGGGAATTTAGCTGCACTTTTGTTGTCATATCACAGGTTTTCATGGAGCTCAACATTATGGAGCACTTAAGATGCTGTCATGAAACAGGGCACATTACCTGTGGAAACGAGAAAGCTCTACTGCCAAAGATCATTGCTGTTGAACTTTGAAGAAGCAACAGGTCATGCAATGCCCAGTCACCTAGTAATTTAACTCTGAATTATAGTACATCTGTCAGCAGCTGATTCCTATTACTGGCAGGAATCAAGAAAAAATAAAAACACTCCTCATCATCAAAGCTTCATCACTGCTCAGTAGACCTTCTTGTGAATCTAGCCATAAGCACCATTTCTTCCCTCGTAGAAAACTTAGTTACATGGGACAAAAGGTACAGCTGGATAATTCGGCAGACCATTAAATAAAGTCTTGTGTGTGCCTTCCTGTTCTTGTTTTCATGCCAGATGGATCAGTTTCCAGATGTGAAATGTCTTTTCAGAAGTCACTTATAATCTGTTTCCTTTGTTTTTCTGGACATGATCATATTCATGCTTTAGTTGATACTATTTGAACTATAAATGGATGTTAATTAGGTAATGACACAAAACTTAAAGGCCTGCAATATGGAAGAGACTCTGGTTTTCCCCTTTGTCTGTCTGTCTCTTCCATTTACACCTTTTAATACTTCTTTCTGGACGAGGTGATGGGACTTGAATGTTTAGTTGACACAAATCCTGGCTCAACTAAAAAGACTGTAGCGAAATAAGGACACCTATTGGAAACTTCCTGTCTTGGTCATGTTTTACATGTTGCATCCACACAGGTCTGAAAAGCCAAAAACCTTTTCAAGCTGTGTTTTAAAGGTTCCTGTACTATTTCAGACATTGTCAGATGCTACTTTGGTTTGGCTCACATGGATGGTAGACCCTCAGTAAGACTGCAACTTGGGATGTAATTGGTGGAGACAAAATTTCAACAGCTTTCAATAGCTTCTTGGTAGTTTGTGTCTTTATGAGTTTTTTCTGCTTGTCTAGTATGTTGACAAAACCTGTATGGATTCTGGCATGAGGAAAACACTCTTTATTTTCTTTGAAACCTCAGACAAAATCTGAGGTGAGTGTCCTTGAGCAGTATGAGAACTAAGAGGAAGCTTAGTGAGCAAATGGGGTGGAATATGCTTTTCTAATATTCTTGGCATTTCACAATATTTTGTAATGAGTGTAGAGAGACCTAAATTTCTCAGGTTCACATTATGGAGATGTGTTAGCAAATAAAGGACTCTAGAACGCTCATGTTTCAGTATATTATCTCTTTCTTTTCCTGATCAAATCTGGCATTGTTATGAAAGTCACACATCTACATTTTAATTGTTATTCCAGTGATACTTGTTTTCTCACATCAGATGAACTCTTCTTTTGTCTTGCAACATGTCAAATATAGCTTAGAGATTTTAAAATGAAATTAAAAGTGACTGTGTTTTCATTGATGCTTATGTTGTTGGTTTGAGAGGCAGCAAAGAAAGTAGAAAAAACATAGTGAAAAATATGTATGCCTTTAGTAGCCATTATTTTTTATGGTGCAGGAGATGTTTAGTGAGTATTCCATTTAAAATCTAAAACTTGGATAATTTGCAACTGTTGCAGGTAGCGTCTGAGACAAATGCTGTCTGGACCAAGTGAACTGGCATATTTACAGAATAGAGTTGTTCTGAAGGCACTGCTGCAAGGCCAGCTTTACATATACATATCACAGAAAATCCCAATTCAGAACCTGTGATTGCTGTTTAAATATGATTGGAGAATAAAATGGACACAAAAGAAAAAAAAAAAAAAGATAATGCTGTTACCTGAAAGCATCATTCCTGGCTAATGGCTTGCAATCTCTGAGGAAAGTGGAACACAGGAGCTTCCTACCTCAAGGGTCCTGCAAGCCAGGGCTGTAAGGAAAGGGTGGGCAGAACCCAGGTATCATGTGAGCCCTGCTTTTGATGTGAGCAAGCAGCTCTGGAGAAAGGATAGGGGTGATGAGGTATCCCACAGTGAGCCCTACAGAACAGCAGGCAGCTGGCCTCGTGAGTGCATCCCCCCAGGTGGGCCACCCTCTGTGAGAAACTTGGCTGAAATGACTGAAATGAGGTCAGTCTCTCATTTTTCCACATTCTCCAGTTCTACCTGGGAATTTACTTTGTTATTTTAGCTACATCTCCAACAGAGAGGTAGGCTAGTCACTCATTGCTTGAATACGGGAGGTAAGAAAGGGGCTGGACACCTCTCCCCTCCATATTTCTCTGGGCACTTTTCTTAACCCCACAATGACTGCTTTATATCACCAGCCCATATGCCACAGACCTATTTGTTACGGGGAAGTGACAGCTCTCTCTTGATCTGCAAAAGCAATCACTGCTGCTCTGATAAACAGACTGCATTTCAAATGAACTTGAAACATGAGAAGATGACAGTTTGGGAAATGTAAAATTGAAATATGAATGGGTTACATGCTACTGTATGTGTGGGGGAGGAAAACATGATAACTGAGCAGTTTAAATAGCAGGGTTCCCCTCCGTTTCTTTTCTTCCTAGTGCTTGTGGTAAATTACGGGCTTAGTACTCAGACTCCAGTGCATATTTTACCACCTTGTTTCATAAGTCTGAATACAGCATTTAGTGGGAGGACAGCCTGTAATTATGTTGTAAGTTATCAAACAAACTGCAGATGTATAAATGTGAGGGTAGGCTTAACTACTTTGTTTTGAAAGGGAACTTTAATATTAAACAAATGTGTACTTATTGGAAATGGCAGTGTTGAAAGCCTGCATTGTGAGTCTGACTTAATAAACCTAATCTTTCCCTAAAGCTCCATATATTATGAAGAAGTAATAAGATATCTTGACTAACTAAAATATTTTCTTTCATCTTTGAAAAAGGACCCCACTTCTAAAAGTAATTAATTGGCTGATTTAAAGCATCCCCTGTACATGAGCAGATTTTTAATACTACCTGTACAGATATGATAGGTTGCAATAATGAGACATGTACATGAACAACAGCTAGTTAGAACGCATAGCTTAAATGTCTGTGTGCATTTAGAGAAAGGAAAAGTAATATTTCCTGGCATCCATATTAAAAATCTTTCCTGTAAAAATCAAGCTTTGACAGACAGAGTTAGATATGAACAAACCTTCACCAAAAATTGCAACTGAACCTAGGGCAAATATTTAATATTTCTCATGAGCTGTGCTTTATATTTCTTTGCTTTTTACTGCCATCTCTTTTCCTTTTTTTTTTCCTTCATCCAGGACAGAGCAGGAATAGGGAAGTATCACAGGAAATGTATAACTTTTAGAATAATTCTAATCTATCTTAAAGCTGGTGTGCCCTGAACATTCTTGTTCAGTCCACTTTTGTAGGTACAGTAGGTTTGGATCATTTGTTCGCACACCAGTTGAACATGGGGATATTGTATTCTATAAGCCAATGTGAGCTACTTTCATACCTTTTCAAAGTTTTCCTGCTTTTACTGCTAAATAAGAACAAGCTGCTGGTATAGGTACTGTACAGGAAATGTGCTACAAGGATGAAGGTTGTGTCAGTTGTGCAACAAAGTAAGTTAGTTTAAGTGGATGAGAATGAACAATTAGACAAAGTCGGTCTCTTCTGATTACCTAAACAATAGTAATGAAAAGTCCAGACATTTAAAACTTATTATGTATGGAGAAATATGCAGTTATTATCAGCTGGGACTCAGCATGAACGATCCTGGGTTGGTGATCTGGCTTTAAAACCCAGGTCATTAGTGTTCCAGTGGATTTGGTAGTAATTGGCTAGGCATATTTAAGGATCAAGGAAGCAGAAGATACTTGTGAAGTAAAGTAGTGAAGGAGCAGTGTGTTGCTCCCGGTACTGAAGAACAGAAGAACAGAATGATAGAGGAAAGGAGGGGAGCAAGGAAATGGGAGTCTCATAATTCACATGGCTCTCACTGGGGAGACTGTCCAGAGACCAGGGGTGGTGACAGATGGACACAGGGAGTCCATTCACTACTTGTATTTAAGTTATTTGCTTTCTGTTGCAGTTTGACCTTTCATCTGAATATGTCAACTCACCTCCTGTGGAACCAGCATCCAATGCTGGTCCATAAGGATATGGATATTTTTTGCTGCATCAGGCACTTTGTACATTATGTAATACATAAGGAGTAAAAATTCTCATTACAGCCATCTGCAATTTTTTGCAAAGGTTAATGCCTTTAAAGAAATTTTCTTTTTTTGATTAATCCATTCTCCAGCAAATGATATTAGAATTTCTTGATGGAACATTTCCATTACTGTTCAATGGCCATGATAAAATATGATAAAGTGCTCTCATACTTTCTTCTTTTTCTATTAGATAAGAGAGATTTACAAAGAACCTGGTTAAGTAGAGCACTAGTGAGTGGCTGTATTAACAGTTTACAAAAGCAAAGAGTTAAGAACTTGCTGTAGTTGGAATAACAAGTTATAGGGAGAATGGTTGCATTGCTTTACACTCCTACTAAAAATATCTCTATAAACTGGCCCTTTCTCAAGAGACCAAACAACTGCTCTCAGGAGATCAAGTAACTACTTTATTCATGCTGAATTCAGCAAAAAATGTATTTTAATATACATATCTGACTGCTCTCCTGGTTAGACTAAGTTTCGACTTCAATGCCTGCAGCTTCAATGCCTGTAGGAGAACACATTAAGTTTTCCAACTACACCAGAAAACTTTTCTATGAAGGTCTCAAACTTTCTCAAAAACCTTTGAGAATTCCCTTTTCCAGTGGGTGAGAGTGATAGCTCAGAAAACATATTTGAAGGCGTGGTGTAATGGAGAAGAAAGAGCACTTGGCCCTGTGCTGTGTGAGTGTTAAAGACAGAGTGTGCAGCAAAGCAAGACATAGCAGAAATCCCAGCATGTAAGATCTGATTCTGGTGTAATTTGTGAGTTACATGCCCACAATGAGTCATTTAGGTCTTGGGCTGAATTTGAGGGGCTGAAAGATTCAGAGACAATAACCAATAAATTCCTATAAATAAATCCAGCTGGTGGGCTTTTGCTATAATAAAAGAACAAAACAGCAAAAATATTTTCATTTTAAAAATTATGTCATATTAATTTTATGCTTAATTATGCTTATTCAGTTAGTTCCTATGTAATTTAGTAATAAAACTTCAACAGTTATATTCAGGCCTTGTATTGAGTCCTGGGGACCTGGTCTTTATCCTATGTGCTTCAGTGATCAAAAGTCATAAAATTCATCTGATCAACAGGCACAGCTGGTGCCTATGTTCTTAATCTACTCCAATTGCAAGATAATGGGATTTGCATTAAAACTCAAAGGAAAGTCTAAGCTAAGTGTCATTTTGTCAGTACTCTTGGAAAATGCACGTTGAGTGTTATGATTCAGGTGGTAGCTTTTGTACCTTTTAGGTCTGAGCTCTCTGCTTCACTAAGTTTTTGTAATTGACTCAAAGGTAGATATTCTGATTGCCTGGAGTCCTGTGTAAGAGTATGTAGATGAAGTCTGATGCTTATGAAAATGTGCTACTGCTAAAAAGATCTGCTGTGCATTAGTATTTGTATTTTGACTGAAAGCAGAGACCTCAGCCCTGGAAACCTTTGTGTTAAGTGCTGTTCATAAATATGACAGGATACATTTTTTTTTTCCAAGTTACCTTGTGATCAAAACACCTGGTTTAGTAGGAAAACTCTTTAATACTTTTAAGAGAGGGCATAAAATGTTGCAGATTTTCATGATGGAAAACATTTTAATAACTTCCTTGAAATAGCCTCTTATTTTATTGGCATTTGTGCAATAATCTGGACTAAGTTAAAAGTACTACTGCATCCTTTGTTTCCCTAATAGCATGCATTTATTGTGCTTTTATGTTTTTATTTATGAAGATTTGATGAAATGAGGAGCGGGACTACAGAAAGTAGGACTAGGGAAACCAGAAATTAATTTTTTGCCCAGAGTACAAATTGAGGACCAAAATGTATTACAAATATGAATTTATCAGTGAAAATCTAATTGGATCAGGATGTCTCTGAATGCTTGAGACTGGAGACAGTTGTTCTGTTTAACATATATTTCTAGCTATGCAGATACTGAGACGCAGAGGAGGAAATTGTAAATTTCATGAATCCATCAATAGAGACAACAAAGTTATATTGATATTTTAACCTCTTTCCCAGTAATTTTGGAGATATTTCCCTTATGACCAAATTTCAGTATGAAACTTCTAGTAGTAAAAGTCATCCACATATGCCCAAAATCTCTATAGGTAATAGGACAGTAACATGCAGATGCAAACGCAGCCACCAGCAGAGCCAAGCTCCACTACTAACATCATAAAGAAGAAAACTCGACAAACATATCAAATGTGTTCCTCAGAAAAATAGATATTCCTTTTCTGAGGAGAAAAGAAAAAAAGAGAGAAGGCTAAATGAATTAAGGGTTTTGGAGAGGCATTTGTGCTACAGCATGAAGAGACAATTTTTATTATTAATCTATGTCACAATATCTGTAAGTATCTTGGAAGCAAGCTGTAAGTGTGACAGTCTAATGGAGTCTGTGCTTTGTAACATCCACCAGCATTGTTGTTCTTCAAGAGGCAGGGAGAGATATATTGCAGAAATTATAATTGGAGAATCTGTCTCTATGGACCAGGAGAGTCTAATTCCACTCAGAGGTCTGCAGGGCACAGCAACCCGTGTATTGAAAACTGCTACTGATGCACCAAATAAGCATTTTTTAAAGTCAAAAGTGTGTGGGGAAAAGAAAAAGATGTCAGTCACTGTGATGACTCGGCAGCCACCCAACAACCAGTAACTGGAAATGTGTGGATCAGCATTTGAGAGAAGTTTGTGAAATGAAGTTTTATTGGCTCTTCAGAGAAATTCATCTTGCCACAATAGTTTTCTTATTTATTTTTCTTGAGAAGCTCAGTACTTTGTATCAGATCCAAAAAGAAACTGAACCTGCAATCTTCCTTAGCTGAATGACAATGGCTTTGAAAATCATGTCCCTCAGATACAGTACTGCTCCTGTTGTAGCTGGTTACTAGAAACAGTTCTCCAGTGAGAATGTTTTTCTTGCTTCTCAAATGTACAGTATCATTCCACAGAGACAGATTATATAGTCTACAGGCCTCATTTTGTATTAACTTAATGTAAAATTCAATTGTAATTTACTGGAAATTTGGTTGTGGTGCTACCTCTCTGAAATCATGGAAATGTTTGCTATCCTTTTATTTCCTTCAGGTGCCTAAGATCTTCAGATTTTAGTATGAAGCAATTATACCATTCATATGTACAAAATCTGACAGAAGATTCTGGCAGCTTTATGAAAATCTAGTAGAAGGAACCCAAAATGTCTCTGAATTTTTGCAGTTATGCAATACAAATTTGGTAATTACAAAGTTCTTCTGTTTCAAAGGAATTCAGGTAAAAATCTGGGCAAGAAATTGGCAGTGATGGTAAATGTTGGAAAATTGTCCAACCTACTGCTTTCTCTGTACAGTCTATGATAGAATCACAGAATCGTAGAATGGTTTGGGTAGGAAGAAACCCTAAAGATCACCTAGTTGCACTCCCCTACCATGGGCTGGGATGTCACTCACTAGATTATGTTTCTCAGAGCCACAACCAATCTGGTCTTATGTTCTTTCTTCTCCAAGACTGCGTGAAGTTCTAAAGTTTGTAAACAGTTCACAATTAGTAATAATCTGAACTCAGTAAGCATATTTTTCTCTTTATAAAAATGTTCAATATAATGCCATCCCACACTTATCTTTCCTTCATATCCTAGAATAATCAATTAAAAATATAATCTTTACATTCTGGAAAATCCTCTGTAGGAATTTGATATTGGCTGTGAGGCTGTTACGTCTGACCAATTAGTCAATTATAATTGATTTGGAATTTGGTATTCTGCACACATTTTTGCCTGTACATGTTCTGTTTGTGATGACTTACAGAAGCAAAGCACAAAAAACTAAAACCAA
Organism: Platyrinchus mystaceus; assembly: GCA_035041135.1. Classification (NCBI taxonomy): domain Eukaryota; kingdom Metazoa; phylum Chordata; class Aves; order Passeriformes; family Tyrannidae; genus Platyrinchus; species Platyrinchus mystaceus. The sequence continues at coordinate 25,641,624 of JAWWLV010000088.1, forward strand.
AATTATATAAAAATCAAAAGTAAATGAATAATTTTGTGTATATCTGTCTGCATCCACCCAAATGATTCTGTGAGGCATAGGGCAAAACCAATTTCAAGTTTTTAAAAATCTGAAGAGGGTCTTCAAAACCAGGGAGATTTGTGTGCCATGTACTACTACTCAAATTTTGTGTCTCTTGAGTTTTGAATTTTTTGTGGGTGTAGGAAGGCCACAGAACCTAATACTTAATCAAAAACTTGATCAAATACTAATCCTCTGTCTGTTTTTAGTTTTGTCCATTAACTTCTACATGATTTGCATGATTTTTACTGATATTTGCTTTTTCACTCTTTGGCTTTTTTAAAATTCCACCTTGTGGAATTCCATTTTACACATCAACATGTGCTGTATGTCCAGTTCTGTGGAGTGCTCTCGAACTATACCAACCCCATATGATCCCCAGCACCATTCCTGAAGCCATCAGCACCTTGCTCTATTAGGTGCTGTGGTCTAGCAGGCCAGTTGTGTTTTAAAAGAAGAGAGAAGTGCCTCATAAAAACAAACACACTTGATCTTTTCAACTATTTTTTGTTTGTGTCAATCTTCTATGGCCCTAGGCAACATAGGCAAAATGCCAAGCTTGGCAATCTTTTCTGACACTCTAATATGCCAAGTTCTAGCAGCAGCACATTTTTATCAGAATTGTTTTCCAGCCTCAGTAAACTGCTTCAAATGCTGGTGTGCCTGTTATGGATATGACATCCGTAGAGACCACAATGATTGCAATCAAAAAGTAGTGGAGAAAATAGAAAGAGTTAGTGTCAGTTCTGATTCTCACTATCCCTTTCATCATGACAATAAATTAATACGGCTCAGCTTGTGCTCTGGTAAGCCTTTTTCATAAGAACAAGGTATTAGAATTCCAGTGCTTAACATTCACAGTGAAATATTCTAGTGTTACAAATGTAGTGGAATTGTAGGATGAGATGCAAAAAAGTATGCGTGTACAATGTCATGATAAGACTGTACATGCTCAGAGGAGTCAAGGAATTCAAAGTGATGATTCTCACAGGAATTTTAACTTAGTCGTCTTTCACCTTGCAGAGAATTTTCTAACACTTCCTTTGGCAGCTATTTCTAGGTCTGTGTGCAGTGTGGATGTTGCATTTGTCATGGGAATCATAACTTTTAATTTCTTGATGTTTTGGCAAGTGTGTTTTTCTTAACCTAATGTCACAAAAATATTTTTAAAGGATACTTTTCTTTTTCTTTTTTTTTTTTTTTTTTTTTTGACAGAATGTTTTTCTTGAAAAATATAAACACGTAAGTTGTGTAGTATCATAAAGAAAATGGCACGGTGTTGAAGGTTTCTAATAACTGGTTAAGCATGTAATCAGTAGCCTAACAACATCTGTGTTTTCATAATGGTAAGGTTTGATCAAAAGTGCTGAAAAGACAAGGAAATTGTTTTGATTATGTTATATGCATTTCAACACTTCCCAGGATGCCAGAATGCATTTTCTATGAGTTTAATATCTAATGCAATACCCAGAGAGCCCTTGTCAGCTTTACAGAACTGGATCAGTACTTGAAGCCTTGACTTTATTGAACCTTAAGCATATTGTAATCCATTTGCATTGGAGCATTAAGTCAGGACTGTTATAAATATCCTGTTCTACATAGGCTAATAGATGTTCTAGAATATGTTGGTTTTATGTGTTAATGCATTTGTTTCTTATCTGCTACTTCCAAACTCAGTCAAGTATGAAATCTTCCCATTTGACTATATACATACAGCATTTGAAACTTGCCAAATAACTCTTTTTCGGACTAAGCAGAATGCAAAAAATGACAAGGACGTTTTCTTTATAGTATAAAAGGCATTTTTTAAAATGAAAAATAGCCACATTTTACTTTATTTGTTATGAAAGGTGGTAAATTGCAGACTGAGCACAAAAGTGAAAAAAGCAGTTCAGACCGTACTTTTACTTCAGAAAAACAAAAAGAAGCACTCAGAATAGGATTTGGCACAAAACTGCCTCTGTGCTTATATTTACTTTTCTGTTTGCTATAAAAATATGACCTTTTCAATGTTTTCTCCTTGGGAGGAGGCTCTTATCTCATGTTTTCTTTCCAACAGAGATTAGTGCACTAATACTAATGCATCCTTCCCCTAAAAGAAGCCAGCAGCAGGACCAGACATGATTTCTTCCTTCACTAATCAGTATAGTACCATGCCATCACCTGGACTCAGAGAGAAACAACTCTATCCTTTGCACCACAGGACAGTAGTCTCAGTGAAGAACACGAAAGTTAAAAGTTTACTGCAGAGCCTACATTAATAGGCACAATTGTCTAGTTTCTCAAGTGAGGGTTGGCCACCAAATTTTTCAGAACTGCTTCAAGGCTCAGTAAAGAAGAAATAATGTTCTTTACTCTTAGTTCCAAATATCAGTTGTTATCGGACACTCTTATTTGTGGGGGGACTTCAACAGTGCAAGATGAATGGGCCACTCAGTGATTTTCTGCTTTAATGAGCTGTCTCTCCTTCCCTGAAGGAGGGCGTCTTGTTGCTATACAGTCATGAAAAGTACATCTGGAACGATAAAATACAGAGCAAAACCATGCATGCTTCTGCCTCTTCTCCCCGTCCCCATCCCCCATCCCCTGAATGAAAACAAAAGGAGGTAGTGAAATACTAATACACTGTGATATAACTCTACTAAAGCTGTTGAATGTCTCAAGCAGGTGAAACAGGTTGCTATTTTCATATATAGTGCTAAGGGAGGATAGGAAATTGTCTGTTAGTCTTTTCTGGTAATCTTTTGTACAGTCTCAGATGTTGCTTACTAGTAAATGACCTATTTTATGGTAACACAACAGGTGGCAACGTTGTTGAAACTATTATATCCATTCACTATCTACTAAGTTAGTGAAAACAGCTGAAATTTTCTGTGGAAAGGTGTTTTCCCTTGGCTTTTCAGTTAGAACTGGAGTCTTTTAGCATTTCTCAAATATGCTTTTAAGATGCAAATATGACTCTAGTAATCATAATCCTTTGTCAGATATATCAACTTCAAAAATTCTGTTTGACCTTACAGACAGAATTAGGACTTGATTCATAACTTGTGTATACCTTTCTTTTCACATTTACAAAACTAGGAATGTAAGAAAGTCTTAAAATAGAGTTTTTATGAGAATATCTTGTAGCAAATAAGAAGGAATAGGTGCTTTGACTCTAAGAAACTTCTCATTTGTAAAATACCAATGGTGAACAAAAATGAAAATAAGTTTCATTTATCCCAATGTAAAGCACAAGAAAGCAAGCTTTATGGAGAAATTCCCTGTAGCATTTCAGACTGGGGACATGGGAGAGCCTTTCTCTTTTTCATGGTTTAATGCCTGCCAGCAAGAAAGCCCTGCACAGCCACCCACTTAGTCCACCCTGGTGGGATGGGCAGAAAATTGGAAAGATAAAAGGGAGAAAACTCATGGGTTGAGATAAAGACAGATTGATAGGTAAAGCAAAAGCTCCACATACAACCAAAGCAAAACAAGGAATCCACTCCCCATGGGCAGGCAGATTTTCTGCTACATCCAGGAAAGCAGGGCTCCATCACACACAATGGTGATTGGCAAAACAACCACCTTCACTCCAAACGTCCCTCTGTTTCTTCTCTCAGCTTAATATGCTGAGCATGATTCCATATGGTATGGAATATTCCTTTAGTCAGTTGTCTGAGCTGTGTCCTCTCTAAGCTCCTTGTGCACCCACAGCTCACTTGCTGGTGGGGTGATGTGAGAAGCAGAAAAGTCTTTGACTCTGTGCAAATGCTGCTCAACAATAGCTAAAACATTCTGAATTAGAAACAGTTTTCAGCACAAATCCAAAACACAGCCTCATACTGATCACTATGTAGAAAATTTATTCTATTCCAGCCAAAACCATCACACCCTTACAAACCAGTACATTTTAACACAGCTTCTGCGTAGCTGCCATTTTATTTCTGAAGATGCTGTTCTTGCAGTACTTCTCCAGGGTTATTTAGAAAAGGCAATCTTTACTACTCAGTCTGCCCATAGCTGACCTAATATCTGTTGATGTTAGTCTACCTGGAGGTCTATGCACATCTCTGAGCCTTAACTTTCCAAGTCCTCCTTTTTAGCAAGTTGCACTACCACCTCATATCTCTGCAACAGAAAGACAAGCTAATATATAGTTTTCATAAGCTAATACATAGTTTTCATAAGTAAATATATTCTATTTCTGAAAATAAATAATTTTCAGTTGCTAATGTGCTGTAAATGTGGTGAGATGAAAGTGGTGTAAGCTGAGGAACAACTTGGTGTAGAAAATCCTTAACTTGTCGTAATGTCATACTTCCAGGAAAAAAAATTAACTCTTGATGTATGACTTGGGATAGGCTTAGGACATCAAACCTGCATATCTCTAATGACATTACTACTACAGGTCAGCTGCTCTTGGGACCCTCAATAATTTTCTTCTACTACTGAAATAACGCTGTGATCCCCGAGTTATGGTGCAGTGCAGGTTGCTGCAGAGGCCAGATATAAGTGTGAATCATAAGATGTCCAGCCTGTGCCATACTGTGCCAAACCTAAAGGTGCATCTGGCTTTGTAGCATCTGCTCATGTAGGCAGTGACCAGATGACTAGAAATATCTAAAAGAAACATACAGTGATGCCTACCCAGAACACATCTTTACTCTCCAACAATTTAAGGTTCAAGGACTGCCTGTGGCTGAGGATACAGAATGGTACTGGTATGATAGATGGACAAAGCTAGAACAAGCTGGGTGACTTAATCTTCCTGGGTGATGGAAATGATGACCAACTGAACAGAAGTTTGACTCCAAAGCAAATAATTTCTCATGCAATGTGATTTAATATAATTAAAATCCCAAATTTCATATTGTTTCCATTGTTATATGTGATAAAGATAAAGAGGCTAACAACAGAGTTTACAGAGACCTTACTTAAGCATAACTAAAAAAATAAAGCAATCAGTTTCTGAAAAAAATGCCACAATAATTTTATATTTAACCAAGGAGTAATTTTGGTAAATACAACACTCCAAAATAATTGCTTATATTTTTTTTCATTGGTTGTCTCTTTAACATATTAAGCTGACTCCCATTTGTATTCCATGATGATGATAGCACTGCAGATAGACTGTCCTCCTGCCAACACAGTGAACACTTAGGAGAAATCTGGAACATGGAAATGTCAGCTCCTGGCTTGACAATTAAAAATAAATATTCTCTGGTAAGTCCCAAGTGCTACAGACTGCTCTGTAAACTAAAATCAACACCTCTACTATGGAATACTCCATTTAAATATTAATTAAGGTCCATCTTTATCAAAATTCTCATCTGAGCTGATATTGGCAAGTGTTATAGCACATACCTGTAAAGTTTCTGGGAAATTAGATTTTGAAAACCTTGGCACTTGAAAGGGTCTTTGTTGGTAAGTATTTTTGAAGAATTAGCCTACATGCCCATGAAAAAAAGAGCTGAACTAGTGAAAAGCAAGGAAATATTTGGGAATAGAGAAAGCAAAAAATGTTCTCTAGTTTATTTCATTATTCTACCTTTTAATTGCTAAGATAATTAAAGGAAGAGAAACATTTTCATGTTCTTTTGCAAGGAGAAGGATACTTTGGTTTGGATGTTTCGCATAAATGAGAAAATCCCTACAATGATGCTCTGAAAGCTTTCATGACACTGGCTTGGCAGTGTTCAAGTGGATGTGTATAGGTATTTACTGATTTTGGATATTGTGTTTGATTTCCTACCTCACTTAGTTCCAGCAATCTTTTGTGTGGTCAAGGCTTGGGAATTTACAATCTTCAAGGAAATATGTAAAGATTTTGTTGCTTGCCACACCTGTGATCCTCATTTTCCTTCAAGACTTGCAATTTAACCTGCAATATAACCTGGAAAATCAGAGTCCGTAGCTCTGTACAGAAATTGAAAGGCTTGTAGTGAGCCAAAGTACTTGTCCTCCCATTGCAGACTTGATATGTGCCATACATTTTCCACTGCCAGCAAGAGCAATAGTCTCTAGTTTATGGAATGCTCTTGATTGCTCCGAGTGTTGTTACTGCAGGCCATCTAAATTTTTCTATGAAATAGCACTGACTGCTGAAACATCATTAAACCTTTACATGCAATCTGTTAGCATCTTATTTGAAGCTTTCTGAAGTTGTGAGACCCTTTTGGTATCCGCTGCACCTGTCTGACCTGCACATTTGGCAGCAGCTCAGTTCCTGAAGGCTGGGGAATGACAGTCATTGGCTGATGCTGTAAATATGCTCTTGGTCCTGGAGGATCTGAGCTTCTGCCAGAAATTACTAGTCCCCTGGCTAGTGTAGACACTTGCAGCTACTAAGCAACAGTAGGTTTTCACTTCCCTGCTCTGGAGAGAACTGAAATGCTGTTAAATAATCTTTTTCTAAGGCAGTTGTGCTTTGTTCTGATTATGCTACTCCATGGCCAGTATTAAGAAAAAGGTGGGCCTTCCCTTCCCTCTAGCCTTGCCTGCATGTTGTACTGGCACTTGTGAGCGTGTGACTGTGTGACGGCTTACACCAACACTAGCCCTCCAAAAACCAGATGTCAGTAGACTGATGTGACTCGTTGCATGGCTCCATTTACTGTCAGAGAAGATGAAAAGGAGGAAATTGCAATCTGAGGCCGTGGGAAATAGGATCATCCTTTTTGGCAGCAGGGGAATTTTGGGTTGGCCTAAACCATCAAGAAATGAGCCCTTCAGACCTTGTGATCCTCTCTGAATCATTTCTAAGCTCTCAAGGGACACACAGCTCACAGATTTAAAGCACAGTCGGGAAGAGAAAAGAACAGATGTGACATGATGAAAACAAACAATGGAAGTGTGGATCAGTAGGCATGGATGGTTTAATGCCTCTTGGAGAATCACTTGTAGGATTAGTGTGAACGTGAGACTACTTTAACTTCTGCAAACTAACTGTTAAATTAAGCTGGTGGGTCACCTGTGCACGTTCCTCACTGTTTCCAGCCACTTTCCAGTCATGCCATGACTCTTGTGCTTGAATAGACAAACACAGAATCACAGAACATGCTGAGTTGGAAGGGATTCCCACAAGGATCATTGAGTCCAACACTTAGCCCTGCACAGGAATGCAGGGTCACAAGAGTACCCAGGAGACCCCAAGAGTCACAGCAATCAAAGAGTCACACCATATGCCTGAGAGTACTGTCCAAAGGCTTCTTCAACTCTGTCAGGATTGGTGCTGTGACCACTTCCCTGAAGAGCCTGTTCCAGTGCCCAAACACCCTCCAGGTGAAGAACCTCTTTCTAATATCCAACCTAAACCTGCTCTGACACAACTTCAGGCCATTCCCTTGGATCTTATCACTGGTCACAATAGAGAAGCGATCAGTGTCCTCTTCCTCTCACAAGGAAGTTGTAACTGTAATGAGGTCTCTCCTCAGTCTCCTCCTCCAGGCTGAACAGTCCAAGTGACCTCAGTTGCTCCTCATATGGCTTCTCCTCAAGGCCCTTCACCATCTCCTTTGCCCTCCTTTGGACACTCTCTAACAGCTTAGTATCTTTCTTATATTGCAGTGACCAAACCTGCATATAGGACTTGAGGTGAGGTCGCACAAGTGCAGAGCAGAGTGCAACAATCCCCTCCCTCGACCAGCTGGAGATGCTTTGCCTGATGCTCCCCGGGACATGGTTGGTCCTCCTGGCTGCCAGGGCACTGCTGACTCAATTTGCCCTCAACCAGGACCCCCAGGTCCCTTTCCACAGCACTGCTTTCCAGCATCTCCTTCCACAGCCTGTAGGAACATCCAGGGTTGCCCCATCCCAGGTGCAGAATCTGGTACTTTTCCTTATTGACCTTCCTATGGTTGGTGATTGCCCAGTCCTCTAATTTGTCGAGGTCTCTCTTCAGGGCCTCCCTGCCTTGGAGGGAGTCAACAACACCTCCCAGTTTTGTGTCATCTGCAAACTACTTAGTATCCCCTCCAGTCCTGAGTCCAAATAATTTATGAAGATGTTGAAGCACACAGGGCCTAAGATGTAGCCCTGTGGAACCCCACTAGTGACAGATTGTCAGTTTGGTGTTACCCCATTCACTGTTACCCTCTGTGCTTGAACTGTGAGTCAATTGCTCACCCCCTACCTGATGCGTTTATCCAGCTGTGTGCTGGAAATTTTCTCCAGAAGGAGAGACAATATCAAAAGCTTTACTGAAATCCAAACACTGGATTCCATCAACTGGCTTCCCTTGATCAGCTAGCACATTCCTCTTTAACCAAAAAGCTAAGTAAGTAATTACTACTGGGTTTGTTGCTGGTAAAAACTAACTTCATTTGTAGTCTATCTGTGGCAAGACTGCATGCTCCAGGCAGTTTGGCAGAGCAGATCAGCCCATTCCAACAGCAAGAGAATTTTTTTTAGTGGAATATTTCTATAATAATGGAATTTTGCCTTGGTGTTTTTTCAGTCATTACTGGAAAGAGTTAAAGTGTCTTATCTCTTGCATTCCTCGGCTGTGTCTGACTTTGTATAGAACATCTGTCATTTGGTTAGTCTTTATTACCATTCATATTGAAGGCAATGATGAATTGCTGTTTCAATGTCTTCATCAGATTACACAGATATGTTCTTTGAGCATCTATCCATTTATTCTCAAAGGACTATCTGGATGATTTAATTGATCTAATATAGCACAATGGCATGTGTCAATCTACAAGCCAACCCTTTCTTAATATCTCACTCCTTTTAATTTGGCTTTAGAGAATGCTACATAATGAATGAGTAATAACTACCATACCTCCTGACTGTATAGATGTATTGATTGAAACACTGTGTCTATTAGGATCTCAAGCTCTTTCACAGAGTTAAGAAAGCAATATGCTTTTCTTTTTTAAAATAACTCTGTATTTACTAAATAATTCAGGATAATTTTTGCAAATGTTGCTGCAGACATGTCTGGTTTCGTGTCACCTCTCATGGTGATTGAATTTATGCTAATACAGTTTTCGGTTTATGTGTGATACAGTCCTACTATGTGGCATATTTGTTAGATGCAACTTCTTTTATAGGCTTTTGCCTAACCTTTACAAATGGGGATCACAGTAATTCTTTTTAATAGAAACTTTGTTTCAGTTTCAAGAAGTATTAGTGAAGTCAGCATTTAATCTTTTTTTCTGTTTTTAAAACTGGTCCTGGTATGAAATAAGAAACTTGTATTTCAGTATCAGATTAAAATCCGCAGGGTCTGGATGTCAGTCAGACTCAGTTAACAGGAGCTATTTTGAGCTTTCTTCACAAAGTCTGTATCTGTAATAGAGGATTAATATTATGGCTAGTAGCCAGCAGAGAGTTGAAACTAACACTAAGCTGAATTTTGTATATATCTTTATGCAGTACTTCTGAAAACATGGAGTATGTGTCTCTTCAGAGTAGCAGTATAAAGAACCCTTTTTTTTTCTCCCCTGAGGTATTCCCCAGACAGACTTCCCTCTGGTTGGCTTCTATTATCTTTTTTGCAGCTCCTATTACATTTCCCCTTCACCTAGCATGCTCTCTGTACTTAAAGCTGTGGCTGATATAGCTTAGTGTCCTTCCACATGAGATAAAGACTTTTGTCTCCAGGTTATTCTCAGATGGTTGGGGGAAATAGTGAACCGTAAATCAGCTTCAGAGTCTAATGAAACTATTAGATGTTTTTAGTCTAATCCAGTACTTTTCATTTTGACTCCACAGATGGCTAAATAGTCTGAATTTATAATTTTCTCTAATTTGATCTGACTTTGTGTCCTTAGAAATCATAGCAGACTGCCCATTACACATTTACAGGGCCATTTCTCTGATCTTTGTACTCCCATGCTCTAGTGGAGATCTCAGTGAAGGTTCTCAATCCAGCAGTGCTTCTATCAGTGAAGATGGCCTGTAGCATTATTTTGCTTGGTAGCATTTTGAGTTGTCCACGGTTTTGTGTTTGAATATTTAGAATCTGTGTGCAGATTTATATAATTTGTTTTTACCCTATCATACAAAAGCAACTACAAAAAACTTAAGCAAGACAACGTTGACAAATGTTACACAAAAATGTTCTTATTTTAACAGAGTGACCTCTAATTCTTCAGCCTCAATTTTGAATCAAGAAATAAATGTAGCTGGAATTTTTAATCTACAAATAATTGCAGCTACATTTTACAGCACTTAGCCTGATTACAGTTCCCACAGAGCTATGGTGAAATGTGAGTTGCATGTAGCTCTGCCTCTATTAAGGTGTCTGAGTTTATCCTGCATTTATTTCTGATCCAGCTGATTCTGAAGATTTACACTGTTCAGACATATTTTGATGAAATAGTATGTCTTAAAACCACACTAATTTTTTGAAAATAATTTTTTTCACAGTAATGTCAAAATTTCAGCAAGCATAATTGAGAATATTTCTATCCTCTAAGGTTGAACTTCTGATTAAAATTAGTGGGGTAGGCAGAGAGAGAGCTGTTATAGTGCAGCAATGTGGAGAAAGTATGAAAAGGAATTGAAAATGAGTCTTCACCATATTGGTGGCTCCTCAAGATATCAGCTCTTCTGGATGTTCCGTTCTTACTCGTTTTGTTTTACAACCTCTCTAACAGAGAAAACGATGTGTTCAAAAAATGGTAGGGCTGAAATAAGCAAGCTACTCTCTCCTATATTTTACACTTTTAAAAATAAAAGCTTGGATAATGATAATAAGGAAAATACCAGTGAGATGTGCAGACACACTGGCAAGGTGAGAAGAAAAATCAAAATCAAATCCTGGCCATGGTTCCACACGTTTTAATGCTCCTTTCCTCTGCTGCTCAGTTATGTAATTTAAGAACTTAAGGTTATAAAGATGACAAGAGAGTCATCTAGAGTCTTGAATTAAGCAAACTGAATTAGATTTGCTGAAGCTGATTTTTGTTGCTCTATGCTGCCAGATCAGCAATCTCCAAAAACAGGGATAATAGTTCCAGTTCCACTCTACAGCTGAACACTGTAGCACTAGTAACAAGCTTTGCATTGTGTCTGAAAGAGCAATATTACATGTTTAATGGTCAGACTGTTTGCTGAAGTACCATAACAGTAGGTTCTTGATAAAGCTATGAATTCTAAGCTGCTACACTCTTATTTTAATGTAATACCAACAACTCCGATTAGTTGAGTATGTGGTTTGTCAAGAAACATCAGCTGCATTTTGTGTTCTGCAGTCTGCCTGGAGATTGTAGAATTCTGTTTGTTTTTCATAGTATTGTTTGTGGTTGTAGGTTGTACTTTTTTGCTCTACCTATACATGGCTCACATGAATTTTCAGAAGTGAGAATAGCTTTGGCCACTAAATAATTTGTAAGAACCTCCTTCACACCTGGTTGTGTTCATTCTTCAGTCAAATTCACTACTGTGACACTCTTAATTCCTTGGCTTCCTTGGCTGAAGGCAATAGATTGAGGTATTATCCTCCATTCAGTTTATTTTTATGGGTTGGAGAATGAAACCATAGTGTCCCAATTTTTTCCAAAATAATGACCTCTGAACATAAATGTAATGCAGATGGTGCATTCCAGGCATAAAAATGTGCAGGATATGATTGGTATTAATGCTCCCTAAGAACTTTTCATCCTCATATAACAATCATTATCTCTTACCTTACCTACCTAGTCAATAGGTAATTCTCACAGGGTCTTTGGTTTTGTTTTGCTATATCTTATATAGTTCTTTTCCAGTGACTGGATTTCCTGTTGGCATTATTCAGTGCATTGCTTTTTCTTGATTTTTTTTCCCTAACTAATGGTCACATATTGTCTTTGAAGTAGTCATTGAAATCTACCATTTGCCAGCAAGTACCATGTGAATTTTACAAATCAACTTAGTCATCTGTCTTGTAGCAAGTGAGAATGCAAAAGTGAGGATTTTGCTTAGAATGGTCTCTTGCATAGCAGGTGCAGGAAGAATGACATATTGCTGTGGATGATGCAGTCTTGTGACTGATGAGCTCTCTAAACTCAAGGAATTTCTGATATCAGAGTATTTTTATCCCTTTTTGTCTTCAAAGGGACTTGAGGCTTCAGAAAACAAGAGAAGGTTTTACTGCCTAAGGTCTGGGCAGTCATTTATGACATTCAGCTGCTGGGACTTCCAATGTTTTGTTCCTTAAGAGAGCAAACTGTGATATTTTATAAGGATGACTCTATGAATACACTATTTGTCCTGCAGGATATTATGATAGTACATTATATTACCTTTCACCCAGGACTCTACAGATGTCGATTGCAAAGCAAAAAATCTGTTGGGATCTGGGTTTGATACTATAGGATCTTTACATACGCTTAACACAGATGTATTAACTTTTTAATCATGTACATCTTGAAGTATCCCTCTGGACAAAATGTCCAGCACGCAGCTGGATAAACACATCATGTGATGGGTGAGCAATTGCTCACAGGTCAAGCACAGAGGTTA
>JAWWLV010000088.1:25673397-25719288 GCA_035041135.1 Platyrinchus mystaceus
TGAAGATTACACCTGTGCCATGTTGTCTCCAAACTGTTTCTGCACTGGAATAACCTCTGGCTCTGCCCAGTGCCTTTTCTGAAGTTCCATGCTTACCTCCCATGGATGTGCTATGGGATTAAGTAAGTGGCCAGTCTTCGCGAACGAAGATCTGGGAAAGGTGTTTTTTAAATCTCTAAGACTGCCTAAACTCTCATAATTAAATCATTTCCCCATAACTCAGATTGATTAAAAGGACGGGATGCAGAGTCTAGTCTTTCCTGAACATAAGTTTTATAATTTGGTAGCTTGCATTGTCACACAGAGAAGAAATTTAGTATCAAGCTTTCTCAAAGTCCTATCTCACTTGAGCAATACAAAGCCCATGACTTTGTGTTTTTGTCTATATAGGATATACAGTTGTCAAAACTGACTGCTTACATGTCAAAATGAGCAATTGCTGTATGATGTCTGTGGGTAATTTGATAGGTGCATAAATTTATATTTTTTTTCTTGCATATGTATCTCCTGTTAGAAAGGTGCTAAAGTTTTTCTCCAGCTGTTAGATAGGTATCTGCTGAGCACATTAGTGAACTGTACTTCTGTCTAAACTAATTTTTACACCTCTATGTAGTATCCACAGTGATAATGTGTCAGACTAGGGAAATTACTATCTTCCTTGTGAACAGGGTTCATTCCTTGAGCGATGTATGAGTGTTATATTAATCTGATAAAAAGGACAAAAAGAGACAAGGTGGAAGACAAAAATACAGTTGCTAAGGATATACTATATACACAGAGGACTTAAAGCCAAACTAGAAAGGTCAGCCCTCACTGCCACTCTGAGATCCATGCAGAGGAGGTTCAATTCTTAGGAAAGGCTCCTTTCAGTGTGGGTGCAGAGCTGCTTTGGGAAGATTACAAAGAACTTTAAGACCTGAGAATGGAAATAATGCTGAGCTGAGAGGCTGTGAAATATCTGAAGAGAAAAACATCTCCTTTTCATTATTTTCTCCACTATCATTGGAAAAATAATTCTTTCCCTTCCTGAAAGAAAACACTTCCCTTTCCAGGGGAAGTGCCAGAGCAGGATTCTGTACCTTCAAAAGCAGCAGAATTTCAACCGTACCCAGCAAACAGTGGCAGTCAGGGAAGGAAGAAAGGAAATTACTAATCCACAGGAAAGACCTCATCCTTTCACTCAAGCAAATCCTATTTGTTCTGTCCTAAGGGGCAGGAACAAGATGAAGAGAAAATAGGGTTGAACTTCTCTGTCCTCTGTGGAAAGAAAAGTGCTGAAACTCTAGCTTTTCCCTCTTGTTCATAGTTCTCTTTTTCAAATATTTTTTTCTGAATAGAAAATGAATTAGTCCTTCACTTGGGTGTTCCCCTCTGAAAAGGGAGAGAGGACTTTGGATTATATTATAGCGCTTTTTATAATTACTTGCTAGAAACTAACACAAAAGAGAAGTGTGAATATGTTTGCAGGAACTAGTGAAGTATAATGAGGGTAAAAGCCTTTTCTTCTGATTCTTATTTATGTTATCAACACCAAAGAGCACTAAGTCATAAACCAAGACCACATGGGGAGGCTATGATTCAAATGTAAGAGACAACACACAGATCCAGGCAGCTAAAAGTGCACAAGGAAACAATAAGGCAATGTTGGTCAGTATGAGAGAAAGCACCTCAGTGCAATATTAGCTTAAACATTTTCTCATGTTTTTTTTGTAGGCATCACAGCAAGAGAGTTTTAATGAGGGATTTGAAGGAAGATAATGAGGTTGTGTGGCAGATGCTTGGAAAAAAATCACAGAGGAGCTTGTTTAAAAATATCTGACAAATGGGTAATGGAAGCCAACATTATGGTCTGATGAGATAGAGCTCATTGGAAATGATAGGTAGGATAAAAATGAGAAAGAATTTGAAGATGAAGGCAAATAACTTATATCTGATTATTTAGAAAATCATAAACAGGCGATCAAAAAGGCTGACACTTTTGTTCCTTTAGATTCTGTGTGAGGGGATCAGAGTTAACCAGAAGAACAGATGTTATGACGGTAGAGATTTGAAGTGGATTATGACAGTCTGGACAAGACCTTTGGTTTGTTGGTGAATATTAATGGACATTCATTAAACATGCTACACAGAAACTGAAAAATTTAGACTGAAGTGTCCACATAGGACATGGATTTGATTTGTTCACAAAGGAGGTGATAAGAGGAACATTTGACAAATTTTTATAGTTAAAAGGGAAGCACTGGATGGTGTAAAGAGCAAGTGTGTTGGTGGTGCAGTCTGTCCCTCTTTTCTAATATGGAAAGCTAAAAAATCTTTTGTCCAAATGAGGCCAATAAAGAAAGCAAAAAAATAATACATATGCATACAAATGCATACAAAAATACAGTGTGAGTAGTCATAGTGATAGAAACTTACTGCTGTTAGGTTTCGTTGGACAGGTATCCATCCCATCAGATTTTTTCCAAAGTTTCAGGTGGCTACTTTGAATTTTAAAATAATCCTCACAATTAAAATTTCTGTTTCAAGACTGACTTTATTAAAATGCTTGCAAAAAAAAGGTTAGCTTCCCTGAAAATCAGGGGTTTAATACAGATGATCAAGGCAATTACTGCATGCCCCGGTTGAGCCCAGGTAGTTAATGGGAGATTTGAAAAAAACCAGCACACACAATAGATTTCTGCTTTAGTTTTTTATAGAAGAAGGCAAATATATATTCTTTGTGGGAATTCTAAGCCTACAGAAAATTCAACATGGGAGAAGACATGCTGAGCTGTTTTGTGAAGTAATTTTAAAGTAGTTAGCTTGAGGAGTCCATGAATACTAGCAGGAGTAAGAAGCTAGTATAATTAATGGATAGAACTTCTAGACGTTAAATTAATTATTTGCCTTAACATTCACAAGAGAGTGGGTGGCAGATGCTGGAAAAGGATGTAAATTTCCTACAAGAGGAAAAAGAAATACTGAGGGAAATCAAGACCATACCTGAACAGATGATCAGGATATTAGAATGTCTAAAGACTAACAAAACTCCAGGGGCAGATGGAGTTTGTCCCAGAAATGAGAAACACAAGAACCTAAACAGGTATAGGCAAATCACATTATAATAGAGGGAATATATTGGTGGACTTAAAAGGGGTGAGTAGAAACTGAGATGCAGGAAATTAATGATATTTTGGTATCACTCCTGCTCTTGAGGACAGTGGTGGCTAAACATTTACTCTCAGAAAGGTATTATTTGTTGAAAGACAGAACTCACTCAGGAAAGGAAGACATTTAATTGTTTTAAGCTCTGGTCTCAATTAGATTAAAGATATCTAGGGAGATGGAGACAGATACAAAAGTATTGATGATTTTAAGAAGCTTTGTCTATAACACAGTCTAAAAGATAGCCCAGATTTTTAGAAGTGTTTCTAGCCAGCCAGCATTGTTTTGCATGTATATGCCCCTGGGACTTCCTTTTCGGAGCTGGTGATTCCTTGCAATACTTTGAGGGTTCAGTGGCACCAAAAAGGCTCTGAAACCATCAGATCCATCAGTAGAGTTGTTGCCAGTTTGGGTTAAATCTTGGCCAGTGGCAGCTGCAACAATGACTGAAAAGTTTAGCTTTCTTGGATAAGGGAATGTGATTATCTTCATGAGATGAGAGTCCTGGACTTCTCAGGTAAGGAAGATACAAATGAAGGCAATTACTTGAGCCATTTTGTGAGGATCAGCATTATGCTAATTTTTATTTACTAGAGCGACACAAAGAAGGAGGAGCATAGGTGAGTAAAAGAGTAAGAAGTAATGATTTACAGCTGTGAAGAATTTGGCATTATAGTACAAGTAAGCAAAATAATTCACCCTTGTCTGAAGTAGCTCAGGAAGAGGGTTCAGTGAACTGGTTTGTACATACCAGGTAGAAAAATGTAAGAAAGCTGTAGGAGGAACAAGATAAAAAGCTTAAAAATTACTAACCCTCTATAGTCACATGCAAACCAACATTAATCAGGACGATGATCTAGGCAAAAAAATGGTAGGCATATAACTAATTTTCTACATAATATGTAATAGCAGCAAGAAAGCAAGCAACATCGAGGATCCATAAATACACCTATTGAATATAAATTATTTTAGCATGCTATAAAAAAAATCACAAGGCCTGTGTAACTTTACAAACATTTACATTGTCTATGTAATTTTAAATCTTCAAGTAACATCTTGACACATCAATAATGTCCATATAAAAATACATGAGCTAATAATTCTGTAAAGGAAAATATGTGGATCTGTGTTTATTGTAGCCACAACATTTATTTCTAAGATTAAAAAAAAAAAAGTGTTTTCCACCAGTCATGACAATAATCAGTCTTATAGCTTGGTGATAAAAAAAGCCATTAGTTCCATACTGAATTTGTCATTGACCTGCTCTATTTAAATATAAAACTGGTTATTATAATCTAGCAACTGTGGAATGGCTGTGAGTACATCCCCTGAGTTTTTCTTGTCTAGTGGAAATGTCAAGATTGTATTTTTTCTCTCTGTTTTTCCAGTGCAAAACCTCTTTATGAGATCCACAGTTCTTAACAGTGTTGATTAATGACTTAAGACCAAAGTCTATCAAAGTTAATGGAAAGACTTCATCGTCTTTTTGATCAATCCATCTGTCCTCTGGCATTTTGGACTTGTGGCTTTCCCTTCAGTAAGAAATGATTTCTGTTGTTTCTTCTTTACAGAACAAGGGAGATTTACTTTTAATCAGACTTCACAAGTGAAGAATTTGTTTCTCAGGAGACAGAAACCCAGTTTTCAGAGTCAAAGATTTTGAGGAGTCTGTTGGGGGAGGAGTAGGAAAGATCTTGCTAGATGCCTCAGAGAATTTGTGAGAGAGTAAGCTGAAAGATCTTACTTCTTATTTTGTCTAATGGTTCTGGAATTTGAAGGACTAAACTGGGAGGCTATAGACTTTCCCAGGGGGGACTGATCATATATCACAAACCCTGAAATCTATGTAGTCAGTGGGAACCATTGTGGAGATTACTTCATATTCTTTCTTAGTGATGAATAACAGGCTGAAAATGAGGCGGTGTGTTGGTGGTGAGAGTGCAGAAAGTCTCTCCTTTCATGAAGAAACACACCTTTCCCAGAGCTAAGGGTTGGACTCAATGATCCTTGATGGTCCCTTCCAACTTGGCATATTCTGTGATTCTGTGATAAATGTTTCTGCTTCTGCTACTAAATAGTTGCAGTAGCTTCCTAGACAAAACAGGCACTTTTTGCCATTCCATTGTCATTGCAAGCATCAACTGATCACTGATGCCAGACCTGCACCCTTTAAATCTTCCAAGTCAGACCTGCTTACTTTGCTGACAAAAAGAAATTTCCCTGTTCAGTACTGTTGAGTCAATAAAAATGTTGCTGTGGCAGAGCAAGGTGCATTCTCTTCTCCCTGATGTACCATAATCATCGAATTGTAAGCTAAGATACAAATCCAGAAATAATGTTGCACATAATAGTTGATGTATGAAGCGGAAAGAACATAGTTAATTTGCAGAGGTGAATTTGAGCTTTCATGTCCATCAGACAGGAAAATCTGGTTTTGACTGAAGACGGAGAACTTTATAAATGGAAGCCACTGATGGAAATATATATTGCAAAAAAATGTTTATATGGTCAATTTTCTATCCAGATGAACCTTCTTATTTCTTCCTGTCAGTTTTACTGGGACATTGTATTCATTTCCTTGCTCTTCTTCTGTACATTTCTCTGACTGTAAATTTTCTCATGTTTTCTTGTTTTTACAGACATATTCTATGTCTTTCTGTGCAAAAAATGGCACCTCTTTAAGACTTAATATAGGGGTTACCATCCAAAAGACAAAAGTATGTAACACTTTCATTGTGACATTTCATTTCTAATTACATTTCAATTACATTTCTAATTTCTAATCTAATCATTGTTACTGTATGGATCTTTCCTCATGGAAACAGAACAAAACAAAAAATTATTCAGGACAAAATTAAACACTAAATTTAGTCTTTTAGATATTTTCAGGAGCCATACCTTAAGCTGAATCCCTGCAGGCCAGATAGTGTCATTTTGGGATGTAGGAAGCTTATTGCGGTGGAATTAAGGTGGGAACTTCAGTATTCTGGAATAAAAATCTATGCTTTTGCTTTTTCCCTGTGGTAACTTTTTGGTGTTGCTTATGCACAAGTGGTCTTGAAATGTCTTGAATTTACTTCATGATAAGGATAGGTGTGTGGGCTCTAACTGCGGCAACTGACGTACAGTGTCTGAATCCTTTGTGAACACTTTTGTAAGTATCAGTGTCATCACAGTAGACACACAGCTGGGAGTACACCTCACATATGGCTGCATTTTTTTGCAACTTAGATATCTGTACCAAGATGTACCATAGTATCTTCTGCTGGGTCTTCATTCTTAGCACATGGCAGGACTGCCTAACTGGCTTTGCTACCCTGATAACAGGT
Source organism: Platyrinchus mystaceus (assembly GCA_035041135.1). Taxonomy (NCBI): domain Eukaryota; kingdom Metazoa; phylum Chordata; class Aves; order Passeriformes; family Tyrannidae; genus Platyrinchus; species Platyrinchus mystaceus. Next base: position 25,679,871 of record JAWWLV010000088.1, read on the forward strand.
GTATTTTTTTTTCAGAAAAGGCTATTCTTAGAGGTTAAAGAGGACTTTTTAAAATGCTGTTGTCCAACAGCAGATTTCAGAATGGAGTAGGCTGAGGATTTCTTGACAAGCACTCACTTCTTTATGAAGACTGAGGATATTGAGAGGAATTGGCTTGGTGAATTTGAGTTTCAAATCTTAAAAACATTTGTCTGGTACAGAAGGAGTTTCTTTATTGCCAAGAAATGATAGAAGAAAACTTCTGGGTGCAGGGCAGGTGAGGTGGTAGTATGCCCATCTCCATTTACAGGGTTGGTTATTTTTTGTTCTTCCAGTGCAAATCTACTTAAATGTTGGCCATAAACCTTGGCTGCATTTTAATATTGGCTGTGTACTTGTGATCTTTCTCTACTGATGCTTAAAAAGGGCATTGACTCTTCCTTTTATTTGATTTCTGTCTGCAGCTATAAAATTAATCTCCCAGTCTCATGCTGCAATGAGCTGTGTCAGTGGAAGAGAGATAAGTTTCATTTTTTTACCTTAAAACTTCTTCCAAAGTTACAAAGAGTTTACCACATTTACTTTCTCTTTTCAATTTTAACAAAGCCCTTGTCTTTTTTTCTGCATTTCTATTTTATCCATGTCATTTTTGGTTCTTTTGTTTTATGCTTCACAATTTTTTCACAGTCTTTTTTTTTTCCCTTCAAGCCTAGTTTATAGTCTCTGACAGGATTCTTTCTATGCTATCTGCCAAAACATCTGTTCCTTTTCTGAATAAAAACTTCCTTCTCCAGAAAGTGTCACATGGGTCCAAACCCACTATAAACCTTTGTTTCTCTCTGTGACTTTGCCAGTGATGGCCCAGCACTGGGAAGCTTGGTACTCTTGTCTGTCTTGTCTCATTTTTCATTATGTCAAATTCAGGTAGTTTACTGGGGGGGAAAAATTGCATCATTTGGATTTCAATTTACACATCTCCTTTAAAAATATGCTATTAGTTATTTGTACTTTCTGGTTTTAATCTCGCAATTGTTTCCTAAATTTCTGATCAAAGCAGATATTTATTAGCTTAAAATTGATCCCACTTAAATTTTATTGCCTGTTCTTTTCTGCTAGGACCACATTTGAATTACTACACTCACTGAAAATGCAACGTAACTGTCCTTGGATTGATTTTGGTGATGTTAAAGTTTTGCAGTCAAAGTGGCATTCGGAACAATTTTGGGTGCTTTGAGAAAATTGTTTAATTTTCATTACTTTGATAATTCTTTTGTAGGAGACAGACTTGATTCTATTGTAAAGTTCTTAGACATCTTTAACAAAAAGTGCTGTATTTCAACAGGATATTATTTTTATATTGTGTTTCCATAGTGTAACAAGATTCACATCATTCATTTTTGTTATGTTTTATAAATGATCAATACTAGCATTGACTCATGTAAATATCTTTCCATAATATGGAAGTATTTATTGTTTTTTATGTTGCAAAGTAAAGAAAAAAGTGGTTTTCATATGGCTTTCATTTGTCTATGCTATAATTTACTGTTGATTGGTTGCTGAGATCACAGTCTTTGGACTATATTAATATCTAAGAAGGAGAGTTTTGGCAGTGAATGGTTTTAAGTTTCTGCAAATTTTTGAGCTTTACTGTGGTAAATAATTTGAGACAATGGATAGAAACTACCCCCTGGACTGTGGCTGTTTCACTAATTCAGTCCCCCAAAGTTTTAATTAATTTTCACAGAAATGAATGAGGAATTTTTGGGGGTTTTTTGGTCTTAATTTGCCAGAAATGTCTTCATTATTCAGAGGAAAAAACTGTGTACTTTTATTGTAATATTTGTAGCCGTTACTTAGGGGTTTCCAGTGTCAAAATGCCAAGATTGCAGATTCTATCCCAGTATGGGCTATATGCTTAAGAGTCAGACTTGGTAATCCTTGTGGGTCCCTTCCAACTTAAAATATTCTGTGATTCAAGATTAAGAATATGATATGCGGTGGGGAAACACACAATCTGGTCCATTGCCCCCACTCTCTGCTAGCCGTAAAGAGAGTTTCTCTAGGTGGCAGAGATTTGATAAATGCTGGGAAGCTGTGTAAAGAGAATAGCAAAGGAAATTGAATTCAACCCTTCTCCATGGCTCGATCCCTCCTAGAACAGGTGGCCTGGCATACTGGCCACAAGTTCCTGTTGACTGAGTCCATCCAATACCTCCTTCCCCTTGTGCCTGGGATTTGTTTGTGGAAGCTGGCAGAGTGCCCTCTTGGAGGAGCTGCAGTAATAGAAAGAGGGCTGGGAATGGCTCAAAAGTACTGAGTCTTTTAGTCTCTCTTGCTGTGTTTTGCTGGTTCCTTGAAGATCTTGCTTAAGAAATATCAGTGTGTGATTTGTTAATGAAAGTTTGAAATTTCTTTGTCAAGGAAATATTTCCAACACAACACAAAACACATTCTCAGTCAGCTTTCTATGGCGATGTGCATGTGGTTCTTGCTGAGATCTTAGAGCAGAGAGAGCTTTTTATTTTCTTGCCTTAAACTGCCCAAAATATTTATTTAAAAATAAATTTTGTTACTTGTGTAGGCCTGCCCTAGTACGACCAAGACAGCAGGAAATGGAAAATGTTCTCAGTCCTTACAAACATTAATTACCCATTTTAGTAAGCTGTTATTGATGGTCTATTCAGTAACCACGTAGGACGGATTAGAACTTCTGTTTATGACAGTGTAGTTCTGGAGTAACTCCACTAAAGTGCAATCAACTAGTACTATAAATTGCATACCAGGAAACCAGTTCCCTTTGTGTGTTGAGGTGCAACCTGAGTGGCTGGTAGCCCATCAAACTGAGAGGTACCTTTCAGGTGCCCCTTCTGTGAAGCCTAAACTCAGTTTACCGGGGAAATTACTCCCTCCAGTGAATGCATACAACCGCTGTGATTTGTATTTACTTTGGAAGACTTACATTTTTTAAAGGATAAAAGTGAAGAAAATGAGGGCCCTGACTATACAACAAATTCAGTGCAGAATTCCAAGTTAGAACTGCACAAGCTGTCTCCTGAACCAGTAAGCACAGAGCTCAACACGGTGCCCAAGTTAATAAGCTCTTCCAATGGGCTGATCTAATTAGCTTCTGCACAGCTTCATGTGCAAACAGTTTGTCTGCTTTGAGGGACCTTGCTAGTATTTCTATCTGAGATGTTAATCAGTACAATGTCAGGCCAGTAGATATCTCATTCCAATTTTCAAAGATCACGTGCTCTAAGTATTACAGGAAAGTAAATGTAACCCAATAGAGAAATCTTCAACAGGCAGGTTTAAGCAAAAATGTGATTCTAAGCTTAGTTACAAATATGATTTTAAATCCTGTAAAAAAAGCAGTATATATTGACAAACACTTGTAAGAAGCATGAAACTGCAACAGTACTAGGCACTGGCATTTACAGGAAAATTATTGTCAATTTAATGCCATTTTAATCTGGCAGACAATGTGCAGGTAGACATTCATGTTCCTCCAGTTTTAAGCTTTGCAATAAGATCTGAATGCGTGTTAAATCATAATGTCACTTGTTTCTTCTCTCTCAGTTAGTAAATGACAGTTTGAAACATAATTGAATGTAAATTTGAAAATAATCAAGGCATAATATTAGATTTGGAGATACGGAACTTAGAATAACCTAATCGTATTCAGAAGAATGACTCAAAGAAAATGCTCTTCATGCTGTAGCTTGAAATTTGAGGAGGGGAAAACCTTTTGTTCCTCTCTTTGCTGTATGATCCTTTTATAGAGTGAAATTCAACACAAAGTGAATCTCAGCTGGTTTGGAATTATATTACCATCTGCAGGAATGTTTTGAAACAAGCCAAAACTAACAGATTTTGACCAGCCCCTTAAGAATTCTAATTGCCAGGAGTTGGGTGTTTCTTAGGAATAAATTGACAGTGCAGTAGTGTGAGTCTGCAAAATCTTCTTGGCTGCAAGAACTTCTTGGACAGAGATACTTTTTTGATTCATGTAGAATCACCTAGAGCTCAGCAGATATTTTTAATGTTCCTAGTTAGACAGTTTCTTCTGTACTTCATCTGGAAACTATGGCCAAAGCTGTAATTAACATTGTCAAATCTGAGCATATTCTTGATGATGTTGTTGGTTAAAACCAGTGTTGAACTGAGAGGGTCAAGCTGCATGCCTCAGGGGCTCTATAGTGTACTCCAGAGTCCCTCAGTAGGGATTAGCAATTAAATTACCAGTTCAAGTCCAGGAAAGGTCAAGAGTGATTAACAATCTTTGTTCCATTGGTTAGCGGGAAACAGATGTAAAATGAAGTGACGATCAAAATCCAATTCCTAGTAGATATTTTACATCATAAACACAAAACTCCTAATGATCCCTTGTTAGCAATCTGATTAGAATGGACAGTAATTGGACAGGCACAGAGACTGTTATGCAGCCTTTACTGCCATTCCCCATAGCAAAAATTACTGCCACTTTAGGTCTGAAGGACAAGCTGAAATTGCAGTCTCTCTGTCTGGAATTTTTGTATTCTGTTTGGAAGTCTTTCATCCTGAGTGATATCAAATTATATTTTGGACCACAAAAAGCTGAAGATTATTTGAAGTGCTCTGAATGCAGGATAACCTGCAATTTAACACTGACAGGTTTTATCTGATAACTTTAAATATGTGTGGTTGATTCTCATTTGGATTAATCTGACATGGATCTGTTGAAAAATTATTATAAAATTATTATTCATTATTAATGAAGCTGGCAAAAGATCCTGTTCTGCATTACTCAAAGTACACAATTTTAATTGAAAATGCACAAGTAGTTTTAGGGAAAGTATAACATAGCTAAATGATGTGTATTGTACACACAAGGCCTGCCCTTCTCTTTCTTGGGCATCAACTAGCTTAGAGTTAGGGTAGATGAGAGGTTGTATGTTATGGACTTAGAATGAATTAGGGCTTGGGGTATGGATTTAGGCTTCAGACATTTGTTTAGGGTTACTATAATGCTATAACAAAACCTTAAACTCCAAAGCTTGGTATTATCATGGTCCTGCAACTGGTGAGTGACAGAATGTCTTTCTTGTAAATATGGTCTCTTAGACCAAATCTGTGTACGTATTGTTCTGAAATTACCAGAAAAATCTATTCTATTAATTCATCTAGGAATATTTCTGGATTCCACTACATGAAAATTTTTCCATACTTTAGCAACAAAATCCGTAAGATAATTGAATGGATGGATAAAATGCTTAATGGATCTTTTAGCAAGTACCAAGTGGACTTTTCTTATTGTCCTAAATTCCCTTGTCTTAGTTATCTATACAGCAAACTAAGAAAGAAAACACTTTAAAAAGCTAATAGCTTGAATAATGAGTAGGATGTTACTGGTTTCTGGTACATTTACAAAAATTTTATCCTTAGATTTCTACTCAGTAAATATAAAACAATAAAAAAGTATTCTTGTTATTCATTAAGAAGCTTGTGGACTACCCAGAGCTGCTGTTGACTGACAGATGAAGGATAAAGGGGAACTTGAGGGATTCACATTTTGGAAGACATCTGTAATGTCTTCTGAACTGTGAATCCAATTTTGTTTCTTTTTTTTGTTTGTTTTCCAATGACATTGTAACATGATAATCATGCAATATATTAGTATAATTATTTTCACTATCATTTTTTACCAGGGAAAGAAGTCAAACCTTTCTTATTACCAATGACAGCTGTCCCTGCTTCTGCAGAAAACTGGTCTACAAGTGGGTTTCAGGCTTCTTGTTGCAAGGACTTAGTGAGATCAATAACACAACTCACTTCTGAGTGGACTTTGTTTCCTTGAGCCTGTATCTTTTTAAAACAGCTAATGGCATTATATATAACTAATTATTGGAATCAGCCTTTTTATTGGTACATCCTGGATATGACATGGGAAAGAAAAGTCTAGATATTTGTACTAACTCTTAGCTCTGCAATTGAGTTAGGACATCACCAGTATTTCTTCTTTTAGCTTTGCCTTTGCCAAATCTGTTTCCATGAGAAAGCTTTCTAGGGTGGTGACTATATAAGTTTAGGACACCCTAACCCTGACCACAGGGAGATTTGTGAGCATTGCAATAATAGTAATAATATATAACATTAAATGTAGGTTCTGAAAGGATGTCTATTCTGAAAATGCATTTAAGAGAAACACAAGTGGGAGTGTCATTTACACTTGAAAAATGGAACTACTAAGCATTTATATTTAAATTAAATGCTTTTATGAGTTCATTGAATGCTATTTAGCACTTATATTATAGCAAAGACATGTTACCTATTGCCTTAGAATGAGGATATTATTGCTTTTTCATAGTTATCGTTTGTATCGGCATTTGGCAGGTAACAAATGAAATTTGCTTGCTGATGTTAAATTGTTTTGTGCTGCTGCTTAGCCACAAAGATATAGAAGATGAGACAATAGAAAAAAGTTATTTGCTTTTTTTTGGCAGACATAGGGATATATTAATGAACAGTGATCTTGACCTGCCTTTGAAGTAATGTTTATTCTATGAAAGGCAAAGCATTTAATTCCTGTCTGAATCACTCCATTGAAATCTTGTTCATGCAGGAGGCTGCACAAGTGGAACTGCAGGTAGAATTGGCTCAAATAAGTCAGTGTGGTCAAGGTGGTGATGATCAGAACAGTTGGGGGTCAAAGCAGAATGGACTCCAAGTATTCCTCAAAAAAGATGAAGGATTTCTGGAACTTGGTGTGAAAAGTTCCTGTTCCTGAATAAATTTTTTGGGGCCACTCTATTTCCTAACTTGTGCAGATTTGGGACCAATAATACCTGATTCTCCCTGAACCCTGAATTAGTTATACTTTAAGAATATGAAAATATATTCTTGAGTAAAAAATGAAGCCCAAAGTTATAAGGATTCCACCTTAATCACACTCCAATGTTCTGTTTAAATTAAAAAGAAACCTTCAGGCAACCAAGGTTTACAGGTTTCCCCTTTAGTTTAAGTCTATTTTGGTAGGCCAGTTGAATTTTTTTTACATATCTGAGAAGTCCTTGTGATACAAGGTCAGAGTAATAAATTTTATGTTTTTATTCTTTATGCAGGAAAAGTAATATAATGCCATCACTACTTTATTATGCTGCAGTCATTCTGTTACTATACAACTTAAAATATTTCAGTAATAAGCATTTGGAGAAAGTTCATAGGTGTACAGTATTGTATTGTAATTTGCCTATAAAGACTGCATTTCTTCTAGTCATGCCTAGAAATGCAGTGATAGATCAAGACACTGGAGCTAGTTCTGAGGTGAGCTGAAGAGATGGTAAGCTGAGAAAGCACTGTGTTTGCACTAGTATAACCACTGCTCCAGGGCTCCAGTATTTCTGTTTACAAGTTGAGTTAGTATTTCTCACTAATTGGAAATGTCTTGACCTTTTCTGAAGGCTGGAAAAGTTTCTGAAGCGTTTATGAAACTGGTACTCAAATTTCTCTTAAAAAACAGAAAAGTTCTTCTGTAATTTGAGGGTGCTCAGAAGAAGTCAGCAGGCATAAAATAATACCAAAGATGTCATCTATTAGACCTTGAAAAATCTTGTACTTAACTTGCTTCAGTACATCTTAATATGAATTTAAAATGATATATCAGAGGTACTGTATGTTACAGGAGAAGACTCATGGTCCTCCACAGACAAGCTCACAACACTACTCATCCTAGAAGCTGTCATGCTGAAGCAATATTCACATATTCTCTTCCTAACTTTTTTGTTACAGTGTGAAAAACTTAGCAATGAATAACCTCCTTCAACTTATGTGTCAATGCCCAAAGGACTCTTCACTCATCTCAATTTAAATTAATGACCTTACCGATAGTATTAGCAATTGGACCATGGCTCTCATGAGCCAGCTATTTGCATATGGAATTTGATTAATCCTGCTGGCTATTAATTTTCACTTTTAATTAGGTGTGATACTATAGCAGGAGAAAATACAAGACTACTATCAGGCACAGACAATGTTGCTTTTCTATTGGGTATTCTATTCTGGGGGTTTTTGGCTGTGTTAGCTTCCCTTACAATGTCTGTTTGTGTCAACACAGGAAGGTACCATAGACCTTAAAAAGGTCTGTGCAAACTCAGAGACAGCCACTACAGAGAAGCACCATATTGAATGAATGTTAGCAGTTTATAGGAAGTAGAGAAATTGGTTTATGGTATGCCCTTCCAGTACTCTGTAGCTCTATTCCTCTTAATGGCATAACAGGTCTCTTGTAATACCTGTGTCCAGTCACAGAAAGACTGTAACAAGTGGGACTAGTACTTTTACTGATGCTACTTGGTTTCCCTGCATGCCGACTAAGCAAACGTACACTGACAATAGAGTCCTGCTCAGATTTGGATCAAGACGAAATTTTGCCTGGATCTTGTAAATATGTAACGTGATGTCTTGTGGTTTCCAACAGGCCAACCCGTATTTCTTTGACATCTTTGCACTTCAGGAGCATTGCAACATGTCATAGCCAGGAAAACAATGAGCAGCACCTGGCTTGCACAGCAGAGCTGGTGCCCACATGCTGCTTACTGCTGAGCATATCCCTGTAAGAATTAGCAGACCTTGACAAAACCATCAAGAAAATCTCAATAAAAATTGAGTACCCTTGCATTAGAATAGCTGTTTTATCTTTCCTTTCCTTACCAGAACAACATTAAAGAAACAGACCTCTTTCCTCAGAGATGGATTTTAATAGATGTTGATATCCATTGACCAAATGAATGAATGATCAATGCCTATCAAACAAACACAGTTAGAAAGGGAATATATTGCTGCATCTGGCTAAAATTCAAAGACAAGAAAATCTTCTCTGAGATCACTGAAGGCTTCTGAGGAGTCAGTACGTGTAGCTGGCAGGGCATAAGGTGAAGATGAAGGCAAGAAAGTTAGTTCTGATTGAATATTGGAACATCTTCCTCTGTGTTTTTAAAATGCTTTTCCTGAATACTCAGCTGTTTGTAAAAAAAAGCATAACTCATAGTGAAGAACAAGCAATTTTAATGAAAGAAATTAATATTTTTACAATAGAATTTCTTGTACTTGTGGAAGCCCCTTTTTATTTCATAAACATCTCATTTACATATAAAATTTCTTTGTGTGGAAATTTGCACTCTGCTAATATCATTGGGAGTTGAACCCCCTCAAAAGACATCTTTGTTCAAATTCATATTTCTCAGATACACCCATGAATGTCTATGTGGAAAGTGACTCAGCTGTATCAACATTCTAATGCTTTTCTTTGGAAAACTATGGTATCAGAGTCGCAAACTCTTTTGGTACATTTAATTTTATCAAAATTTTGCATTGACAGTGGGTGATTGGAAACTCCATATAGAAAATTAGTAATACTAACAGAGTATGCTAATAATGTACAGTGGCCTTGTCCATTATATAGTGCCATGATATGTCAGGTATTTCACCTTCTTCAGAAGATATGTCTACTGCTATGAAAATGGACATTTTCTTCAGCGTGTTATATATAAAGAAAACTATAGTGCAAATTTTGATTAAAATGTTGCACTGTGGCCTTTCGTATAAAATCTAATTTTATTTAATATTACTTTCTACATGTATGCAGAAAATGGCAAGCTAATATTAATAAAAGAAGGCTTATAGGAATGTGGAACAAGAACAATAGATCCTTGTCAAAATTTATTTACCTAGCTAGACTTTCATTTCAAAGTTAGCAGCACTCTGTAATACTGGCATAATACAGGGGTCTTAAAACTCTGTTAGAGGTTTTTAACCCATTTTAATTTATTCCATGGAAGTTTAATCCCCTGCTGAATGGAGATGGGGTGAATTTTCAAAAGTCATAATCCACTGAAGTAAAAAATCTGTAATGACAACATAGACAGCAGGCTTCAAGAGTTTAGTTTAAATTCTTTCTAAAAATGTAAAACTTAGGGCAATAGTTAATAGGATATTTCGTACAATTGTATTTCAATCCCTTTCCAAATCTTTATACGTTCGCTTGCATCTTTGCCATTAGAAATATTTTGGCTTGATTTCTGCTCTTTTAAGGCAAAAATCAGAAAGCTGTAAAATTCTAATGTGAAGATTTTTACATAGCATTGTAACTCATTTGGTCCTTCAGCTCACAGACAATTATATGTGATATAATGATATTTTCTAAATTGAAAGACTAATTATGTTTTACAAACCAAACACCTTCCCTTCTGCCTTAACTGGGCAAGAAAATAAAATTAAGCTACATAATACCACACTATCTTCATCCTTCTACTCCTCTAGAATTTTTATAATTGACTTTAATGGTGGGTCAGGATTTGGCCCATAAATTCATTGGATGTATTCCATACGTTTCCTGTATACTCTAAACCTACACTTTTGCGCTGTCCTTTGACTAGCACCTTTGGAGCTGCCTAGTTCTGGAAGTACCTGTAACTCAGACAACACCTTCTTTATTTTTTGACGAGGAAGCTCCTATAGTGCCAACCATAAATTTTTACAGCTTTGCCTGGCCTGAGCATCCAGGCACCAAAATTCTGCCTGAAATGCTGCTTCCTCGCTGGATAGATTTTGTTGTGGCCTACTGGACAAGAATTTAGGTGGCATCAGGTGAAACTGGGATGTGACTTGTTCTTAGGAAACAGGAGGAGAAGATTCTCAGAGGGTCTGAAGCAGAGATCAGGAATGGCTGTTTGCAGGGTGTTTCACATGCTGGAAGTTTCACAGAGAAACAGATAAGTTCTTGCAAGTGAAGTTCGTTGAAAGTTATTAAATCCATGGCCACATATCCAACTTAAAAAGTCTCTGATCTGCAAAGATTTGAAAATGGAAAAGATTTTCTGGTACATGTAGTATATTCTCTCCCTGATTTTGTATTCCTTGATAAACCCAACTTTTAGCCATTGTTGGAGGTGTAATACGGGACTAGATGGACTTTTGTTTTGACTTGCTAGTGCTTTCAAGCTCTTAAATTAAATAGACAATGACAATCACTTGCTTTTTTTTCTCTCAAAACTACATTTTTGAAGGAAAAAAAACAATGAGCTTCCTTCTTTGAAAGACAGCAATGACAGCAGTGCCTATTTTCACCCCTGCTTTCTAGAAAAAAGTAGAACATTTTGTAGGGCTGGCTTTTCATCCCTTCCTATTGTGGATCTATGATTTTTGTTCCTGGTTCAAAGTCCCCAGTCTTCTCCAGGCAGATAGAGGAGTCTGGATGTTTAATTCCGAGTCTGATTTCCGCTCCAAAAATTTGTGAAAGGATAAAGACAGTCTTTATCTTACAAAAAGCCGACTGCCACAGCTGAGAGGGCAGCACTGGAAGAATGAAGCAGAGAAAAAAAAGAGAAAGAGAAAAATATCAGTTAGGGCACTAATACAAGAAGAAATGTCTCTGTAATTACAATCTAAGTCTGATTTAAAGTACCTATTTGTCTTAGATGACTAAACACTTTTTAAAAGCCTTTTTAAAGTTCTTTTAGTCACTAGAGAACAAAAGAAGCTCAATAAGACTAATTTTTCAGATTCTAAATACTTGTGAAAGTTTTTCATATGATTAAATCAAACTCAAAAGATAAGAGAATAGTACTAAGTGACACTGCTTCTTAAAGGAAACCCCCAATTGGGAAATTTCCTATATCTAAAAGTAAGAACAATACTAGCAAGTCTGTACACCTTGCTGTATGAGTAACACATCATTTGCTTCAGCATGCTTACAGATGTATAGTGGACTTGAACATGAGTAGAGCATTTCAGAAGGCATTTACATAGAGTATTCATTGTCCTCCTTCCAGCCTGCAGCCTTTGGGTTCTCTCCTTATTATTTTCTACAGGGCAAACTATGCACCATAGGTCTGGTTATTCTTGGTCACATTCACGTCTATGTGAAGAGCATTTATTCAGTTTTGAACGTTCATCAATACCTCATGGTGGCAGAAAAGGCAGTTCATTCTGTTTCTCTCTCTCTCTTGATCATGGAATAAACCTAGATGAATAGTTTAGACCTCAGACCAGATTTACAGGTGAATAAGGTAATCAGTGAGGTGATTCCCGCCCCGGATCATGGACTGGGCTGGCACAGAATATTGTCTGATCAGGACCTAAGAGGTGACAGGCCACCACATTCTTTCATCAGTTTGTTACCATTCACAGGGCTTGTGGCAGTCACAGCTTAAGCCACAGTCCACAAGAATGCAAGGGAGAGAAAATGAAACTCTAAAGCAAAATTCTAAATGGTAGTTCTTAAGTATTCTTATTAGAACCAACCACTTAAGGTGCTTTATCACCTTTGTATTTCCTGAACATTATTTGAGACTTCCTAGTTTTCAGATCTATTTATAACAGGCAACTTACACTGTGTAGAAAGCACTGTAAAATTGTAACTTTTGCTAGTTTTTATTCTTTTGCAGATCAGCCACTGCAATATCTTAATATTTTATGATAACATCTGTTAAGAATTATAATGACTCCAAAAAAACCCAGTGTTGGTTTATAAGTGCTGTCGTCTTTCTGTGGGTGCAAATTTTCTAATTAGTCTTTGAATCTTACTCAGATCTCAAAGAGATATCAACTGATATGGGTGCTCTCATTTCAATGATGTTAGATTTTACTGAATTTATATCTGCTGTTGTCAGATGAATTTATATCAGCTTTCTCGTCTTGCATAACCACTGTTGCATGAATGATGAAAAAACTCAGGTAGCCACATTTTTGTTTTGACAAGGGCCATTTGAAACAAGAATGATAGCTCATAGATTAAAACAAGAAAAATACAGAATTTAAAGCTGAGCTGAAAACAGTTGGTAGCATTAATCTGAATTTTATGAATCCTAAGGAATTTCTATAAAAAAATTGTAGTAACAGTGTATCTTAAGTTCAATTTCCTAACTCAAAGACAGTAAAAAAATATTGCCTTCCCTCTGTTTTCTGTGTGACAACAAGTATTTTTTATGCTGAAGTGAATGATTCTAAGTGATTACTTTAGAAAGTATTATTGAAAACTTCAGATGCCTCTTTTTCTGTGGTCGATAATGAAAGGAGGTCACCACAACAATTCTGCAGGGTTCTGATCAAGGACCTCTGCTGCTCGATATATTTTTGTAAATGACTGGAGGAAGGTGAGTAAGTTTGTTAATGACAAAATATTTCAGAGTAGAAAAGAAAAGATCCAAGAGATGGATCCAAAGAATGGCAGAGAGATCTTACCAGAATTAGTAAATAGGCAGTAAATTACGGAATGAAATTCTGTGGTAGCCCAAGTAATATGAAACATAAACAGAAATTCCAGCTTCATATATAATTAGGATTGAAATTTTAGTGTTGTCAGTTTCATGCAAACATCAGTTCAGTGCTCATTAACGATCAAACCCAAGTAAAATATTATGAATTAGTAGAGAAAAAAGACTGAACTAATAGTGGAAAGCCATATTTGCCATCATACAGGACCATGGCTCTGATAGATTTGAATATCGTGCTCCATTCTGGTTTCCTCATTTTAAAGACAGAACTGGGAGTGAAACCAAGTGGGCTTCAGAGAGAAATTCAAAGGTATAGGTATAGAATTCTTATGTATGAGGATTATTTGTGTGACCCAGGAGGCTCAGGGCTGGAAAAGTGATCAATATTTGTTTACTATTATGAATAGGTACAGCTGAGACATGTACTAGAGGGCTAGAAGTAGGCTTCTGTATGTAGCTAGAAATCATCTAATTTTCCACTCACTGGTATTTGTAGAAAAAAAGTTCAATATGTACCAGCAAAGAAAAGTAAGGAGGAGCTTGGGAAATTTGGATAGAGACCGAATTTTCCATCTGGAAAATGAAAAGTTCTCCAAAGAAGGCATCAGGAGTCAGTTCAAAACAAACTGTATGAGGAAAGAGAGATGTGGAACACATTGCTGAAGTACATTATGAAGGTTAAAAGTTTACAAAGGGTCAGAGTGAGCAAATGCACAGAATAGTCTATTGAGAGTCACTGAAACAGAAAACATATACAGAAACAATACATAGCAGAGGAAACTAGAATTATTTGACAGCTGGGAAGAACTTAGGAGGTCATGTTCTTGCTCTTCAGGCATCTCTTATAGTTGCTTTTGGAGAGAAGAAGATTTTTCTAAATGAGTCTTTGGTTTGATCCTGCAGAGCCACTTTTGCTTTCTCATTTGACACAGTAGATAAGGAGTTACTGTTCCTTTTGTCTGACTCAGCTGAGTTTGCCTTTTTTTATTGACCAACTCACATCCTTAATTTTTTTCATGTCATGCAGCAAAAAAGTCTTGAAAGTTAAAACCAGAGAGATTTGTTTCTGTGAAATATTAATGTGTGGGTTTTTGTGTTTGTCCTCCCTTTCAAAAAAGTGTCGGTTTGCAACAGGTACAAGTCCTTCAGTATGTTTTACACCCCTCTGCCCCCTTATTATAATCATATCTCCATCAACTTGCATTCTCAGTTTCTTTGTTTATCAACAAATTCCTGTAGAGTATTGAATTTGACTTGTCTGGAAATTATTCATTGAATAAAATATTTCCATGCCACTGTAACTTTGTACAATGTGTAGACAGGTATAGGAAGAAAAATTGATCTGAGTAGAACAGTAAACTAGGTCCTGATTTCCCTTCACCCATTGCTTAAACAGGACTAATATGAGGACACGGGATTCATTGAAAATTTTCTGACTGCTGTCCTGTCTTGATAATGGTTCAGCTTACTGTAATGTCCATCAGTACTTTCCTACCTATGTTGTTATCTGAGTTATCTTACTAAGGAAAGAAAATTCTTAATTCTTTTATACAGAGCATATGCAAAAACAGTGCTGCCAAGTTCTTACAGTGCTATGCCAGCAAAAACAATTTTGGGTTTGATTAGTTATTTACCTGAAGAGAGAGATTTACCACCTTGAGAATTAAATTGTTTGTTTACGTTTTCATTTGCCCTCAAGTAGTCATACATTTGGAGGAATAAATGCACAATTTCTAAACCAACACTATAATTATAGGTAATGAACTGTAATAGAGCTAGAATAAAAGGAAGAGTGAGAAATCAAGAGGCATTCTGTACCTTTTTAAATTACTAATTTTTTTAATCTCTAATCAATCAGTCTTAAATTAATGTTAATATACCCATGGTTGATTCTAAACTGAGAAGTGGGCCTAAATCATCACTTGATACCTTCATGGATTCCCAAGATCCTTTTTCAACTTCATTTTCTCTGCTCCAAATGTTCAGGTTTGACCTGATAAAACATTAAGGGCTATGTGTCTTGAAAGACAATTCCAAAATATCTGAGACGAACTGCCTATCTTTTAGGAAGTCCTAAAAGAAGTACATATGTTCATTAAAAAGTGTTTAATGATGTCATCACAAAAAAATTTTCACCCTCAAACAAAGGATAAAGAATGATTGGATTATTCTATTTTAATGGATTCAAAAATTGATTACAGATCTGTGGTGACCAGCCAGTTTCTGAGCAAGAGATGGCTAACCCCCTCTAAAAACCACACTTTTAATTGTTAAGCATGGTGTTGCAAATTATGGAATATCTCTTTGGTTAATTTAGGTTCTCTGCTCAGTTGTGTCCATTCCCAATCCATTGTGCACCTCTCCAGTCTGCTCACTTGAGGGGCTGAGAGAGAAAGAGAAGGCCTTGATGCTGGGAAAACTCTGTTCAGCCAGAGCTAGAACATTAGTGTGCTACCAGCATTTGGGTCAAAAGTCTAAACCATAGCACTATATGAGCTCCTATGAAGAAAACTATCCTAGCTAGAGCCATTACAAGTGGGCCAAACTTCTTAATGTTTCATCTTAGGAGTGACACTTGGCTGTGGAAAAGAAGGCAACTGTGGTTACAGTGAACTAATTTATGAGGTAGAGTATGCAAGTTTCTGAACTATATGCAGATACCCTCAAGGAAGAGGACAAAAAAACCTCTATAGATTTTAGGCTGCTCAATGTTTTATTATCCAATTGAAATTGGCTCTTTTTCCATGTACTGCTAGAATAGGTGTATGTCTCAGTTTCACACTACTAAGTGCAAAATCTCATGCATTTGCATGCTCTTTCCTGTATTATTTCAGCCTTGTGTTCGGAAAGAAGAGAGATCGAAGAAAATTGTGGATCAGTTCATGTGAAAAAACTGCTGCATTTGCAGAAATTCTATTACACAGCAATTGCTCTGTGTTATCGGGTGTGTGAGTCTCTGAGGATACATATAGCTACTTTCTACAGCACATAGTATACAGTATATGAGAAAGCGGTTGGAAAATGTTAGCAAAGAACAATGAATTGTAGAGCTTTTTTATTAACCCTTGTAGGCTGTTTTTTTAGTGCTTACACAGACGCTTGACTCGGGAGGGCAGGTTCAGGCCTTTAATCATGAATGCCACCAGTTACCCACACTGAAAATCACAAACCGGGGTCTCGGGGCTAACTGCATGACCAGAAGTCTTTCAGGTATTACAAAATCGACGACAGTAACAATCAATTGTATCTGTTAGATCAGGTATGAAGCAGTATAGATTGCATGGACTCTGAATCATCCATTCCCATGAAATATGCTGGCTTTCAAAAAAACACTTTTTCAACTTGATTCAATGTATTGGATCAGTCAGCAATCATTTCAGAAAATATCTCCTTTCTTTCCTGAATGTTCAGTTTTATTTATCTGAAAAAAAAAAAGAGAGACCTCTTTTTAAAAGCTTTTATATTCTTGCATCTTGTTACATGGAAGTTGTAGTGTAATCCTATGAAATGTAAATCATTTCAGATGAAGATGATTGAAGATGAAGAAATGAAAACAAAGATTAAAAAAAATTGTGAGCAAAGAAAATTAGAGTGATAAGCAGTCTATATTCTACCAACAGATTACTGGCTCTGCTGGCTAACTGCTTAGATTCATAGCATATTGACAGATTCATGCTAGACAGGCACATTTTTCCTTTTACCCACATTTCTTATTTTGCCCTCTTTCCCCATATGCCACAGAAAAAAATATATTCTGAGTCTCTTTCTCTCTTCCTGTGACTTTTCCATTGCTGCTTCATTAACCAGTGCACCATCGGTGCATTTTATTACAGATTCTTTCCTGGCTCACTGTGTTGATGCTAAAATGCAGCTATGAACTGGCTATCAAAATGCTAGTCTATGTTTAATCCTTCTGCCCATTCAAAAGAGGAGGAAGTAATATCTTTGGCAAAATCCTGAATTAAACCCATGTTTTATCTATTATCCTTATTGGCCCACCAACTTGACATGCACTGGGGAGGTATAGTGTGCGATGTGACAGACTTAATTATCTATTTATTTACTGTAAAAGGCTGGGGGCATATCTCCTATCTAATCAGTGTGTTAAGACAATTTAGACTGATTTTATGTATATGCCTTCAACTGACCTTGAAAAACTACTGAAGTTAATGAAAGCATGCTTCAATTTCAAAATTTTCAGGAAATGAAAAGGCCATGCTATGATAGATATCCTCTGTGACATATACCTCCAGTTGTACCAGTAGGGAGGGGATGTGATTTAAATACTATCTGGTTTCCAATGGGCTTCCTGGGTAGGGAATGCACTCAATTCATTTTTAAGTGAAGAGAAAGATGTAACTGCAAGTATGATAGAAGCACGTAAATCAGAGGAATAAAAGAGGCATATTCGGAATCTCATATGTAGCCATGAAAAGGGAAATAAGAAACTTGATGGCCTCTTCAGAGCAGTGTAAATGTTAGAAAATGGGGCAGTGTGTATGGTGAAAATTTTCAGGGGGAATGGAATAACACGTGCTGTCAGTCCCTTTCCATCCACACACTGCCCCACCAATTCCAACACTCCCTGCTACACTCCATCAGAGCTCTCTGCCAGTGCTGCATGTTAGACAGCTGCGAGCCTGCATCTGTTTTCTGTTTTCCACTCAATTAAGGCAAAGAGAAAAAATATAAATAAGACAAATTGCTCTGACAGTAAATTTTGTGACAAACTATGTCTGAAATATATGATTTTGTAGGAATTTGGTGCAAGACTTTGTCTTCTTTTAAACTGTGATTTTTCAAATTTTTTTTATTAGTACTTTTAAATTGGTGGCCTTATTTTTCTTGTAAATGCACAAAAGGCTTTCTTTCTTATACAGATCACTTTTTGATTTGGGGAGGAAATGGTGAAAAAAGAAATGAAGCGAGGAAGGAGAAATGCATGTCATATTAGATACAGGCAAGCCAAATCACTAACTAGTCTGTAAGGGACTATAAGAAAAGACTGTGACTCCTCCTGTATTAATTGAGGTGGAGTACACAGCATTTACAGCTGTCAATGCCAAACTCATTAAAATTTTCATTATTCTTTATTTATTTTGTAGTTGTGACTGAGGGTCCCAGTCAAGAACACAGACCACTGTGTACTCATAAAAGGAGTAGGGAAATTACATTACTCTTATTAGATTCATAATGACATGGACTCTGAGCATGGTCAGGCTGGCACCACCAAGACAGCACCCTGACAGTGGACACTAGGGGCAGCAAAAAAAATGAATGTGACTCAGACAGTGGAGGGGACAGCCACTTTGCAGAGAGAACATTCAAGCCAGAATGCTTCACTCTAAGATGCCCTATACAGCCACATACAGACTGAAGGATGACAGGGCTGAGCACCTTATTTTTTTGTAGTAATTCATTGCCTACTCATCACTTACAGACATCATAACAGGAGAATATTGTGAATGTCTTGGGATTAAATCTGAAGGGCAGTGTAAAAAACTGGCAAAGGAGAATTAAGTAATAACTACTTGGAAAATAGAGGAAAAAAGACATTTCTGGTTTGGTTTACTGAGTAGAGAGATATAATTTAATTTCTAAAAAAAAAAAAATCCCCTATGATTTTGAAATCTGGTCATTTTGGTCTCAGCTGGTAGCATTACATATCTCAATATATCTTTTCCTTCTTCCCTTCTTTTTCAGGTTACCTGTGCAAATTTAACGAATGGAGGAAAAACAGAACTACTAAAATCAGGAAGCTCCAAATCCACACTAAAGCACATATGGACAGAAAGTAGCAAAGACTTGTCCATCAGCCGACTGCTGTCACAGACTTTTCGTGGAAAGGAAAATGATACAGATTTGGACCTGCGATACGATGCCCCAGAAACTTATTCTGAGCAAGATCTCTGGGACTGGCTGAGGAACTCGACAGATCTGCAAGAGCCTCGACCCAGAGCAAAGAGACGGCCCATTGTCAAGACTGGGAAATTTAAGAAAATGTTTGGCTGGGGAGATTTTCATTCCAACATCAAGACTGTGAAGTTAAATCTATTAATAACAGGGAAAATCGTTGACCATGGCAATGGGACGTTTAGTGTTTACTTCAGGCATAACTCCACTGGTCAAGGGAATGTATCTGTGAGCCTAGTGCCCCCTACAAAAATAGTGGAATTTGACTTGGCACAACAGACAGTGATTGATGCCAAAGATTCCAAGTCCTTTAACTGTCGAATCGAGTATGAAAAGGTTGACAAGGCTACCAAGAACACACTCTGCAACTATGACCCTTCAAAAACATGTTATCAGGAGCAGACCCAGAGCCACGTATCATGGCTCTGCTCCAAGCCCTTTAAAGTAATCTGTATTTACATTTCCTTTTATAGTACAGATTATAAACTAGTACAGAAGGTGTGTCCTGATTACAACTACCACAGTGACACACCCTACTTCCCATCAGGGTGAAGACCAACTTGTGTCTGAGACTGAAGCCTGGGGAATAAGAGGTCATATGACAGGTCTGTAACCTCAAGGAGGAAGGCCACATCTATTGCCTGGAATGTGTCTACCTGCTGCTGCTGCTGTCAAATGGCTGCAAATACGTTAGGGGAAAACAATCTAATGTAATTTTTGCCCAGTCAGCTCCATGTATCAATCTAGGTGTAAATCACTATGGATTTGAAATAAAACCATACACATACACAGAGACCCACATACTTTTCAGTGCACATTACTGAGATTCCTATTAAGAAAGCTTTCATTGTCTCATGTCTGAGGTTTAAGGATAACTTCTCATCAAGCAAAATGGATTAACTAGACAGAACAAGGTTTCTAACGCAGACTGTTATGGAAATCTCCTTGAAAGTCCTTCGAGTACATGCCAATCAATAATCCCCACTCATGCATTCTACTGCTTGAAGTAGCTGTACTGGTAAATAATACTGTAGGAGTAAATACTTGTTGAAATGGGAAAAATATGTGTCTAGAGTTCAGTATTCCTTATTATATGAACACAGCAAAGCGTCATGACTTTTTTCCAGCATACAGTAGGCACATTCGAGGTGGTGTTAGGTGGCTCCTTTTCCATGGAGTGAGCCTGTTTCTAGTAAAGATGGGCAAACATTTGGAATTTACATGTGAGCAGACATACTGGTTTCATGTTTCTCTGACTCTTTAAGCTCTGATTCTTTAAACTTGTTTAGGCCAGCTGAGTTACTTAAAAACTGCAATTGATCTCTAAGAAGGAAAATGCCTGGTGGAGAACATGTAAGTTATAAGTGGCTGTCTAATCTTTATTACAAAATATTGTAACAAATTCAATATCCTAGTCTTCATTTGTATGAATGGTTTGTATTGTACATAATTTAACCTGTGTTATTTGAGCTGCTTATTAATATTAACTTGTAATTGTCTCTCTGCTTGTTATTGGTTAAAAACAATCAAGGAAATGAGGAATCCATTTTATCAATGTAGCTGTAAACTCCATTAAAAGACAGAACTATGTACAAAGCATTTATTCAGCTAAAGTATTGTTGAAAGCTATACATATACAACATTACAGTCGGTCTGTATTTAGATATTTTATTTCCAGAGAAAAAATGAACTGTACATAAAAATAAAAAATCTTAAAGTTGAGTTTCAACATGTACTGTGTAGATAGTAGTTTAAGTGGTTCTGACAAGTGGATAACACTCCAAGTCTAATACCGTTTTCAGTAGTCTCTTTGCATATGCACACATATATATATACCTCTATAAAATTGTGTGTGTGCATGTTTGTGCGTGTATATGTACATGTGTGTGTGAGTGTGTGCAAATACATATATATGTTCAACATGTAAAAATTTCTTGAGCCCTATTTCTAGCAAGCAGATCTTATTACCGAAGGGTGTCGCTAACTTGAGCAGAAGCTACCACTTGGATAACAAATTACATGTGCAGGGCTTTGTTTAAAATGATCCATTATCTTTTAGAAGTGGGAAAACATGGAGCCACTCTCTGTGTCCACAGGCCTGTCTTTGCCTTAATTCTAGCCTTCTCGGAGGTACTGATCTCTATGGAATGAAGAGATCCCTTTTTATGGTACAAGGGAATTTTCTTCCTATAAACAAAAAGCTCATAGCTTTTATATATATATATAAGTAATTTTTTTTTGGTTTTTTTTGTTTGTTTTGTGTATAGTAGGATGCTTTACCCCCAACATCCAGGAAACCAGCAAATGTAAGAAGTCCCTGCCTAAAAGAAGGCTGCCCAAAGAAGAATGCAGTATTTCATATCATATCTTTCAGAATTATCATTCCTGGAAATGTTTTCTTCCCTCCTTCCTCCCTTACCCGTAGGTTCTGTGGTCTTAAGTCAAAGCTGTGAATGCAGATATGGATCAGCTTCCAACTATGTACAGTGTTGTGAACAGCTCCTCCAAATTCCCAATAAACACTCCACTAATGTTTCAAGAAGTGAAAAGTTTGAAACAACTTCCAGTTGTCGACCTCTCTTGCTGAAATGTGCAGACTCTAAATGAGATTGAAATAAAGTAAGAGGATAACATTATTGAAAGTAAATGTTTTCCCACTGATGTGTGAGTAGGAGAGGAGACTTCCATATTATTATTGCTCTGGCTTCTTCAAATAGATATGCTTGTGGGAATTTCTTCACTATGTGTGACATTTCCCAGGACAAACTTGTGACCCTGGACCCTGTGCAGATTTGGAGAAAGAAACTGTCCAAGCCATGCTGTCCATATTCTGATCTCACCCAGAAACATGCTAAGATACACCTTTTTTTAATTTGACAGGAATTGTGATTAAAATGGTAGTGTTTATCAGTTGTACTCTATGAAAAGTAATTGTTCTGAATATAAACCATAAGTTATTTGTGTTGTTACCAGTAGTTAAAGCTTGGGTCTATTAAATCAATATGAATTTTGTTATTGATTTCAATATAAATTTCCATTTAATAGTATGTTGAACTCCAGTGTTAAATATGATTAGCAATCGTAGCAATCTGTATTACAATTGAGCATTACACACTTTGTGTTCTTGTTTATATTCCTGAAAAATGGATGTGAAATACTGTTGCTGGTACAGTTTCACTATTTTTTATATTTTTTACAACTTCCCATAAATACATGAAATATATATATTCTGTTAATGTATAAAAATATTTGTCCTCTTTTCAGGTAACATCCATACAAAGAAAGAATTATTCATCATGCAATGGTTTTTACAGTTAGTCATATTATTATTTAATCTTAAGCCTTTGAAGAACTTGTTATTCTTCATAAGCATTCTTGAGTTTGAACTTGAAAAAGTTCTTTTGGTGGTTGGGTTGTGAAAGAGTGATCTAATATCAAAATAGATAATGTATAACTTAGGTGCTAGTTTATTGCATTTCATTCAATCTATTTGGGAAATATGTTTGCTAAGTTTGTTAAAGAATGTTTTTTTTTTCTGCCGTTTGAAAAAGGAATTTAATGAATGTGAATGTGTTAATTCAGGTAAACAATGTATGTATGGGTATCTGGGTCTTGCACATGAACAATGCCTTAATGGAGTGCTAGGCCAGAAAAATGTTGCCACACTATTACTCACTAATTCTAGACATAATAAAGATGTATATCTCTAAAGATATATTTTTTAGGATTAAAGAAGATTAAGTTATTTATTTTTAAGAAATCAAGAGACTGTTTCTGTTCACTTTTTTTTTAACATTTATATCATGCTTTGTGTCTTATTTTTACTATAAAGAGAAATCAAAAATAGAGGTATTTTAATGGAACCAATTACATCTGGTGCAAAAATACATGGACCATGCACTTGAGCAAAGATCAGTATATTAAACTTGCCTTGCATGGATCAGTGATATAATTTATGTGTCACTTCCTGTGCTTTTGAGAAAAAGAATCCAAGATATAGGAAACAGGTGTGCAAAAAACCATTGCAAAAGTCACTGATCAAAGTTCTAAAGAGTGATGGAAAGCTCTAAGATATTTGTTTGTTAGTGTTATCAAAATACTTCAATATGGGGCAGAAAATATACTTTCTTCCCTCCTCATGAAATCCCTTGTAAAGTTTTATCCCTTTCTCCCCTTTTATCACTGATAGTAAGCAAACTAATAAATTCGTCTTTACACAGACATTGTTCTTTAAAGTTTCCCTTGCCTAAAAGGTATGATGTAAGAAAGTATTGAAAATTACTCTGCTAATTTACAATGAACTAAGAAATATTCAAACTCCACTTATAGGAGAGCAGAATGGAAGTCTTCTTGTGTTCTAACTCATGTTAGTCTAGAGATTTAAGTAATACTGCTGGAGTAATTTGGTCAGAGGGCAGTTTTACCATCATTAATCCTAATATCCTATGTTCTAACTTGCAATTCTGTAAGAATGTCATAAACTGCTTTGAAAATTATGTGTTAGAGAATTGTGTAGGAAAACAAGGATTAAAAAGTATCTGCTACCCTTACAGTAAAATCAATCTAATGCTTAGACACCTGATCTGAAGAATTATTTTTCATCAGAAGAGAATGAACCTCAGTCTTTTTATCATGTGGATCAGTCTGTGTCCTTCTATGGCAGAGCTAGCAAAATTGTATCTGACTGCATTTGGTAATGGAAGAGAAGTTTTTCTCTAGTGATTTGTACTTAACTGCATGTCTAGCACTGCCAGAGACCTCTAATGGCTGCATCAAAGATTTGTTGTGCCAGGAACCGCATAATACAGAAATGCATACAATACCTATTCAAGAATAGTTTTGATGCCAGAACTCTTAATTTTGAAGACAATATACTCCAGAGTTCCTGTGAACCATGTATTTATAAAATTAAAGCATACTGTTTATGATTTTTTTAAAAAATATACACAGTTCTCAAAAAAGAGAGATGCATACAATGAGATACAAAATCTCATGCATACATCAATGAAGTACAAGCATCCCTGACCTTTCACAAAACTTCTGGTTCCACTGTATCAGTCTGGAATTCATGGGAAGTGTAGCTTTTCCTGCAATAGAAAAATAAATTAATTATATGCTAAAGTCTTTAGATGAGTTACTGTTATCACTTTAATTTATGAATATGAATATAATTTCCAAAGATATTTTGACAATGGAAGCACAGAGTATGGTCTAATAAAAATTATTTTCCTTTTTTTCTTTTTTTTAAATGGTCAGTATCTTACTGAAATTATGCTAAAATTGACAGACTAAATAATTTTCTAGGTAAAATTGAGAAAATAAATATTTATGGATATGGTTAACACTGTTCATGAGAGGAACACTTACTAAAAATAAACTGTAATTTTTAAAGTTACAATAAATTGTGGGACTGCGGGAATATTGAGTTTCCTTGGGTAATAGACATCTGACAATATGATCTAATACACGTAGCATGATCCCTTCAAAAGGGTTGATGCATTGTATGGTTGAAGATGAAATTTTTTCATCTCTTCCTTTATTCTATGCTAATTAGTTAAAGTACCCAAACTAACAAGAACATTGTATTGTACAGGAGTTTATTTTCTCATTGGAAAATATCTATACAATTTTTTAATTCTGTTTGAAAGTCACACCTGGTGGATCTCTGCTTAAGCTTGGACTGATGCCCGTGTGTATGGTATACATAATCTTAAATGCTTTGTATTAGTTTGCCTTTGGGATAAAGAAAGAAATGTAGTTTTTTGTAGGTGCTTTGGATCAGGAGAAAGCCAGTGACTCATCTGGACTTTAAGAGAGCTATGGTCCTGTTGTCAAAGAAAGTATTTGGGAAGATGGAGCATCTATGAGATTTATTCCTAGTTCAAAGTGTACCTCAGTCATGTATCAAATAAAGATATTGCTATGAGGGAAGGCTTTAGTGGTGTGTGAAATGAACTTCTGTCTGTTGTTAACAGGAAATTAGAGGGGCCAAAAGAAAATTAATAAAGTTGAAACAGTTCATACACACCACTGAAGATATGGAAATTAGCTATCTCAAAATAAAAGCAGACTACATCCAGTATTTTATGAAAGGGTTACTGAGTTTCTGGGAAAAGCCCAACGTACTTACAAATCTGTTCCTTAGAAAACAAGTAAAATTAGACTTGGCAGAAGCATAAATAACATGAGATCTTTGGTTCTTCATCTAGATCATAGCAAAACTAAAATGAGATGCAAAAGCCTACATAGAAAGAGGTAACCTGGGGAAAAACGAGGTCACTTATGGAGCATGAATAAAAAATCATATTGATTATTTCAGTATCCAATAGCTATAGTTGTGATGAAATTTATTATGCCATATTTACGAAGCATTTTTTAATTTCTTGTGTGAAAGTAAAGTATTTTGATTAGTCATGGAGTGGGGAGGTCTTGAGAATAAAAAAGGAATTTTTTGTAAGGAAGTTTCTACAATTGCAACATACTCACTCCAGTGGTGTATACTCTGGATGCCTTTCAACTGGCTACATGTAAAATCCAGAACTGTAATTGCTGATAGTGAACAAACCAGAAACAGTAGAACTTGACTGGCGGGGACCATGGTGATCTTGAGTTCTTTGCATGTTTGTTTTGCTGTGTTTGTTTGTTTCTGTATGTGTTTTTGTATAAACCTAGAGGTACAAGAAATGCATTTATCTAGCAACAAGTCACTTTAACACTCCAAGTGTGAAGTTTACTCATAAACTTTATGAAACAAATTGATATATAGGTGTATGATAGTAAGTGCTCTAGACTTTATTTTGCTAATGCCCAGTAGGTCATGTCCAGTTAATTATGCGGACAGACTAGCTGTAGCAACATAACTTGTGCATCAAATGAATTACCAAATTAATCTTCCTGGCCTTGAGAACAGTTTTAGAAAACCTTTAGCTGATGAACTTCAGTAAGTTAGCTGCAGCCTTTCAGAAAACAGCAGTAATAATCACAAACTCTTGTGTTTTTACAAGAGCTCACCAAAGTTTTTCAGTACCATCCTGTATTATGGAATGATAATTTCTAGTCTGCATATCAGAGACTTACAATTTCTTTAATCCAAACTATTACTGTGAGGAATGTTTTATAAAGTAATCTCTCATTTTTGAATGAAGTATTATTTTCTAAAACTTTTTCTACTATTCTTCTATAAGTGTTGAACAAGTTTCTACGTATTTTACCCTGCAGACTATCCTGTTACTGAATTTACACTCCCAAAAGGTTTTTTCTTCTACTGAGGTAAAAACATCCTGTTTTTTTTATTCATGAAAATCACTAATATTTTCTCAATTTAGTTCATTTTGCTAATCGCACAAGTATTACCTGTAAAGTTGCTTTTCATTAACCACTCTGAAAGAATAGTGTTGGCCTTTTCAGAACAATTCCCATTTCTTCAGTCTATATTACAGTTAAAGACTACAAATGAATGTAATGTTTTAGATGGAATTCCAATGATAAAAAGTCTCATTGCCTTTCTCTAACAAAATTCCTCCACATTCATAGTTACAATGGTCTCTCTCAGGTCTCAAACTGCAAAAA
The DNA here is from genome assembly GCA_035041135.1 of Platyrinchus mystaceus. Classification (NCBI taxonomy): domain Eukaryota; kingdom Metazoa; phylum Chordata; class Aves; order Passeriformes; family Tyrannidae; genus Platyrinchus; species Platyrinchus mystaceus. The sequence goes on from JAWWLV010000088.1 coordinate 25,706,582, forward strand.
ATTTACTGCTAATGAGCTGTCTTCTATTACTTCTAGTAGAAACGGCAAGCCTTAATTATACTGCTTTCCAGTGTTCTTTCTCATTTATCATTTGAGTTTTGAAGTATCAGTCTTCAGATATATTAGCGGCTACTTTCCTACACCATTATTTTATGCAACTCTACCTCTTTATCCCCATTTTCAATACATTTCTAACCTCAGAGATATAAGAATTGCCTGTGAACTTAATTAGGAAAACTACTTAGATTTGCTTCTAGCTAACTGCTGCCATGTCATAGATAAGAAATATTTTATTGCTCTTTTCTGATTGATTTCTGATGTGCCTTCTTTCCTGTTTGATGTTTTTTCTTACTCTATGTTTTGTTTGAAGTCCTTTTGTCTGTTTGAGATCAGATATGAGTAGTGCTCCACACTGATGTGTTTACACACAGAAGCGGATGAGATATATAATTACATATTTTACTAAAATTGAGCTAATGAGATGATTGCATAAACTCATTTAGAAATACTAAGCAACAAGTGGTAGTGGTACTTCTAATTAATCTCAGGTAAAGATTTCAGTATGCCATAGAAAAAACAAGTAGTTACTTTATTCATAGGGCTGGGAGCTGATGTAAAAAAATGTGTTGCCTGTGTTAAATATCACTACTGATTTGCTTGGAGGTAGAACAGATCAGTAATAAAATTTCACATCATTACTAGGAAATACACACTATTTCCATTTACTTTCACTCTTTTTTTTGTATGTTTCTAGGTAGCAGGCTAATATACGGTTGTAATTGCCAGCCTGTAGGCTTATTCTATTACTTTCAGTTCATCTTATCCTCCCCCAGATATTATTAACATTATTTTTTAAAAGGCTTTACATTGTGTTCCTTTTGTTACTCTTAAAATGACTTAGAACATCTGACAGCTAGTTGCCAAGAGAAGACAATTGACTTTCTGTAACTTTCACCTTTTTAATATGTACATTTCTAGAACTTTTAGTTGTCCAGTTGGAATACTTTAAATTTACTCTCCACTCTTTCCCCAGTAGGTGCTGATTTTTCATCTCTCAGTTTAAGATCATTTCCATCTGCTATCTTTGTGGAAGAGAAATGCGGTCAACTCAAAGACTTATTTTTTTAAGTTAACTGTGTCCTAATATATGTTGAACCCAAGCTGTAAATTCAGTCTAGAACCCATTCAATAATGCAAAGTATATATGGATAACTAGGAACCACATAGAATGCCAATTAAATAACAATGTAAATGAATAATACAACAACACATATGAATATAAGGATAATTTACATATAATTATAATAATTATACCTATTCACTGCTCTTTTCAAGGATGAGAAGCATGACAATACATTTTTTTTTTTTACATATAACAAAGACGAGAAAGTTAAGTTAGATGAAACACTGAAAAAGGTGGTAAATAATTAGATATAAAATTAGAGTCCCAGTAACTTCCTGTCAGGCTTCACTCAATAGGTGTTGCTGCCCTGCAGCTAATTGCAAAGAATATATTTAAGCCAAGTACAGGCCACTAGAAGTTTACAATGACTGATATAGGTTTAATAAGGAATGAAAGGGAATTGCAAAGCTGTCTAATTCAGATTCTGTGCTCATGCACAGGATGTTTGTTTAAACTATGAATTGTTTCTAGGACCATCCAGTGTGCTTGATGTCTTGTTCTTTCAAAGTAATCTGCCCCAAAACTCAGTAGTTCTCAAACCATATGTTCTTGTGCCCTTTAGCCAAAGGAAGCTAATCTTGAAGTCTCTCTCTTTCTCTCTTTCTTACTGCTGTTCTTGCACTCATTCCTAGAATTGGCGTTTCTTGAACTCAGAAATGAAAATAATCAACCCATTTCTCCTTGCTCCCATTGTTGTCCTGCTCTTATAGCTCTCGGGATGGTGTACATCAACACTTCTAAACTGCTGGTATGGAATATCATGATGGAAAATAAAGACTTTATTTCCTTCCAAATCTCCTTGGCCTGGAAAAAATAATCAGAAAGTTCTTTTGTAGCACTCTTTTACATCTTCGAAGACTCTTACATGACTCAGCCATCAGCCATAATTTTTCTAGACTAAGTAGTCTCAGTTCTTATAGCACATGTGACTGCATTCCTCCGACTACTCCACAACTTTCCTACCCTTTCAAGTGTAGAACCTCAAAGAAAACAGGCTGTTCTGGCTTATGTCTTGCCAACAGTGAGAAAAGCAGAATGTAAATAATTATCTTCTGTTTCTTTCTATGTACTAGTAACAGTGATGTATGTAATACCAATGTCATAGCTATTTTTCATTAAGATTGACCATGATGGCTGTGGAAAATACAACTTGCAGTAATGTTGTCTAACCTGCTATTCCACATTTAAGAATTTGATTCTTTTTTTTCTATGGGAGAATTTCAACTGCCAAATTTCAGTTAGACAGGGTATTAAATTTATAGCACACTGACTTCTCCATGTCAGCTTCCCCTGTGGATACTTGTAGCCTCCACTAATGTTGGCTCTGTGCAACAAGTGAAGTAGATGACACCACACAGAGCTATACTTACAGCCTAGCTAAGAGTCAGCATGAAAAATTAGTGTACTGTAAATTCATGCTTTAGTTTCCTGTACTAATCTCTTTGTGTAGACAAGCCCCAAGTGTAGTACTCTGCACTTGTCTCTATTGAATTTCTTGTTATTGATTTCAGACCAATCCCCACATTTATCGAGAAAAATTTGGTATTAAATAAAGTAATTCTCTCCTCCCCTTTCCCCTTTAAAAATTACTGCTCTTCATAGTCTTTGTAGTCTTTAATGATATTGTACATTTTTGCAAGATGGCACAGGTGGAGTCTTAACATTGCCAGAATAACCAAAATGGTGTTTTTACAGTTACAGTTTTTAGACTACAATCACACATGTTTAAAGAAATTATTAGCTGGGGACTAAACAGAACACTCAACAAATTATTCACCAGAAGAGATAACTTTCCTGTGTTGAGGGCATGAGCTACTTTTATAATTTATCTTTTGGGAGGAAGAAAGGTCATAAACTTCAAACCTTAAGGAGATTCTTGCATGTAAAGTTAAGGCAGAAAAGTGTTTTTCTTGGAACTGCTGACAATTAATAAGGGCCTAATTCCTTTTTATATTAATGAGTGAAATAATCCTCTGGAGAATGATATTTGTAGTTTCTTTGGAGTCTTAGTTGAAACTTCCTAATGTATTAGAAGTACTTGTAACCTATGGCCTGTTAGTATGTGTGTGTTACAAACTTTGCCTGGATCAGAGGCTCCAGTTCAGGAAAATGGCCTCTGTATAACCTTTAGACCAGCTGCCGCATTTTAAAGGATACCGCATTCCTAAGAGAAGCTATATGTTAATGGTACCTTCTTGTCAAAACAAAAATTTATCTCTAGAAATATTGTTTCAGTTTCTTCATCATTAAATTTTCATCGTTTAGTTTTAAACTGAATTTGATCCTTCTTTATAAACTTTTAACTACAAATATTTGGAAAACAAAACTCACCTACATCTACTCTTTACACTGTTTTACTCTTAGCCATTAGCTCTCTGTTTACCTCTGATGCTAACATGGCTATCATTACATGTTGAGTAGCTTTGTGTGAAAACAAAGGTTCAGGTCTATTTGATTATTTGCAGAGAAAGACTTTGCCAGTGCTCTGCTCAGAATGGATAAAAGGAGGAAGCTGCATTAACACACTCTCCTTTACTAATAGACCTCTGTGATGGGTTCAAATGTGAGAACAAATGTGAGGTGATACAGCTGCACAGCTTTCAGGTTAGAGGGAAGTAAGTTCACAGGACAAGTGAAGTCAGTTCAAGCCTAGCTGTAGAAAAGTGTATGAGCAAATCTGTGCATCCTGGATTGGAACTGAGGAAGTGATTTCATTTAACACCAATCTAGTTTCGGCAGATTACTGGTAAAAGAAGTTTTCTACTTCTTATTCTGGTCTGTTGTCTCCAAACGCTCAGTCTTGTCTTTTTCTCTGAATCAGATCTCATGACAGCTGCAGTATAAGTTAAATCAGTCTTCCATTCTATATTTCCTTCAGATAGGTGAAAAAAGGTTTTTCTTTTAAAAGATAGAGGTTTTATACACACCATTCCTACAAGAATCATCTGGTTACTCACTTGCTTAGAGAGTGGAACATGTGAATTCCAGTTCAGAGTTTCCTACTCTTGTCAACTTCCCCACTGTACTTGCCTTCTCTAAGGCTGTGATTTCTCTTCTGTATGCTCTGAAAAAGCCTACCGGATTGAACATCTCCAAGGGTTCAGGAAGAGAAAAGTCTCAGGCTTAGGCATAGGTTAGATATTCAAATTTCATTGTCGTTGATACTTATGCAGAGCAAAAGCTTTCAAGTTTCACAGAGTTTTATTATTTAAAATTGTGAAAAGTGTAGGTTTTACTTTCTCTCCTGATAACAAGCAGGTGAACGAGGGCAATTTTGGCCTGAATCTTCTGGAGAAGGGGATCACAGAATCACAAAGTATTCTGAGTTGGAAGGGACCCACAAAGATCATCAAGTCCTACTCTTAAGGAAATGGCCCATGACCTTAGCATTATTAGCCCCAAGTTTTAACCAGCTGAGCTAATCTCAGAGATCTGGTTATTTGAGGTGACAGTCATCAGTTAAGCAAGAATTGTGTGAATTTTTGGGTTCAGTTTCATATGGAGAACCTTGATGGGCTTCAAGATGCATTTGTCCTTCTGTGAACCTAGTCTGTACAGCTTAAACAAAACAAATTAAAGACCATTTACATTGCAATGGAGGGCAGTGTCTCTGTCTCTATTTCCTTGTTCACTAAATAGTCAATATATTCAGAGTTTATTTGCAGTGTTGTTCCCTATTAGAACTAAAATTGCAGTTATTCTCAATTGCCTCACAGCCTGACAGGCACAAATTGCCTCTTTTCTTGCAGAAGTTCTGTCAGAGTTGTGTCTTTCCACTCTTCACTTAGTTGTATTTCTTATGTTATTAGTCCTCTATAACATCAGTCTAAGTAGAAGATAGTGTGGAACCTCTCCTTTCTAAGGACTATGCCTTTGTGAGGAGACAGCAACTGCTGAGTAGCTTTTCTGTGTGGCACCGCATCAGCTCTTGCATCCATGTGGTCTCTTCTCACTTATGCTGCTTCCTGCTGTTCAAAGTGAGAAGATAGATCTGATTTATTTACCTAACTAAAAATGTTTCTGCATGCCCTGTGTGAAGGTCCTCACACTTCCCTCTGCCCCCTTCACTACTAGTCTAGACAAATATGTAAGTGTCTTTTATTGCACGTATTCCACTTGAAGAAAAGCTGTTCTGCTGAGATATGGCAACATCTACAATTACAGGTCATTGTTTTGAAGTTTCTGAAAAAGAGTTGTTGAAGAGCATCATTATTCCCAATGTCTACTTTGTAAGTTTGAACTATCAGATGCCTTTAGAGTATTGAAAAAATCATGTGTGGGCAATCAGAGTCACACAGAGTAGTTTGGAAGGTCTGTAGACTGAAAATAAATTGCTGGTTTCTAAGAGATTTGACTGTAAACTGTGTCTGTCTGCCAATCATCTGAAGTAACATATCTGGACATCTTCTGCAAAAAGGTACAATGTTGATTATACAATGTTGATTTAAGAGTTTATGTTTTCTTTTGTGTGTATTTTCAACTATGGAAAGAGATATCATGCTGTTTCATTTCACTGTTCATGCAAGGTGCATTACATCACTTTCACAGAAGTCATGGTTACAAGGTCAAATTTACACTCTGAGGGAATCAAATCTTCTAAGTGTTCATACTGGATCAGTTTTTGGTCTGCAATTTTGACATTCTTTGTTTAGATAAAAACAATTACACTATTTGAAGTATTTAGTTTTGTAATAGTCTCAAATGCACATCTGAGTGTTCATGTGATATCCAACTTCAAGCCCACCAAAATTTGTGTCAAGATTCACGTTGGAGTCACTGGATTTACTGCCAGGATTTTAATGACTAGTTCTACAACTGAAAGACATCACAGTCTACATAAAGGTGTGACTGTCTCATAGACTAATATTATTGAATCTTCTCAATGAGACAAGATAGCTGAATCAATCTTTCCCTGTTTTCAAGAGACAAGATTTCACCAATGGATGTTTTACTTGGTGGCTTTTCTTCATCATCTTCAAAAATTAAACACCTCTTCATCCCATTCCCAGGGAACAGAGTGTGATCTTGATACTGCAAAAGGGACAGTCCTACAAAAAGAGTCTCCTTTCAGACCATTGCAAACAGAGGAATTGAACTATTTTTTTTTACATTTTTCATATGGTTATTTATTTATTGCTTGATGTTACTTACTATTTGCATAATGGGATATATGATCACAGCCACTGCACAGCCAGAAACACAGATAGTCCCTGTCCCAAAAACTGGTCAAACTGAGATGGGAGTTTGAACCTTATGGATGCCAAAAGGTAAGGCAAGAGGAGAAGGAAAAGGAGATACTGCCTAGTGTCTCAAAACCATCTCAGTGTTACTGTACCCTCTTTCTAGGATAAAATGATTTTATTATTCTATTCTAACCCAAGCCATTCTGTGATTCTGTGTTTCTAACATGGTGCTTCTTGACACCAAAGGTTCCTAAAGGCCATCCTAGAGTTAGATATTTGCTTTGTTGAGCAGAACAATACTTCAGGAATTGTCTAAATGGTCAGAGGCTGCCACTTGTACATTAACATTCACAATGCTCAAAGCTGATCAGACTGCCTCATACGAATAAATCCATTGAAAAAGCAAGAATTGTTAGCAGGCACACAGTCACATGCAGACCTGTCCAAATGGCTCTAGAGTCTCAGTTTTGGTGATGACTTATGCACTTGAAGAACAGATTTTGTAACATTATCTTCTGGAGCACCTTCTATCAATTTCCAGCAGGTGAGATACTAAACGGTTTCATTGCCTTAAATTCCACAGAATTGCATTTAGCCTACAGGTAGTAAAAATGCTCTACAACATGAAAGGACATATGGATATTTTTTTATTTTTTTATTTTTTTTTTTAATTCACATCAGATATCTGCTACCAGACCTGCTCTCTATATTGACAGACAGAATCTGCAATACTTGATAAGCAACTTCTGAATCTATGAACTGGTGGATATTGTGGTTCAGTGTCTACTTGAGTTATTCTAGAGTAGTTTGGAACATATCTTGTAGAAAACACAGTAAACTGTTCACTCATGAGTTTGCTAGTTTATTTTTTTTCAGACCAATATAATTTTCTAATAATTCACTCTACTTACACTAAATTTACTGTCTATTATCCATTGAAGTCCTTCTGATTATCTGAATTTTTAATACATTTTGTGGCAGAAACCATTACAATACCTGGAAATATTTTCATCATTTATGCATATCCATAAGTTCAAGTGATTTTCTTTTAATGCAAGTTTTCTCTTTCGTAGCCCTAAGAAGTGTTTGATATGTTTTTGACAGCATAATGATTTTATGTGTAGTAGAAGAGCTGCTGTGAGTGATAACACTGTCAGTTTTGTAAAAGTGTTCAGCACAGTCCACATTTGGATCTGTATTTTTGATACACAGAACCTAAATACTCCATTTCCATTGAAAATCGTCTTTAGAAAACATATTTCAGTTCATTTCACACTGTGTTAATTGTGTAACACACTGTAACCATTACCTTTTACCAGCCACAGTTGCTCATCTAATGGGAAATGATGACTTTAACAAGGAATTATTAGATCTGTTTGATCTGAAAATGCACATGTGGACAATAGGGGCTGCTGGCTGGAACATGCACTATTTTCTCCCCCTATAAGTACATAATTGAATTACAAGTCTCATTTTAGGCAGAAAAAAAAATATCAGTACAGCTTATGCTTTGTAGCTAGCTCTGCTGACTGGTAAATTTTATGTAAAATTACTAAATAAATATAGGGCATTTAGTGTTACCTCAAAGGTAGTTTAAAATACATCAGGTTCTCTGATTAGAAGAATTAGAAATTAGGTAGGCAGAACTATCTTTGTTGTAGATTAGAAAAATTTTGGACTGTTTTTTCATTAAATGCTGCTACAATTTTAAAATTAGAGTTTGCTACAACCAGGAGAAACACAAGCAAGTATCAGAAGGTAATGTTTGACACTCTAACGAGAAACTGTTGTTTTCAACAGTGTAGCTTTAAATAATATGTTTCTGGCTTTGTTTGGGGAAGTGAGAGACTTGCATAATTGCAGTGAGACAGATGTTTCATAGGAACATAAGACCTGAATGCACCATATTTAGATTCATCATTATCTTCTACTCTTTGCTGGTGGAATAGTCCTTATTTTTGTTCTAGAAACTGAGAAAAAGAAGTAAAATGTCACTATAAAATTACTTGAAACCTGAAGGTCAGTTTTTCATAAGTCACTGAGAGGCACAGGAGTCTTATATCTACCCTGCACTACTGTGAGCAGAAAAACTCTTTCCTAAGTGAAGTTTCTCTCATTCACCAGCTATACCAGTCTCAGCAGGGTTCTTAGTCCAAACAACCATCCCATTTTACATATTGGAGTGGATCTGAACTGATGTGACTGCCTCAGGACCTGAGAAAGTACCTGTGAAACAACCCATCACAAGTTATAGCTGTAGCTCTAAGTCTCCTTGACAAGTCTTTTGCTAGGGCTTTCAAAATAATTCAGGCTCCCAAAACAACAGATTGGTGCTTAGATTCATCGTATTGGCACGGCTGCCGTTTTCACAGCTATAACTACAGCCTAGCCTCCCAGGTGTCCAATTCAGCTATGTGTATAGTCTCTTGCAACCGGCAGCTTCACAGCATCCAAAGCACTGCTGCAACTTTCCCTACTGATTAGCTGCTTGGAGCACTAGCTCCAGCCTTGAGGCCTTGAAGATGGACTATTACAGGAACTGGGAACATCTAGTTTGTGAATGATATATAATTCACATAAAGTGCTTTCTATCCTGTAAACTCTGTAGCAGAAGGGCCAGCTTAAAGTCCTTAACAGCTGGAACATCTGCATAACAGCCAAGTGACACCAGCTGTGTCTGAAAGAGGTATGGTAAATGGGAAGAGAGACTGAGAAGCCTGATTTCATGTGAGATGCACAGTAGGACAAGTTATCTGTCTTGATGATATCAAATCCAGCTCAGTCCTTCCACTCCCTTCTCTCCACTGTGTGGTAGCTCCTGGATGTCTACACAGCAGCTTAGTCAAATCTGGCTAGGATTGCTGGCAGCATTTTTGTTGAGCTAAAAGACCCCTAAATCCTTCTAAAGATAGGGCCCAAAGACTTTTATAAAAGAATGTTCTGCCACAGATGCACGTGTCCCCAGGTGGTCCTGTGGATGTCTTCTCAGATAAATGTGAGGCTCCTTGTGACCTGCAGTGCATACTAGACTTTCAGATCGGCACAGCTCATGGAAGTGGCTCTCAGTGGATGCAGGCCTTGTAGCAACATGAAGTCCTAAGAGGCCAAGTTGCATCTGTGAGGTGGGAACAAGCTGAACTTGGGCTTTGCAGGCCCACAGAAGGATGGCAGTGCCGAACTCTGAGCTCAGTTCCGTGTGATTCCTGTTTTTCCATTCCTCCCACTCCTCTGGCTTCACAAGCCCATATTTACCAAAACTGGTCTTGAGGGCCCTTATATACTTACATATAAGTATATATACTTATGATACTTCTCAAAAGGAATGTGAGATACGTGAGTCACAGAACCACAAAACCTTCACTGTTCCAGTCTGTGTCCATTGACTCTTGGTCTGTCACAGATCACCACTGAAAAGAGCCTGGCTCCGTCCTCCTCCATTTAAATATTCATGCACTTTGATGGTGTTTTCCCTGAGTCTTCTTCAGGCTCAATACCAGTCTACTCATCTGAGGGATGCCTCAGTCCCTTAATCATCTCTGTGGCCCTTCAGTGGATGGTCTTTAGCATGTCGTCTTGTACTGTGGAACCCAAAACTGGACCTAGTACTCCAGGTGTGGAGAGGGGAAGGATTACATCTCTTCACCTGCTGGCAATATGCCTCCTAATGAAGGCCAGGACACTTAGTCTTCTTTGCTGCAAGGTCAGTCACTTACGTTCTTACAAAAATGTAACAAAAGGTACACAAAACGCTATGTTTTTTCACTCCTGCCTAATCTTCCAAACCCAAATAATTAAACATCATTGTGCATAATTTTATTTTTCAATTTTAAACCAGCTTAACTGGGTCTTGTACTCAGTGAAGAATAAGCAAAAGTCAAAAGCTGTGTTGAACCACAGACAGTACTGCACTCTGGTGCACCTTTATATGTTGGCATGGATTAATTTACTTCAGTGGGATCAGCCTTGCATGTTTAAGACCTCTAGAGTACATTAAATGACTCCCTTCTCTCTCAGACAACTTTACCTAGACCTATGTGGAAATAATGACTAGAAATGCATTTTGAAAGTTGCTATATGATTTAATCCTGTTTATATCAAAATGTTAGCTTGCAGAAGAATTTGACTAATTTCAGCAGACCTAAAATGCTTCATCTGTTCAGTAGAAGCACTCCGGATTTTCAGTGCCGCAAGTCATGTATACAAAATGAAAGCTTGACAGAAACATAATCTATGTATCTCAACAGTTTTGTTTACAAAAGTCTCAAGTTAGATATCTAAAATTATACATGATATCAGTTCTGATTTTCACTAAAGCAAAGATCTCGCATCCACCTTGTAATTAGTGCACTGGTATCAACCATTCATGAAATGTTGTACAAAAAATGTTGTACCTGACATTTCTCTATTCACTGAAGGCTGCAGTTATTGGAGTCAAGCTACCTCATTGTTCTCTTTCAAGGCTACTAAGCTATCTTTCGAATATAAAGACAAATGTAAAGTCATTCTTAATCCAGTAAGAGGTAGTATTTTCCTCTGAAATTGGTATTAATTTGATACTTCCCTGACACTCTGAACTGGCTTTGAGATTCACTGCCTCTTAGAATATGCTGCCAGAAATGTCATTGCATTTCTGGGCAGCCTAATGGAAATATTTTTTGTAGCTTTGATTTCTCATCATTACACTGTTATTTATTTAACTTATATGATGGAACACCATTAAATTAAACTTTGCTCATATTCTGTATCACATTGGTTCAAATTACAATGCTTAAACCTCCCAGTAAGCAAAAGCAAAACTGGAGAGATTACATCTTTGATAAGATTACAATCCCCTCTTGTAAGTAATATTAAAATTGACCGCCTGAATATAATCAAGGATTTGCCTGGTTATCTTTAATTGATCTCCCTAGAAAGATAGTACAAACTGCAAATGAAATTGCAGTACATTACAATTCAAAGCAATAATTTAAAACCAGAGAGTAAAACAAAATAGCAATTTGTGCCTATTTTGGACTTTAAAAGTTAAAACTTATCTCTAACTGACAGGAGAGGTCAACTCCTTTTTATGAAAACAGTAAATAAAATATGACATCTAGGACCAAACAAAATGATGTATTCAATGTCAACATGTTGCAAAAATGTTTTTCCTCTTTGTGGGGGTGGTTAGACTTCATGAAACTATCAACAAAATCTGGAACAAAAGTAACACTTCCATAAATGTGCTCTTAGCATTAGCAATCACAGTGGATTGAAGATATGGCTGCCTTTATTTGAGGTCATTTCAGTAATTTTAGCCTCCTGCTGCATTTTCTGCAAGGCAGTGGGCTGGAATCCCAGACTCCAGCTATTTTAAAAGTTTGAAACCTGTTGGACCAATGGTTTAGAGGTAGGTGTATGGACCTCTCAAGGTACCTTCTTTTTGAGGTATATGCACAGTCCTGCAGTCTGTGCAGTCAACACCTTTCTGGATGGTGTTCAAGATACACAGCCTGTTGTTGAACCAAGTGTGTTCTGCTGGCCTTGCACAGATTTGACAGACACTTTGCATTCTCAGTTCATAATTTCTTATAGATTTGAAATGATGACTGGTCCACAGAGCATGCCAGTTCTTTGGAGACTGTCACATGCTATGTCTCAACATATCCTTTTAATCTCTTCAACCTGCTCTTTTCCAGTTATTATCACAGAATTACGGAATCATAGAATATGCCAAGTCAACTTGTAGCCTTGGAGTACTCAGCCACTCTGCTGATTGCTTGAGCCATTAGCATTAACAGCCAAATCTCTCATGGGGGAGATTGTGCAAAAGAGTCTGTGGGCTATTACCTCCTCCCAGTCTTGTTTACTTACCCTGAAACCTAGAGGATCAGATAATAGTGCCAACTTTACATTATCTGAAGTTCCCACCAGGAGACTTAAGTCACAGCCCAATTCCCTGAAATCCGGGAGGCATATTCTGGTGAGGAATCAGCTTAGGTGATCTTAATGTTTAGGCCATAAACCTTTTCAGTCTCTTACAGTTGGTGATTGCCCAGTCTTCTAATTTGTTGAGGTCTCTCTGCAGGGTCTCCCTGCCTTCAAGGGAGTCAACAGCTCCTTCCAATTTTGTATATCATCTGCAAGTTGCTTAATATCCCTTCCAGTCCCATGTCCAAGTCATTTATGAAGATGTTTAAGAGCACAGGACCCAAGGTGGAGCCCTGCAGAACCCCACTAGTGACAAGTCACCAGTCTGATATTACTCCATTCACTATTACCCTCTGCGGGGACCCCTGGTGGTCTAGCAGTTAAGATGCTGCGCTCTCAGCGCCAAGGTCGCAGGTTCGATTCCCGGTCCTGCT
>JAWWLV010000088.1:25719388-25747966 GCA_035041135.1 Platyrinchus mystaceus
TATTTGAAAAAACTCTTTTTATTTTCTCCCACATTTCTGATCAGCTTCCACTCCAGCTGAGCTTTGGCCATATGAATATTCTTCTTTCAGTGGCAAGAAGCATCTCTGCATTCTTCCCATGTCACTTGACCTTGCTTCTACTGGATATACACTATCCTTTTTTCTCTTGTTTACAAGAGAAATCCCTGCTCTGCCAAGCTGGCTTTCTGCCTCAGGTGCTTGACTTTTGACATTTGGGAATTGCTGCTCTTGTGCCCTTAGGAGGTGTTTGAAACGTGACCAGTACTGATGGATCCCATCACCTGGAAAAACACTTTCCCAGGTGATCTTACTTACTAATTCCCTGAGCAGCCTGAAGTCTGCTCTCCTCATTTCCAGAGCTGAGGTTTTGCTGGCACTTCTCTTCCTGTCAACAGACACTTTAAACTCCATCACAGCAGCAGAACAAGGAAGGCGTCTTTCCCATTTGACTCCCTTAGAACGTGTTCCATAAAGTTGTCATCTAGGTTTTTTTAGGAATCTTCTGGTCCAGATTGTACTAATTGCGTGATGCTCACAGTTATTTTCTGGCAAGCTGGAGTACCCCATAAGGGCATTTGACTTGGAAGTTTCCCTTAGTTTCTCAAAGAATAATTTGTTGGCATCACTGTCCTGGCCAGGAGGTCTATAGCACATCCACATTATTTGCTTAACCCTTGATTCTTACCTAGAGGCTCTCAACTGTGCCACTGGCCACTGTGAGCTCCATACATTCTAACCCTTCTACTACATATAGTGCTGCCTCTCCACCTCTTCTGTATCTGCAGTCATAAGTACCTAGAGAAATTATTCTCACACACTCACAGGGAAGGGGTGATTCCTTTTTGTTCACTTAAACTTGGCAACTTGGGTAAGTGCGTATGAGGAAGATGGTGAAGAGGATTTCCTCTGCAGCCTGACAAGAAATGATAACCAGGTTTATGAAACAACTTTCAACAGTACTGACACTTTCTGCAGTTGCTGTTTATGCTAAATCTCCCCAGTGAAGTCAAAGGCAAGTTGAAATATATATTTGTAAGTAGTTCTGGCTTCATGTATCTGTTGATATTCCTGTGACTGTATTGTGGGTTATGAAATTGGTTGCTTCCATTACTTTATGTCTTTTTAATATGCTGTGTGTTGCTAGATGTAGGTATATAAGAGCATCTGTGTAAATACACAGTGAAATTCTCTTTGATTAGTAGTATGTTTGTAATGATTGAATGCCCTGTCTTATTGTAAATAAGTCAGAGTTCTTAAGTACTTGGTGCTGTAGGCTTAATATTATGATTCATGATCCATGCTACTTGTGAACTTAAACTCCCCCAGCCTGGTCCCCTACTGTATTAGGTATTGTGCAAACCATTAAATTATTTGAATGAGAACTTTCTTCTGACTATATACTGACAGTGATGGTTCTTCATAGATAAAAAGAATGTTGTGTTCAATGTCTCTAAATACAATTCTAAGTGCAACACAACCACACAAATAACTCGTTATCGTATTCCACATTTCTGTTAGCTATAGAATTAAAGGATCATCAGAAAATTCAGGATGGAAGGAATCTCCTGTTCATCATTAGCTATGATTTCAGCCCAGGCTACTCATGGCTTTATCTAGTCTTCTTCGACATTTCCAAAGACAGAGACAACCCAAACTCTCTGATCAAACTGTTCCATTGCTTAGCTGCTCTCATGGTGAAATTTTTTCCCTTACATTCAGGCTGAATCTTTGTTATTTCAACTTTGATCTACGTCATCCTCCCATCACGTACTCTGTGAAGGGCCGTTCTTGATGCCCTTCTTGTATGTTCTGGCATTCATGGTTCCCCTGAAGTTATCTCTTCTCCAGACTGAACAAACCACTTCTGTGACAGTAAGCTGAATTTTTAGGAATAGCCATGACAGTCTTGTACAAATCCCCATAGAAAAAATAATTTTTTATATTATTTGACAAAAAAGTTTTTGTAGAGTCTGTGTTGCCTGATTGCTGTGTGGTTCATACTACCATTGAATGCAATGTGCTGAAAGATCAAATACTGCTAAAATAAATATCTGTCTAAATTTTTTTTGAAGTAAAAAGAGACTTGAGGGAGAAGTTTAGAATGGTGAGAATGGAGAGCTGTTGTTTTATTACTTCTCATGGTTATGAAAACCATGAAATTACAGACAGTATAATGGATGACAGCAATGATTACCATCCAGAAAGAACAGAGAGATCTTTATAAGATTATTCTGAGTCATAGGAAAAAGGTGTAATCCATACCTGAGTAGCTGGCAGCCATTACAGGTCTATAAAGTCTTAGAGTCTCCATGATGGAAAAATTCTTCTTAGATGCAAGAGACAGCATTTGCCACAGTTTGTCTATGATACTCTTCCAGGAGAATTTTGAGACAAATTTCAGACTAGTTGATCTGGTCAGATTCCTTTCCAAATGTTTTCGGATTCTAATCTAAAATAATTATTCAGCAAGTGCAGCTATTTCTTTCTGATTCAATAATAAACAAGCTAACATTGATCATCCAAATCAATTCATAGTTCTTTCAAATATTATTTGATACAAATTACTTGATGTAAAAAAAAAAAAATGGTTCTGTACAAAATACCCAGAGAAAACAATCTCTGCCTTGAAAAGGTCAGGATCAAATACAAAACAAGGCAGGGAGAGGAAAAATTCAAAGGATAGGAGTGAAAAAGTGTAATAGTTTCATGGCTTGACACACACACACACATACACACAAACACACAGAGCTTAGTAGTTACAAATCATATAGAAGTTTTGCCTTGTTTTATGTGCCTGATTAGAAGGTTCATTTCATGTCAGTATATAAACAAAGTGGCACAGATAAAAGTGTTACATGTCAATCCAGAAGCTCTGGACTTCAGCTGTGACAGAGGTATTTCCTCACATACATCATGCAGCTGCAGTTGTTTTTCCATTTACTAGGTTGATAAAGCATGTGGCTAAATGAAGCCCTGCAAAGGTTCTGAGTGTTAACATCTAGTTGGAGTTAGAGAATTAGTGTTGCAAAAGTATTTACAATTTTCTCTCTTTCCATCTGCATTATTTTAGTCATGTTACATAGGACAACTTCGTTTTTAGCATTGTCAATATCACACTATCAAACCACAGCTTAGCACAGCTCTTGTGTTTATGTCTATTCTTATATCTAAAATTTGCTAGGGTTTATTCTTTAAGATCTGTACGATTAATGAGGGTTTTCTATTCAAGATGCATTAAATTAGTTTTGTATCTTTGTTTTGCCAGTACATTTAAAAGAATATTCCACTTTTGTTTTAGCAGCCGAATTAATTGTTTGTGGAATGACAACTTGTGGTCAAAGAAACTTTCAAAGTGAGTGACAATATTTTTGGTTTGCATATTAATGTCTGCCTTTATCAGAAAGCTGAAAGTGTACATTCTATCAGTGAAGATTAATAAATCCTATTGGATCCTAGTGGACACCCCAAATTGCTAATGACAGTTTCTGTTCCACAGTTTAACCCCCTCCCCAAAATAGTATAAAAGCTAAAGATAAAATATGCTTGCCAAAATCTCTAGAGGATGAACAATGCAAAATATTGGGGAAGACAATAACATTCGAGGTTTCTGATAAATGGCTGGGATCAAATTAAGCTGAAGGTAGAGCTGTCAATGGGAATGTAAAGAAACTTTAACTTCCCGGTTATAGATTAGAGAATAAGATAGTACTATAAATAAAGATAGTAAAAACCATGTAATTTTGTATGTATGTGATATCAACAGTTTTCATAACTGAGTAAGCATAAAAACAACAAAAGGGCATAAATACCATTTTCTTTTGATAAATAATAAAGATCTTTTAGGAAAGTCAGTCAAAGAAGAAGATTCAATCTCAAATAGAT
This sequence comes from Platyrinchus mystaceus, assembly GCA_035041135.1. Taxonomy (NCBI): domain Eukaryota; kingdom Metazoa; phylum Chordata; class Aves; order Passeriformes; family Tyrannidae; genus Platyrinchus; species Platyrinchus mystaceus. The sequence continues at coordinate 25,723,292 of JAWWLV010000088.1, forward strand.
ATGAGTCAAATATGGAAAAATAAACAAGAGCACATTTATGATTTACAATTTTAAAGGAGAATATTGAAGTCTGGAAGCAATCTGGACAGAAAAATCTCAGAGGAGCCTTAGCATCTGCAGGTCAAAGATGCAAAAATGTCTCATATCAAGAGCTTAAATTAAAAAAAAAAAAATCTATATTTGAAGACTGAATTCAGGTCTGTATGACTGAATATCATTTCCAAAATGGAACATATGCATATTGTACAAAACAAAAAATTCAGTTACAAGCTTAAAATAAATGCACAAAAATCAAGGGAAGAATGACAAATATTCTACCACACATAGCAACAGAGTTGTGAAAAAAACTATTGACTTGCTGGTATGACCTCACTAGAATGTTGTAAAAGGATTTGCAAAATATTTTAAAGAAATGAAAAATTAAAGACACAAAGGAAAACATAAAAAGGTTTAATATATATTGAAATGAACTTTGAAGTTGACTACATTTTCAATTGAATGCCGGAGAAGAATGAATTAACTTGAGGAATCTTGACTTCTATGGGCTGAGCTTTAAACAGTTTAGAATACTAGCCAGTGAAGTCTCTGAAGAAAGAAACTCTCGTGGAAGGAACAGGATCTCTCAATCAAACATTGCCATTTAAAGTCATTGTGTTCATGAAAGGTGAAATTGTACTGAAAAAGGTACAGAAAAGGTTACTGGGATGAGCAAATACATCATAAGTCAACCTCACTGCTCTGCACAGGACCATCCCCAAGAGTCACACCATGTGCCTAGGAGTACTGTCCAAATGCTTTTTGAACTCTCTCAGGCCAAACAGCTGTATGGTTTCTTTACCAGTGCTGGCCTGATGAGTATGCAGTGTAGATGGATCACAGAAGAGATAAAGACAGGGATGATGCTTTGCTGCTGCTGTAAGGCATTTGATTGGTGAGTGTCTATGCAAGAGAAACAGGAGACACAGAGGATTAGTGCAAAGCTTAGGCCTGGTTTCATACGTGGCTGTACGTAAGGATACAGTGCTCCAGATGGAGCTTTTACTGCGTCTTCCCTGAAAAGATCTGTCATGGGTCATCTTTCTTAGTCTTTGGGGTATATTTGGATGGATAAAGAGGCTCTTCCATTTAATTGTGTTAGTTCACTTGATTTTAGTTAATGACATTGCAGAGCTGGGCTAACATATCTGAAGTCATGTTAATTGACCATGTTGTCATGTCCCTATCTCTGATGTTTTTTCCCCGAGGCTAACTGAGCCTGAAATGCAGTAGCCTATTTTGTCAAAGGCTTTTTAATTGGGTTAAAGTCTCCTGACCAAGCAGCACTGAGAGTTTCACTTAGAGCCTGAATAGAGGACATAAATAACGAGTGCAAAACTTTTGCAAACCTTTTGGTACTGGATGAATTTCCCTTTAAAATATCCTCCTCTCAGCTAAAAATTTAAACATAAAATGGGTCTTCTGCTGATTAGTTGCATTTTAGAATAGCTAGTAAGATGTAAATTAGTATCAAAAATTAGGTTTCTGAGGGGAAACTTTGATTAAATCCCTAGAAACAATAAATCAGATATAAAAATAAGCAAAGTAAGACAGGTTTTTTTTTCCTTATGGATGCCCTCTTGTGTGGGAAGTAACACAGATGTAATATTGGCGTAAGACAGAGAAATAACGTTTAAAAAAATGCAGCCCTACTTTATGAATGTGTACTAAAATAAAGTTAGTTGCACTCTGAAAATGACAATATGAAGAAAAACTATTCCTTTAATTTCAAGCAACATTATCTTTAGCAAGAGTAGTTCAATGATTTTGTTCTTATTTTTAAACAGCCAAAGCACATTTTAATTGATTGATAATGAAGATCATGGAAAGATATAGTAAAGTGATCTCTTTATGTTCTGTGATAGAGCAGTTTAGAAGAAATGCAGTTTTGGAAGGCATCTAATAGTCAGCAGCCATTTTCAATTATATCTAATTTAAATCATACATCTTCATTAATTTCCCTGCTAACCATTCAAACTTAAACCTGCATTTTTCTGCAAGAACATCAAAATCTGAACTCACTTGTGAGGCAGTACAATGTACTGCCATTCACATAAATTTTATTAACATCAGAATATCCTTCTGCTCTGATGACAAAGATGACAACTATGGATAAGGTAACTTAAAAAGATGTAAGAAATGTATATTGCATTTTTGGTTCCTTAAATGACCTTTTATTCCCAGTGTTTATTAGGATGTTAAATGTTCTTTACCTGCATTGGAAACATATAGAATATTAGGTGAAATGAAGAAAATAATTTATTTCAGGTGTCAAGCTTGGAATTTTTTTCTGTGCTGCAACAAGACAAGTACAATATGGTGTAGGTCATAAAAAACCTCAAATACTCCTTTAGCACAGATCTTAGATAATAACATTATTTGTGAAATAATGAATATTGTCTGGGAAAAGTCCTGGTAAACCCATAACAGTCTTTTCTAGATGGGGAATGATTTAAGACATATTAAACACACTAAACATTACAGCATTACATGATGCAATCAAGATAAATCTAAATAATTATATTGAAGTAAGTATATATTTTCATGCTTCTTGGTATTTGTACAAGCTTTTTTTAAATTTTTTTTAAATCTTGTCTATATTTACCTAAAGTCTGTTAATCTAGTTAAATAGATTTGTATCTAAGTAATCTGGAATTTTCTGGAAAAAAATGTCTGTCATCTCTGTGCCAAAGTTATTTTTGTTATCTATTTCTAAGTCTGTCACATCGGCTCAAAATAGTAAAGGTACTGTAAAAAGTGATCTCACTAAAACTAACAGGCTCAGTGAAATTCATTTACATAACTGTAATGGAGGGAACATTTTTGTCTACTAAGAAATGGGGAACAAAAATCTAGAGTGGACTGGAAAGAAGGACAGAGTAGAGATAAAAGAATGAGATCATTAGGTCAAGTCCTTCAATCAGCTAGTCTATTTTTCAGATCCAGGCTAACTCACTGACAAAAGTACATTATTACTCTTCAATCACACCTCAAGTCTGCAAGCCTCTTGATGCCTAGAAACTTTGAATTGTTTTGCATGATTTATGCAGTCACATTTCGACTTAAGAACTTTAGTCTGCTCAGCAGCCATTAGCTTACAGAAGAAGTAGATGCTCGGGTTAAAGAAAAACCAGCGTCATCCTGTTTTTCACATAGATTTTTATTTTAATTTCCGAAGTCTAATCTCTTTGTAAAAGATGTAATATTAAAACTGCTATGTGAAAATATTATGTAGACAGAACCAAATCTGCATAACCAAATTGAATTAATTAGAAAAAGTCTTTATACCCTACCCTAGGATTTAATATGACTTTGAGGATATGTAATCTCTAAGAGATAATGGTTTTGAAAATAGGAGGATTATTTTCTAGTTTGAATGTATAAAAATATTATAAATAATTCCTGTCAACACCCAAAAATGCCATTGAACTAAATGGTGATATATTTGCAGATTCATGGGTTAGAATGAGACAAAAAAGGTTTATCTGCACATCCATTGTCCACTCCTATTAGTTGTCTCATTTGGCAAACTGAATCTGAATCATTTTTGTCTGACAGCTCTTATGCAAAAGATTACAGCAATAATATGAGATGTTGAAATGCTAAAAAGTCATCCTCTCAGGAGGGTTTTGCCAATTAGGAGAGGGCTGAGAAACCTGTGTTACAAGAGGTAATTCAGTGTGCTTCAGGATCAGAAATGGAAAGAAAGGTGGGAGGAGGAACAAGAAAGAAAAGAAGCAAAAATATATAAGAGAAATTTGAGACAAAAAAAAAATCTAAAAAGTTTTCAGCACTGGTCCAACTGGTTGTATGAACTGAAGTGTGGAAGCTGGTTTTAAAGATTTTGACTGTTGTGTAGCTGCACTTTGTGCAGCTATGCAGTGCGGGGATTGGGCTGATGTAAATGAAAAGCAGTGAATAAAGGCATCAAAGAGGAGCCCGTAATAGGTGTCTGGTGTTTCGTCTCTATTAAATGCCCTTTTGTAGACTAGTACTGGTAGCCTTGGATCTAAATGCTTCAGAGTCTTGTGTGGATTATCTGTCAAATATAGCAAGGTAGGGAAATAACTTCTTCAGGGAAGAACAACAGAGGGGACAAAAAAGCTAATTGGTAAGTCTAAGGACATAAACAGAGTCGGTGACAGAGCAAGAAATTGACTCCTAAGTCTCCTTCTTGCTTCTCCAGACATGAATCATTCTGTTTTTCTGAACTTTCTGTCTTGTATCTTGTGACAGTGATGTGCATCTTTCAGAAAGCTACATTTATCTCTGCTTTTAAGTGGAAGATGATAACCTGGTTCAGACAATAAAATTATTGCTATCAGATTTCAGACAGATTTCTAATAAATACTTTTTATTGTGTGGAGACATTTCAGTATCATAGCAAAAAATTCTCATGGATAAAACTGAATAAAGATTCAGATTAGGTGCCTGTAATTAGGTGTCTGAATATGTAGTCAATATGCTCTAAGATTTAGCCTCTCACCCAAAGCATAGCAATTTGGAGTTAATTCCTGCATTTATAGTTAGAAGAATTTCCCTGAAGATGTTAGAATCTGGACAGACTATGGCAACACAGACAACAAGTGAGTGGCATCCTGTTACATATCAGAATAAGGACAAGACTAGGGTAAAAGTCAGGCCCCTCTGAAGTCCCTAAGCACAAAAATCATGCCACTTTCCCACTGGTAGTTGTGGAAAACTATAGCTACCCACTAGCTTTAAAAACTTGTTGTTTTCAAAATATGACTAGAATCAATGTCAGAACAGGGACTGAGTCCCCAGTGCAGAATAAACCAGCTCCTGGTAGCTAAATCAGCCAATATGAGTTTATTGTACCACTGACATCTACATGGGTATGGGCATTATATTTATTTAACTGTAGAATTCTTAATTACTTGCAAATTTGATAAACGTAATACGTATTTGCTTTCAAAAACTGGAGCATTGAGATATGTCTTCTTCTAACTTATTGTTTCTTTCATATTGCTCCAAATAGAGAAAATGATTTCTTCAAGGATTCAGTTGTGCTTAAGTACAAAGTATACAGGTTGCTTACGACTGCTGGAAATACCTTGGAATACCTTTGCTGGATGTCACGTAAAAGGGGGAGTATGACGGACCCTTAAAGATATATTTGTCTGTTAGTGTCTCAGGGAAAACAAAACCCCAAACTAGTCTGTCTGGTATTTCACAAAGGAATTCTTCACCAAATAGAATCACAAGATTTGGGTAATTTGATTGCTCTTTCTGGGAACTGCCCCTTAACAGTGAAAGGGAAAATACCTCAGCAAATATCTCCCACGAGTTATTCCACTGTCAACAAACTGTTAGCACCTTTAGAAAGGACTCACTTTAGCAGTTTATGGAATAACACTTTTTATTAATAAAAATCGTGACAAGCTAATAAAAGTTCATGGTTGTCAGTGGTACTAAACCACACTTAGACCCACGTAATAACACTATAAAGCAAAGCACAAGCACGAACTCTGAACCAAAACATTCTACTAAAATATTATGAAGCAAAAGTAAGATCTAGTCCTTAGAAGCAGTAGTCAGCAGATGGAGAGTAAGTTTCTCACCCGACCAGCAACCCTGGACAGGGTGGGAGGAAGGCAGGTTCAGCTTGTCAGCAATCCCAGCAGTTTTGTTGGAAATCTTCCCATCTCAATCTCCTTCTTGTACTTTTTTTTCTTGGAATTTGTGTGACTTTGGTCATAATTGCTAAATCTGGGTCTATTCTTTCTTGATGGATAAATGACACAGGTCAAAAGGGATCACTATATTCTCTTCCTGCAAGATATTTGGAAGAGTGGCTGTGCTGCCTTCACACCACTCCATGCTTCAGTGCATTCAAGTGCTGATCAATGCTTTGGGAACTTTGCAGTGCATTGCGACCTTATAATATCAGGGAATAGGCAGCAGGAGCCTCTTTTTTGTCTTCTGGGAAGCAGCAGCTGGTTTTCTTCTGTAATTCTATTTCTCCTTTAACTTTTAACCCTATTCATTACTCCACACTGGAAATATCCTGTAATCCCTTGTTTAATAAGAGGTACTATTCTCTGAGTGATAAAAGAAAGCTGTAAAGTAGAGCATTGCCTTTGTATGAAAAAATGGTTTGAAATATTTTTGTGAATGATTGTGGTAAGTCTGTTTCCCCTTATTGTGCTTGTTATGTATTAGCATTTAAAAATTCATTATTTTCCCCATAAAAATATTGCCAAATATAAAAGCTAGGGAGATTTTTTAACAGGAATATTTCTTTTTAATATCTGAGGAGGATTAGTCTTTTCTATTTTTCACTTGTAAGTTCCCTGCTCAAACTCCTCTGTTGTCCATTCAAGGAGCAGGAACTATACCAGGAATCCTGGATAAAAAATAATCATATACCAGAAAAGATGATACAGTTCAAACATTACAGTAGGTGACAGAGCTACATGTAAAAGCACTTTCTGAAATGCTTTTGAATAGCAAGAACACTCTGTGAGACCAGGATAGGTTTATATGCAGTTCACAAAACTCTGTCTAGGCTACAGCTATGGCTGTGGATTACGGTACCTAAGCCTATTGTCATTCTTGCTGTAAGCTGCTCTCCTTATCTAGTTGTAAAAGCTGCAGTCCTTCTGTGGTGCTTAGACTGTGTGTTAAGCAGGCAGGGAATTATTTGGGAAAGTCAGATGCCAGCATTTGCTTCAGTGCTGTAGCATTGGGAGCTTACATGTGGCCAGTAAACAATTACAGTTCCCTTCTTCCTGTACACATAAGAACAACATGAAGTGCTGCATGTACAACATGAGCTCACCTTGGTGTCTGATGTGACACTAAGTTGTGTGTCTGCCAAGTGACGTTACAAAATCATATGTTCCCATTATATGACAAGAGTGGGAATACACTTACAACCAATGCATGTGGAAAGGAAGGTTTCAGCCCTTACATTGACCCTGTTTCTGCGCTTCTGTTGGACACAAACGTTTGAACTCTGTGATTCAGCACTACCTCCCTTAAGTAAATCTGGCACAGCTTTTTACATTATCCAGGTAGTCCAGAGGCTTATTTGCATGCCTCTTCTACAGCCAAGATGCTTGATGAAAACAAGCAGATGAAGCTCTGAGCCTGGCATGCCCAATTCTTGGTTTTTTTTTAGTTTGAAATAAATCTGCCCCATAATTATTTAATATTTAAAAATAAAAAGAAAATAGTTAGCAATTTAAGATATATATTCAATCAAGCTAGTGATCTGTGAACTAAAATCCCTTCTAACACTATTGTTCTAATGTATTTCAGTGGCTCCCAGGGGGCTCCCAGAGAATCTACTCATAATGTTGTGGACTTCCAGTTTTCCAAATATGCCTTGCAACAAGCCACTGCTGTAGTCTAAAAGAAAATAGAAAGTTGTTATTTCTCATATCACAGATTAAACAGAGGGGCATTGTCAAGAATCATCAATGTTACATTTATTTGCTTGACATGCTTAACTGATATAACATGATACAAATTTTATATATTTAGTCCTGGTTCTGCTGTTTGAAAATGGGGACTGTTGAAATCATGTAGAGTTGGATTTTAGGGAAAAACTCCGTTTCTTTGTTATCCCCGAAAAAATGAAATAGAATATTTATAGGAAAATAATCAAATGAGCTATAATGATGGCAAAAAAATTTGTAACAAAATTTAGGTGTCTAAACCCTAGATATTTAGTTCAGAATTAAACACTTGAGACTCCTTTTATAGCGAATATAAACAAAAATAGATACAATTAATCTGACCCATCTATGCCCATTTTAGGGAGACAAATGCCCCTCACCCTGGCCTGGAACCCCAGAGTGGCCGGTGGGTCAGAGGCCCCACCTGGGGGTTTGGCCAGAGGGACCAGGGCAGATAAAAGCACAGACATGTGTTTGCCCCGTGTCGCAGCCCTGCCGCTTGGAGTTGCAGGAGCTGGTCTGCTACAAGGTTCCAATGGTAGCTACGTAATTTATCTCCCTTCTTCTCCTTGTCTCTTCTTGATCTCTCTGCTTCTCTTTCTTTGCTCCTTTCTTGATACTTTGGGTAGCTTAAAGCTGGAGGGATTGGATTTTGACTCAAGTGTTGTGGATTAGTATGTGATGGGTTGTATTGTCGTGGAACATTTTGTCTAGCTTGTGTGGTGCCCTTTTGAACTTTTGCCAAGTTCCCCCATTTTCTCCCCTAAATTATCAATGAAAGTACCTCTTGGGAATAAGTCTGTGGGTTATTCTCTTGACATTATCTCAAGGTATTAAAGAACCATGTATCTATATATAAATATATATGTAATATATATAAGTAAGACTTCTTGATTTGCCCAGGAGCTTGTGGCTCTGGGGCCAGAGTGTTACACTAGCTCAGTCTCATAAACTAAGGTTTGTGTTCCTTAGTATGGGGAAAGAAAATCCTCTTCTTTGATGAGTCTTCTAGCTTATATTTGAAATAAGAAGCAACTTCATAGCCCTCTCCAGCTCACTTTAACCAGCTAAATAGTAGAACTGAACTCAAGTGAAATTAATTTGGCTTAATTTTATAATGTTGAAACATTATATTTAATCTTACTCACTGGAAAGGAATAAAAAAATAATTTGTCATGAGTTTGGGTTTTTTCATTTTTACTTTTTTTTCTTTCTTATTAATACTAAAAATATTACTTTGATAATGAAGTTTGAGCAGGGTAAATTTTTCATATAGTGTTGATCTAAATAACTTCAAATGGCAGAGGCATGTTCTTTTGGAGTGGAAAATCTGATGTCGAATCCCTCTTTTAAAAGAAAATATCAAATACCCAAACTGTGCAGCAAGGTGACAGCTATGAAGATCTATTTTGTTTTTTAAAAATCCAGATTTCAGTCTTTCTGAGGAGATAAATGCAGAAGGAAAGTGATCTCTATTCTTTCACCGGAGTGTCACTAGCACTGGAGAAATATATTTGGCATGCATCTTTTTCTTATCTATTACTCAAAATTATTAAGAAATACTTCTCTAAATTGACCAGAAAAAAAGAATGAAAAATTTGTAACCATCTTTAATATTCACTGTTATGTCATAAATGATCTTTCTTCCTAATAGAATATGATTATTTCTAATTAAATGTTTTCTGAATCTATAGCTGCATTTTTTCTTTTCAATCAAAACTTAAAATGGAACAATCATTGTCATATTCAGGGACCTTACAAGCTATTTGGCCAGATCCTGCCATTTGGTCTTTGCTTTATTGTTCTTTAGATGCTGGTTATGGTCAATCCATTATGTTTAAATTGTTGGCCATCACTGTCTCCCTCTTTTTCAACTGACAGCACACAGCAGGAGAGAATTTCCAAATGTCTGGCAAACTCATTACTCCTCATAACTACTGCTGTGCTCAGCTAACTGGAGTTGTGGCAGCATAAGCCTTAAATGGCTGACAGCATACTAAACATCATATTCATTAGCTCACTCTTTCTTCTTTTTTTCACACTTTTTTCTTTTTTTTTTTCTATTAAATCTGCTCTCAGGAGAAACTTTCAGTCACTTGAATGAACACCAAATCAAAATGTAAGATATATCAAAAGGAAAATTAAGGTCACAGAATTTTCTTACATAAGAATTTATCTACATAGCATGTTACATACTGTAGAAGTATATTCTTACGCTGCTGATTCCCAAATGCTACACAACACACAGGATAAACAAAATCATCTGTGCATCAGATTTGGGGACAATAGTAAAGAGAGAGACAAGTAAAGAAGAGACACAGCCTGTCCCTTCTGTGGTTGCTTTTAGGAGTGATGTACAGCTGATAAACATCCTACAGATAAATCCCAAGATCCAGGATGTATGAGGATTCCTGTCTTGCTCATACACCAAAACTTGTTCCATTTGTAAGATGTTCATTCTGTTGTTTGGGTTTTATTTTTTTTTCCCAGAGAGGGTTGACTATATGGAGATGACACTGGAAGTGCATTGTATGATTTTTCTAAGGAATGTTTTCTGTAAAGTCCAGTGCAGAGATCTTCTGATCACTGGAGACTGCAGCCTGACTCCCTGCCCCAGACTGTGAATATGGGATGCAGAAAATCTCCATCATCCTCAGAAACCGCCAGTGTGATCATGGAAATTGAAGGTGTATTGGTGGGACTGAGGAACTTTCTGTCACAGCCAGCTCTTGAAGACACTCATCAGGGACTACTCTGAACATGAGCCATTCAGGTAGCAGGAGAGAGACCTGAATGGACTAATGTTGATGATCATGCCTTTACCATACCATCTGTCCTAGATTTCCTATTGCCTTAGACTTTTCACACTTGGTGGTTTTATGGGCAGTTCTACTTGTCTGAATTTTCTTTTCTCCTCTTCAAGCTACATTGCTTCTCCCAGTGGAGAAGTAACACTGAGGGGACTTGGTATCTCAAACTTCATTCCCACTGGGGGACCAGGATTTGGTAGTGCAGGTGATAGCACCATGTTAGGCTAAAGAGAGTTAAAAAACATCCCTCGCTTTTGTTGACTTTGCTCACTTGGGATATTAGGGTAACTTGAAGGATGCTCTCAGCAAAGGAGTTTAAGGAGGTACTTTTTGAGTAATGTTTGTTTTCCTTTCTCAGCTGACTTATTAGGAGTTTGTGCAGTGATGCCTAGGTGATTCTTTGGCATTTTGGAAATGGTCGAATGTTAAAAGTCTAAAATTTTCATGTTAAAAATTATTGATGGAGAAATGCCATGAAGTTTATTAAAGCAGAGGATATTTACATGTAGATATAGATATAATTTAGGAAACTGGAGACTGGAGTGCCTAAGATATGACAAAACATAACAGTTCTGAGCTTTAGAAAAAGACATTACAATTTCATTCATTAAAACCTCTACAAATTATTGGTTACTATCCTTGAATCCACATAACTGCTAGTCTTTAACAATTGCTTCATATGTGAGTATCCTTCTTGTGTATTTGGCATTATATCATGCCTATTTACAGTCTCTTGTGCTTATTTTATTCTTTAATTATAATTTGTTTTTACCTGGATCCCTCCTACATTAAACTACACACATCTTTGCCCCAATGCTCATATACTGTACAGAGTGTTTGTCTGCCTATGACACTGCAGTTTTACAGCCACTGTTTGCCTGCAAATTGAACAAAGGGGCCTTATTCATTTACCAACATGTTGAAAATTAATCAGATTTCTTCTGACACTTCTGTTTATGGTTGATTTGACCCTTTGTCTCCTCATCCATCTGGTATCATTGCCTCTACTTTCATTTATGACAAGAAGCTGCAGCCTGCTATTGCATGTTTGTGCAAAGCCAATATAGGAAGTAAATCTTAATAGACATGCAAAAATGCTTATCAATAAAATAATTCAAATTTATTTGTGTGGCATTTGCAATATTAAACTCTTGCTTGTGTACTTTCTGACTTAAAGAGACACTTGGTTTTACAGATGATACTTAAAGGACATGACTATAGTGATATATAAGTGTGATTGGGCAGTCTTTGACTGCCAGTTTACTGAGATATGCAGCCTAGATAAAGGAATGATGAAAGACTGCACTGAAAAGAGAAAATTATAGTACTTTGTTATTTGAGAAAGTTTCTAGTAAATATGCATATATTTTTACAGATTTTAAACATTAGTTCGGAATCCTTTCCCAATTTATTTTCTTAAAAACCTCAACTCTGTTTTAGCAAAATATATATCAACTTTGATTACCAAGATTTTTACTTTGCAAAAAATACTTATCAGAAGTATCTGATGGTGAGTGGTGTGTTTGAAGGGGTGGCCTCTGAGAGAGAAGATCAGGGATTGCCTTATGCTGGACGCAGCCAGCTTCTGCCAGCTTCTCCATGGATCTACCACATGACACAGCTGAGCCCAAAAGCAAAGCTGGTGAAGCCTCTTTGAAAAAACACCAGACAAATAGGAGCATGTAAAACCAGTGAGGGTTAGAGAAGAATGAGGAGATAGTCCAAGGCCAGAGAATTCTCTGCAGCCTGTGAAAGAGACCAGGGCTGATCAGGTATTGTCCTACAGCCCAAGGGAGGACCATGCTGCTGAAGATATCCATACTGCGGGAGGATTTCACACTGTAGCATGTGGGTATTTCCTAAAGGAATTGTGATCCATGGAGAGCCCATGCAGGAGCAGGTTTTCCCCAAAGGACTGCAGCCCATGGAGAGGCCACACACTAGAGCAGAATAAAAGGATGGAGCAGTAGAAAGGAACTGCAATGGACTGACAACACCCACCCCCCTCCTATTCCTCATCCTCCTGCACTGTTTGAGCAGGGAGAAAGTAGAGAAGGAGTGAAGTTGAGCCTGGGAAAAAGGAGGAATAAAAAGAAGGTGTTGTTTTAACCTGTAAGCTTTTTTTAATGTCTTCCCCAGCAGAAGGCCAGAAGGCCTGTGAGAGGAGGGGAATGGCAGGAGTGGTTGGGTGAGACTCTGTCATCTGGCCAAGATCAGGCCATCATAGTTGGAAATGACAGGTTATAAATCTATTTACTACTTTGGTCAAAAGACAAGCAAACCATAAGTTCATGCCAAAGGAAAGAGTTCACTTTTAACATACCAGTCGATTTCACAAGTAAGTATAATCTTACCCACCCAACACAATGACAGTGACTCAACAGACCAAACAAGAAAAATTCCATTACTTATAGTAATTCAAGGGGGACATTCAGAATAAACATTATTGCTGGGCAGTAAATCCAAGTCAGTTATCAGACTTTTTCTTTCTTACTTTTGTCTTTCTTTGATGATAAAACCTCATTTTACAACATAATAAAATTCTTAGTTTAAGCAATTTTTATAAGAATGACAAAGAATTTAATTTTTTAGACAACACTGATCGTTGGGATATGTTTTACAGAAACTCATTACTTTTAACTTATTCATGTTCTTTCTCTGATGGAAAATTTAATTGTTTTTCAACTATTTAAGATAAGGCTCTTTTGAAATTTGTAGTTAAAAATACCATATGTCTAAATGTAAACCATTGCATAATACCTTCCTGATTCCATTGCTGTGTGAATAATAAAAAAAATTACCTACAATATAACAAAGCCATCTGATGCTATAACTGGATAGTAAAGTAAAAAGCCATTTAAATGCAAGAAACCCAAAAGCCCCAAAATGAGTCCCAAACAACACTATCATTTAGGGAATTAATTAGGAATCTGGCAATGCTCAAGCAACTCCCTTACCAAACTAAAAGATAAAATATGTCTTTCAAAGATGAAAGGTAAATGAGTGAAAAGAATGCCCTCTCAACTGTCCATTAAAATGTAAAAAGCCCCCTTAGGAATAATTAAATTAAAACTTAACAAAACAACTATTTAGTGACCAGAGAATGCCTGAATTTTTTAGAAACTGAAATTCAACTCCTAATGGACCCTGGGGAAAATAAAAGGAAATATCAGAAAGTAGACTAAATAAAAGGGAAAGACCACTAACTTTCAACAGATTGTCATAACTTCCTAACAGATAAACAAAGGTAGAACAACTATTCATCCTCCACCTGATGTAAATGAAACAGTTTGTATAGTTATTTTAATGCTCTGAGAAGTGCTGCTGTGAAATACTATGACAAGCATATTTTGTTCATTGGTCACAGCCAAGATTTGAGTGTGATCACTCATCATAATCAAGAGTGGTTCTTGTCTTTAATGTGGTGTCCTCAACTCCCAGTAAGTGATCTCCTTGTGATTTAAAAAAAAAAAAAGTACAACAGAAAACTGAAATACAATTCCTTGTTTCTTTACACTTTTTTTTTTTTCCAGAAAAGAACTGTGTACTCAGTGAACTGGAATCCTGGAGGTTAAAATTCATAATCTTTTATCATAAGCTTAAGTTACATTGGAAGATGGTTGGGCACCTTCAGGTGAGACCTAGGGCATTTAGCTTTCTTAGATATTGACAACTTGCTGGGAGGAATACAGATTTCAGGGTTCCTCTGTAACTCCTCGGGGAGGTTATGGATCAGTGCTGCTAAAAACTAGAGTCCTATTCAAAAATGGGGGCCTGATACTGCTCCTGCCTCATACTTTTTACTTAGGGTAATTTCATTCCTTTTATTTGGTTCGCATTCACTAGATTAATGCATTGGTGACTGAAGACTCAAAAGCTGTAGAGAAGCTGTACAGATTATTATATTTTGAAGGACTATAAAATACCCTTACTACCAAAAACATGTTCTTTGGAATTATATTGCAGATTAAGAACATCATACCACATCTTCTGAAGATCAAATGCAATGTCATGTCCTTCACTGATATAGATCTTTGTATCTTCAGGCTACGTTAGTAGGAATATTTTGCCTCACACCAGCTGAGAATTCAGCTGCTGATTCCTCATGATCACATAAGTTTTTCTTATCTGACCAAAACACTTGTCCAATTCCTATTCAAAACAATAATGCTCTACATTAGAGATGAACTGAGCCTGGTTTATACTTCAGGCACCTGGAGCTGCCTTTTCTTGCTACTAAATATTCTCTTCACTCATTGACACTACAACTGTGTGGATCTCTCATGTTTTTTTTACCTTGCTGCCACAAAGTTTTCATTGTGAAAGGTGATATTGCAGCAGCACACTTATCACAGAGTATGACAGTCAGTAAACAGTTTGTGATTTCTTTTCCACAAATCTGTTTTATAGGAAAACACTTATGAAAGATGTAATTCAAGATGCTAGCAGCTATTCATTCTATGATTGATTTAAGGTTTAAATAGCAATTTCGTTTCCTCAAAATTTTGAGGTACTCAGTCATAGTGTACTGCAACCTAAGCAAACCAAGATTCCAGTCCTTACAATTATGTTTTGTCACTTCTTTCCATGGGAACAGGGGTAGACTTTTGATTCAGTCACTTTTCAAAGGAAATTTGTGTCCTGTGTTTGACAGAGACGCATAGAGTCTTGGCATTTGGTAGGCAGGGAAAATAAGATCTATTGTATTTTCACTTGACTATTTTGAATCTTAAGTTCCATGTTTTGTACAACAGAGTAGAAGCATAAATGTTTAGCAGTGGAGACTTTGACTTCTGTTCTTTACACACCAACTATATCTGAACTTTATTTTGACATCTGTACTACTTTGAAACAATATTAGTTTCTGTTACCTCTGGGCCCATTTGTAGGTATACCTGATATTAGCAATTATTTCCTTGGCTAATCCTCAAAAAAGGTAGAAAATTACTTAAAAATTAGCGACCTTAAATTTGCCCCTCCAATTGCATTCTTTATGACATTTTAGTCTAGTACTATATTTATATCCTCTTTTTGATTTTAAGTTTTTTTGCTATATAGTATTTTAAGTTTAATCAAAAGTCAACTTAGAAAGGCCATTCTGCCTAAGGGATATTTTTCCATTAAGTATTTGACATATTGGTGGCCTTGAGGGATTATTGGTTTTTGAAGAAATATTAACAGCTGGAAATTTGCATTTTAATACAGTTCTTCTCAACTACTCAAGCAATTTTATTTTTAAGACCTGTGACAGGCTTCAAAGCCTTAGTTCTAAAGCAATCTTGCCAAGTAGTAGCTAACATAATTTTACTACAAATGATTAAGTTTCCTAATAGGTTTTCCTTTTCAAAATCTTGTTTGAGGTGTCTGTGAAATCAACACAAAAACTTTGTGATTTGTACTAGAACTAGCATTGCTAATTTGTCTGACCTACAGAGAACTGGAAAAAGAACTCACCTCTAAATTGTAAAACCCAAAGTGAAAACTAAACACAAATATGACGTAAGTAAATTCTCTAAATCTAAGGAGATGAGAACATCTGTAAATTGGTATCCTTGATGAGTATTTCTTTAAATTATGACTGTACAAATAGGCTATCATAAACACTTGTGTTGTTTACTGATATCTGAGGCTATTAAGTGAATCAGATGCAGAAAAAGGCATTTACAGTAAAATTGGAAAAGACTGCATGCTATGAAACTGCTGCATGTGATGGTTGGTCCAGATGCTATTCAAGGGAAAATGCACATTCACTTCTTGTGTTTTGTGTCATCCTAACAAAGAATTTATGAGTCAGTGACAGTTTTGAAAATGGGCTGGACTGAGACAATTTTTCCTGACATGTTAGCATTGCTGATTGAAATTAAGCAGACATAGCTTAATCAAATAATCATACACTAGAGTATGATAGATTTTTTTTTCCTGAGAATGAAATTACAGGGCAAAGTTTGGATGACATAGAATTTTAGCTAAATTTTTACATAGTTAAACCATAAAATTGACTGCAGCTGCAGAATGGAGGGAAACAAGGCGCTAGCTGGGACAAAACTGCCAGTTTTCCATACATCGAGTGTAACTATTGTTTTCAATGAACTTCTTTCAGAAGAAAATATGATGTAATTTCTCTTTCAAAAAAAACACACAAAAAGTCATCCAAATGTGATCAGAAGTCCAGCCTAAATGTTGGGAGCTTTTCTATTGACCTTAAGAGACATTCAGATCAGGTCTGAAATTTATTGTTAGAACCCAAAGTATCTTAAACAAAGAACATAAGCTTTTTGCTTACTTTGCTGGTTTCTATGGAAAGAAAGGCTTGAATTTATGATAGTAAGGCTATCAGTCTCATCATCTCATTGCAACTCAGATTCTCATTGCAACTGATAGTCTGCCAACTGGTGGTTCTGTTGCATTCAGCAGTTCACGTATGAACACAGAAGAGTTTCACTGAATATCAACATGGAAACTCTACTGGATATTATGGGGAAAAAAACCAAACCAAACAAACAAAAAAAATCAATCAAATAATCAAACAAAATCCAAAGCCCAACCAGACTAATTTTCCAAAGCAGAGATTCACGAGTCAATTATCTTTTCAGTTCAGTTCCAAAATAATAAGATCATTTATTTTTAATGAATAATTTTTTTGTGTGTTTGCCTTTTGGTTTCTGAATTTCAATTTTTGACTCCTGGTATGAAATACTTAACATTGTTTAATCTCTATAATTTATTTAAATTATGTCCCTTTCACTTACAATCCCCTTTCCACATTCTTTCCTAAAACTGCCAAATCAGCCCTGGACCCAAAGTGCCCACAGAAATTCTGAATTCAATCTCCATATCTGCCCATGCCCTCAAATTAGCATCCAAACACATATTCTGTCCCAAACCTCCAATTGGATTTTTCCATTGTCTCTTCATAGAATCATAGAATCAGGGAGGGATCTTTTAAAGGTCATCCAGTCCAACTTCACTGCAGTGAGCAAGGACATCTTCAACTTGATCAGGTCACTCAGAGCACTTTTCAACCCTGACCTTGAATTTCCAGCAATGGGAATTCAATCACCTCTCTGGGCAACCTGTTCAAGTGTCTCACTATACTCATTGTACAAATTTTCTTTCTTATATCTAGTCTAAATTGACTGTCTTTTAATTTAAAGCCATTTCCTCTTGTCCTGTCACAACAGACCCTGCTAAAAGTCCCCATCTGTTATAGGCTTCCTTCATGTACTGAAAGGCGTGAAGGTCTCCCTGGAGCCTTCTCTTCTGCTGGCTGCACAAACTCAGTTCTCTCAGCCTTCCTCATAGGAGAAGTACTCTACCTCTCTAGTCATCTTGGCCCTCCTTTGAACTCACTCCAACAGGCTGATGTCTTTCCTATGCTGGGGCCCCCAGAGCTGGATGCAGCTCTCCAGGTGGGGCCTCACCAGAGTGGAGCAGAGGGACAGAATCACCTCCCTTGGCTTGCTGGCCATGTGCTTTTGATGCAGCCCAGGACAAAACTGGCTTTCTGGGCTCCAAGTGCAAATTGCTGGGTCATGTCCAGCCTCTCATCCACCAGCATCCCCAAATCCTTCTTGGCAGGGCTGCTCTCAATCCCTTCATACCCCAGGCTGTATTGATAAGGGAGGTTGCCCCAAACTGTGTGCAGGACCTCACACTTGGCTCTGTTCATCCTCATGAGTTCCTGTAGGCCAATTCTTAAGCTTGTCCAGGTCCCTTTGAATGGCATCCAATCCTTCAGGCGTGTCAACTTGCATCAACTTGCCTTCCACACTAAAAGGCCTGCAGATCTTCCACAAGGGTGTGCAAGCCTACAGATTAAGGCTGTGTTGAGTACATTTTGTCAGCCTACTGTTTGCCATCTTCTATTTCGCATTTATACTGATCGTCTGCGATGAGGTGATGAAACAAATAAGGAAGAAGTCCTTAGACAGGTTAAGACGCTTTTAATCCTGTTGGTCCCATATAATGATATTCCTTGGTAGAATCAAAGGAATATTTGCTTTACAGCCTGTCTCAGATAGTAGCTGAAATTGGATGTTTCAGAGGGATGGATGAGAAATACTGGAGAAATTTGGATTATCCTGCTCATCAAGTCTTTTCTTTCAGAGGTCCTCAAAAATTGTTTTAAATATAAACCAATTTTTGTTTCTTTTATACAGATGTTTCTATTTTAATATCAATTTTTGCAAAGTATAACAGCACGAACTCTGATGAAGCTGTTTTTTCTTACGTTTTGATAATGCCTTTTGGATTCTATAGGCTAATTCAGAACTACTGAATGATAGGAATTATAAGTGTTTCTTTGACTCAGTTTAAAGTGAATTTCCTCCTCCCACTTGTATTTTAATATCAAACCTAATTGCACTATCAGTATTTAGAGCAAGGTCAGAAAACAACCCTCTTAATAATATAGACAAAGATTGTTCTTAAAACTGTGTGGAAATAAGAAATTCTAGGATATTTGGAAAACTCTCATCCAATTAGACAAAAAGAATTTAAATAGGTAGAGGTTAATCTATTTGAAGTAATGACCTATAAAATACTGTTAAAAAAGAAATATGATCATCTACACTATCCTGAGCTCATTAAAAGTCCTCATTCAGGTAACCTGAGTTTTTAAGTGGGGACTGCAGTTGTACTTTGAAAGTTATGTATATGTCCCTTTAGTATAGTTCCAAAAAATGAAAAATTCCAATATACCAGTAAGTGAATACATCCCAAACCCCAAAAACTTACTTTCAAACTGGTAATTATGTAAAAAAATATATATTTTGTCAGACTTGATAAGACCTGTGTGTTGATTCAAACACCTGAGGCAAATAAGATACACACATAAGAATATAATTACAGCTACAGGCTGTAACTTTATGAACTTAATTAACATAATGATAACTGGGGAGATGCAAAACAGCTATTTCACCCAATATCACTACCTAACAGGAGTGCTCCAGAGTACTTTTACCTAGAATATATCAATCGAGTTAATAATAAAACAGCAACCTTCATTTACATTCTTCAGTAGCTGACAGTCAAATCTTTTCCCCTTTTTCTTCTTGTGTCAGAGATCAAGGTGAAGGGTGTCTCAGTCTGTGCTTAAAATTTTCCTTTGTACTGGGGCAGGTCAGCCACTAACTTGAAAAACTTGGAAATGTCTGAAAATTTTTCCCTTGAATCACCTTGGACCTTGCATCATAAGGTCTTATGTGTCAAATCAGCAAGAACTGTAAAACCCCCAAAATATTCTAAAACAGTTGTTGCTATAAACTGCTCTGAACCTCCTTAGTTCTTTGAGTGTGTGAAACATGAGAAAGTTTACGTTTTTGAGATACAATACACAGGACAATGCTGTCACAAATTCAGGAATCAGAGACTGCCTATAACCTAGAAATGCAGAGAGAACTAGAGATCAGGTAGATTTGCTCAGTAAAACCTTAAAGTTAATGGTAGCATTGAGCCCATGTAATGGTTTAGTTTGCAGAGCTGAAGTATCATTTATCATTAACTCTAGGCTCCTTTTTTATTATTTATTATTATTAAGCATATCCTTATTAAGGAGGACTTTTATAATGTACTATGACAAATTTTAGTAGTCTGAAAACCTCAGGAACTTAGCAACAGAGCCTATAAAAATTATATTAAAAATTGAGAAGTCTTCAGTAGAAAATGCTGTGGCCCCGAAAGGGAACTTCCCACAAGAAGGTACTGTGGTTTTTTTGTTGTTGTTATTGTTTTTGGGGGATTTTGTTTGTTTGTTTTAAGTGGGTTTGTTTGTTGGTTGGTTGGTTTGGTTTTTTCCCTTTTTTTAATGAATAATTTTTTTACCCGGTTCTTCAGTGCTCATGCCTTTGAATGACATTTACCAGCATGTTTTCTTAAAAACTAGCTAATATTTTCAAACTTCTTTCATAGCAAGTCTTAACTCCCAGAGTAATTTGGAGTATTGTTGGATTTAAACCCAAATGTCACAGGCCCAAGAGGTTAAACATGTCCTGAAAACATCTATGAGGATTTGGTTTTCCATGCACAGCAGGTGAAGTGGTTTTTTCCAGGAAGTTTAAGCCATTCTGTCACAATGCAATGCTCCATAATTCCATCCTCTTTGCCCACGGCCACTGTAGCTATGTTCTCATCTACCATGTTTGTGTTACATCTGATGCTCATATGATCCTACTGAAAAACCTAAATGAGATCAGTCAAGACAGTCAAACCAGCAGTGAAAAAAAAAATGAACTGTTTAGATGCAATTGTTTGTTCTCCTTTCTTTAAATAAAAAGACTTAAGTGGAAGTCCTTGCATTGGCTCTGTTTGGCAAGGTTTTGGTAGCAGGGGGGCTACAGGCTGGCTTCTGTAAGCAGCCGCTAGCAGCTTATCTTGTGTCCAATGGAGCCAGTGCCATCTGGCTGTAAGATGAACCCACTACTGGCCAAGGCTGAGCCTGTCTGTCAACAATGGTGGTAGCACCTCTGGGATAACATAGTTCAGAAGCGGAAAAAAGGTGCTGCACAACAGCAATTGTAGACAGGTAAGAGAGGAGTGAGAATACGTGAGCGAAACAACTCTGCAGACACCACAATCAGTGAAGAAGGAGTGGGTGAAGGTGCTCCAGGTACTGGAGCAGAGATGGCCCTGAAGCCCTTGATAAAGATCACCGTGAGGCAGATTGTCCCCCTGCAGCCCATGGAGGTCCACAGGGGTGGAGAGATCCACCTGCAGCCTGTGCAGGACTCCATGCATCCCAAGAAGCCTGTGAGCACGTGGGAATCCTGCACTTGAGCAAGTTCCTGGCAGGACCTGTGAAGTCATGGAGACAGAGGAGATAATACTAGAGCAGATTTGCTGGCAGGAGTTGTGACCTGTGGAGGACCCACACCGGAGCAGTTCATGAAGGGCTGCAGTCTGTGGGAAGGACTCATGTTGGAGAAGTTCATGTAGTACTTTCTCCTGTGAGAGCGACCTCACATTGGAGCAGGGGAAGAGTGTGAGGAGTACTACCCCAAAAGGAAGGAGCAGCAGAAACATTGTGTGATGAACTGACTTTAGGCCTCATTCCCCCACCCCTCTGCCACTGGGAGGAAGGAGATGGAGAAAACTGAGAGTAAAGTTAAGCCCAGGGATAAGGGAGGAGTAGAGGAGGGTGTTTTAAGATTTGGGTTTTATTTTCTCATTATTTTGTTCTGATTTTGATTAATAATAAATAATTTCCCCAAGTTAAGTCTGTTTTGCCTGTGATGGCAACTACTGAGTGATCTCGCCCTGTCCTTATTTTGATCCACAAACCTTTCCTTATATTTTCTCTCCTTTGCCCAGCTGAGGAGGGGAGTGGTAGAACAGCTTGATGGGAAACCAATATCCAGCCACTACAATGTAGGGTCAAGCCACTACAATCCTACACTGGAATAATCTAGATAACCTACACAATATGGTTATGAATTTTCTTCAAGGTTTGCTGTACAAGTTTAAGACCATTTTGCCTTTTTAAATAAGAGTCACTTTCCTGAGCTATTTCCTTTGTTTTCACCTCTCTTCTCCTGCATTTAGTATAATTTACTGCATTTGCTCTATGACTGAAATGAATCATTTAATTAACATAAACTTTTGGATTTGTTCAGGCTTTTATGCCATGCCATGAGCTGAGAACAATATAGGCTTAGGAGTATGAGGTCAAAAGTGCATTTTCCCATAAATGATAAATTCTTTGATCATTTAAATAAGAAATTTTATTACTATAAGTTTTTTTCATACTTTTTAGAGTGTCAGTTTTGACATATTGCCTTAGACATTATATTTTATATTCATCAAAATACCACTGCCTTCAGACTTCATGTTGTATCAGTGTATAAAATGAAGTTACATTTTCATTGGGTGCAAATACCTGTATCTTTAAAATTAATACCATGAAAGCAAACTATAAACACAAGAATTGCTAAAGAACTTGACTATTCTTAACTTTTGGACATTGCACAAATTATATACCAGAGACCTCACACTTAAATTTTTTATTATTATTTATTTATTTTTGAGTTTATTTTCCTTATACTTTCTTGTTTTGAGAACACTGGAACTGACTGGAAGCTGTAACTGTAATTCAGGTAAGGCTTTTATTTTAAATGCTTATTTTAAATTATAATTTGCAGTTCCTTTGGAACCTGCTTAAATTGATTCCATGTGTACATGATAACATTATTCTGTAAATAATTTTGAAATTTATAAACTGAAGGATATGAAGTTTCCCAGAAATTTTAGTAGAGGTCAGTAAGTCAGTTCTGACAACCAAAAGTGATTGAGCAAGTGACAGTTTCCAACTCTTCACTCTATGACCAAGATGAACAACATAAAATTAGAGCTCTCTTTCTAGACAGTTTGTTAGAACACTTCTCTGTGAAAGGAAACCAATAAAAAAAAAATGAAAATTTATTCTGGTTTGATTTTCAGCATCTCACAGGGCAGATTTCAAAATTACTGAAGACTTAGCACTCATTCTGGGGTAACCCTTCTTGAGCAGGGAGGTTGGACCAGATGACCCACTCTGTCCCTTCCAACCTGACTCATTCTGTGATTCTTCCAAATACTTCAGTTACTTCCAAAATGTCCTTAATGCCCTTGGTGAGAAGGAAGAAGGAATGGACATTCTACCACTTCTACTATGTTCCATAATGATTGGACAATAGCAACCATTCTGTGTTATTAGAAGCTGGCTGCTTTACAGAGGATACTTATAAGGAAATCATACATAATTGTGGATGGTAGCATTTGGAAAAAAAAAATGAAGCATTTTATCCCTTTTTATGAACATATTGCTGTTCTGTATTAAAAATGTGAAATATTACAGGAAAAAACCAAAGGTAGAAAAAGAGGTATCTTCAGTAGACATTTTTAAGACATTCTGTGAGTAAAAGAAGGTGCATAATTTACAGCAACCTCGGGGATGCTATAAATTATATTCAGACAAATCACTATTTGTTCTGTTATTGTAGTGAAAAATTCTCCTAGCAACTACAGTGCCTTACTGTATGCATTAGTTAATATACAGAACATGTTTTCTTAGAGGAATGTATACAAATAGATGACAAAGATCTTTATCTTTTCTGGAAAAGCCCACAAGGTAAAATGGTTAATTTTCATTTGAAAGAAAAAAGAAATCTTTTAGTTGCCCTAGGCTACTTGGATTAAAACAGTAGAAAAGTAAGATGCAACATGTGTCAGGAGGAGAATACATGGGGCAAGAAAAATGCTAAAACATCATAACAGTAGAAAACATAAACCAACATAGTCCTAAGTGAGAATTAAAATACAAAAAAAAAAAAGTGAAAATACACCCTGAAATAAACTATTTGAATCATTATATAGAAAAATAAGAAACAAAACAATATCAGCTAGAGGTACTACATACCTTAGAAAAATAAATGCATCTGATGAAGAAATGGTTGTGTGTATTTGTTATAGGTCACCTGACTTGGAGTGGAAAATTCCTACGTCATCTCTTGAAGTGTTAAAACACAGAAGCTGTTATATTCGTGAGGGACTCAACAATAGCCATTTTGAAACCCATTAGGTAATGAAGACAGTAAAACATGAAAGTAGTTCCTAGAATACAGAGAAGACAGCTTTATGATCCAGAAAGTAGAAAATGCATCCAGAGGAGAAACTATCCTGGATCTGTTTATTCAATAGGGAAGAACTAATTGAGAACGTGAGTATAATACAGAGCTACTTGCATTACTCAGCATATGTATCTGATTGTAAGAAAGTAAACTCTTCTTAATGAAAAACCGAAGAAATATGGCACAGCAGAGAAAGAACTTGAGACAGACTAGAAAATGTCTTTGCAAAACTATTAACCCTGCCTTGCAGTCCTAGGGAACACAAAGTGTCCAAGCTAGAGGAACATGCAGAGAATTGTGTTGCACAGCAGTGATGCCTGACACATCACTGGTGAACCGATACTAGAGGTCACCAATTATCTACTGAGTAGTTTCTCTCCAGAGTTGTTTTTCTCTTACAGTTTGCAGCATTGTATCACTATGGTAAAGTTATCTCTCAGTGAGTTAAGTGGAAGAAGACTGGTCACAGCAAAGTGGAACACAACGCAAGCTAATTTATCTAATTTTGTAAATTAAGCTAATTTGTTTTAGAATGATACAAGATATATAAATCTACACTACAAAGACCACAACATAGGAATGTTTTCTGCTGTTGCTTGACTCTCAGGAGGATGAAGATGGGAATAGAATAACGGAAGAGTAGAGTCTGGAGCATTCAAGCTCCTTTGGACTAGTGTTTTCTCCAATTAGGTTTGTAGCACTTTTTCCAGTATTCATTGGCTATTTGACTGAGTAGTCTCTATCTTACCCAGTCTTTTTTCATCTACACAAAACTCAGCAGAGTCAGCCAGGACAACAAAGTAC
>JAWWLV010000088.1:25749571-25763033 GCA_035041135.1 Platyrinchus mystaceus
ATATTAGGCAAACAATAACATTAACATATTTTAATGCATGCTTCTATTTTTTCTTCATTCCATTTCAGATTAATATCCATTACCATTATCAATGCTTTATCTCTTTTGTGCTGGAAATTGAATTCTGCATTAGAGAAGGTGGATAATGTTTAATAGGAAAATGAAGAATACTACAAAATAGAAAGGGTTTAATTTTTTTTCTATTTAAGATTGTTTTCATGCTCAAATGATATTTTCTGCTCATTTTCACTGTTCTCAATACTAGTTATGTTGGAAAATGGCAGGGTGAATAACTGACTTTTTCTAAACAGATGTTCCAAATTTAATCCAGAAGCTTTCTTTAAAAGCATATGGTACAATTACAAAAGAAAGTATTTATATGTGTAGTTTAAATATACAAAACATAAGGAAATCAATGATCTTTTTGCACAGTAAACTTGGTCTTACACTGATTTCAGTTGCTGAAATACGTTACATTATGAGGAATCAATATTCTTTCTCTTTCCATGTCAATCCAAATTCTGTATATTGCCATTAAGCAGTTTTCTATTTCCAAATTTGCATATATGGCTGTGACTTAGCAAGGGCTGTCATAAAGTTGATGTCCTTTTAGAGATAGGAAAGTGAAGAAGAGAAAGTATTTGCAATATTTTGAAATGTTTCTTTGTTTCAAATATTTGGAGGTTTTGTGTGTTGAGTTTCAGGTTGTTTTGAGTGTGGATGTTTTGTTTTTAAATTTATTTTTATTGTATCAGTTTTGGACAAAACCCCAACCCACTCTTGGAATGCAGACCAAATTAAAGATGTGAAAACTCAAGCATTGATTATCTATCTATCTATCTATCTATCTATCTATCTATCTATCTATCTATCTATCTATCTATCTATCTATCTATCTATCTATTTTTTAATTTAAATAGTCTAGGAATTGGCAGAAACATAAGGCCTTATTTTCCATGCATGAATAAGCCTTATGATGAATTAAGTATCTGTCTTTAAAGTATAAAGCAGTGTTTACAAATAATGTTCAATTAATATGCAGTTAGAAACACACAACTTTCTGTTGGGATCAGTAAAATCTTATTAAGTAAAAATAAAGCAACAGTTTTTATAGGACTATGTGTTCCCTGAACTTTTATGTTCCACTCTCTGGGTCTACTGATGAAGGCAAATATAACTAGAAGACACATTTTTTTCATTAGAATCTTCAAAAATCTCCATTTTAAACTACCCACATGGACTCAGTAGAGGAGACAACTTTCCCCCCTTATTGACTATTTACTATACCCCTGACCAGAGATGACAAGAAAAGAATTCCCTTAGAACTGTACTACTTTGTGCAACTGTAGTAGTAGAGCAGATATTTTCAGAATTGTGCAGAAAGATTCTTAGGATCTAAATACGATATTCAATCAAAGTTAGAGATTAAAGCCACAATAACAAATAGCCTGGAAAAATGGAAGAATAAGACTTGAGAACTCAATTCCAGGTCTTCTATAATCTAAATTAATACTGTAACTCATCTCATGTCATTGAGACAGTATAGACCAGTCTAGCATCTTCCAATTAAAACTTTGGATGAATTCTCATGGTAACTGGTATTAAAAAATTTTCAGTTTGGTATGTCCCTCCAGACAGACTTCTGTGAATACATGTGTTTGTGTGCACGTGGTGAAAAAAGATCCCTAATTAACATACATTTTTACAGCAGTGTACGATCAAGCAATTAAGGACTTTATCAAAAAGCACAAAACATCACACTAGCGAGCAACTTTACTGTATGTATTTTCCAATTTCTCAGTGCCTTAATATCATGTTCAAATTTAAAGCAAAAAAACTGAAGCCAAACAAGTTACAAACACCACAAACTCTGTAGTTCTAGATTTCACATGGTATAACATAAACTAATCTATATCAAAATCACTGAATGATAACAACTGATACTGGAACATGGTATTTTAAGACACCTTCCTCCATTTGTCCCCCTAATAAAGAAAATCCTATTAATTTGAACACAATCCTGAGCTTGCCAAATTCACCACAAGAGCTGAACATCCAACCAAACTAATATCATATGGAACCAGACCTTATCAGAGCAACAACTGGCAAACCTGTCCATTGAAGCCAGCACAGTCAATCCCTGCCTGCACTATCCCAAAGGGAACATCAAAATTCATAGGCATCTTTCCAGCGATATTTCTGTGCCCAGTGCCACACTGAAACTAAGCAAAGCAATCACTTTGTGTCAAAATGGATTTGCTTGGTCAACTAAGACTGGAAGAAAATTTTTAACAGAATAACTATTTCCCAATCTATTAGTTCTGATGCTCAACAGAGAACTATAAAAAAGCTGCAAAAATAAATCTTTAAATTAAAATTATAGCTTTGATTTATACTGTGATATATTTTCAGACATATTCCAGTCTCTTTTCTGGTTCATTATTCATTATTTTTAACTAGTTAACTATCTTGTCCTTTCAGATCATTAAGTATAATTCTTTAACTTAAATTTCTTTTTTTAAACTGTGATTTATTTTGAGTTTTCTAGTATTTTGTTAAACATCAGAAACTAACTTTTTTTTAAAGTCTATCTTCTATTTCTAGCTACTTCATCTGATGAACTTCCTTCTAAAATTATTACTTGACATAAACTTATTATGTAGGATTCTTACAGTACTGGAAGTTATTTTGTACCACTAAGAATTCAAAACTGAGATAATGAGAAACATCTGTTGTAATATGAAGAAAGGTACCCAAGTCCCTAGCCTGAATCTAGAAAGAGATTCAGTTTAAGCCTCCCAGCACTCAAATATTTGATCCAATAAGTAAATTTTTGACTGTATTTACATTATTTGTCTTTGCAGGTTTGAAGAGTTTAATACAAACCTAGTGTAGAAGAGAAAAGGAGAACAAAAGGAAATAAATCCTTCCTTTGTGGTATTACTATCTGAGTCAATAGATCTTTTCCCTTACACAGATGCTGCCACTGGGAGCAGTTCAAAATGCATAGGTAGATATGAGATGTGAAAATTCCCTGTTCTGGAAGTTTTAACTCATAGCAGCACCAACCTCCACAATACCCTGAAATCAGTGGGATGAATGCATAGCTTCAAGTGGGAGGTGACTCATTGGAGGATTAACTATTCTCACCTTACTGCAATACATGGTGCATGCTCAAAATTTCTTCTAGTTGCTAGTTCAGAAGTTCAGAAGATAGAGAAACTATGTCCCTTTTCTCTACAGCACACATTCTTTGCACAGCTCCTTGGTTCCTCAGCTTTCTCAGGACAGAACAGTAACCCTTCAGATCCAGTGTCCATCCTCACTAGATTGTTTTATTTATTAGCCATATTTCTGTGTCCTTCCAGGTACTTTCATGATCTTAACCCTCATATTTACTCAACCATAGGTCTTTTAAAAAAAATTCACAGATTTCAGGGCTTGGATTGGCTGTATGTCTACTGCCTGGTTCATAGTGCATACAGACTGTACTACACACAGACTTTATTAAGTTTATCTTAATGCATTGACAAAGTTATTCTTAAGGTTGAATTTATATTATCTATTTCTATCACAAGGGGAAAAAATAAATTTTTTTTCCATCATACCATATTTTTCTTTATGAGTTATACTGAGTTTAAATGTAACTAAAATGAAGAGAATAAAAACCCACTCAATTAATGAAGTATGTCTTGAAGTAAAGTA
Source organism: Platyrinchus mystaceus (assembly GCA_035041135.1). Lineage (NCBI taxonomy): Eukaryota > Metazoa > Chordata > Aves > Passeriformes > Tyrannidae > Platyrinchus > Platyrinchus mystaceus. Next base: position 25,753,277 of record JAWWLV010000088.1, read on the forward strand.
CATTCCAAACTGACTTATTTTAAAGAGTTTGATTTTTTTTTCTTCCCTGTGTGAAACTTTTGTCCTCCTGCTTAGACTCTACACAGTAGAACTCAGGCACAGCCCACTGAGAGCAGTAACTGTTTCAAAATAACTAGACTGTTAAGAAATGTTCTCTGGAATTAGCCTGGGGAAGAAAAGAAAAAAAACCCACTGATAAGTCTGCATCATAAAAAAATCACAATAAAAATATGGCACAAAAAGTTAGTTAAATTTTTTTCAACCTTTATGTTAACATTTACCTAGAACCTGCTTTTTTTAGGTCAGATTTTAAGAAAAATATATAAGATTTTCCTGAAAGTATTTGAATTTATTCCTCAGGTAATATTTTTTCCATTGGACTTAGCATAAACAAAATCTTTATTTCTATCTGATGCAAATGAACTATAAATCTCTCTCTTTCTCTTTTTCCACACTAAAATTTTCTTCACAATGGAAATAAATAGACTGTTGGCACCTCAGGAACTGATTCCTTCAATTACTTCATGATACAAATATGATTTACTAGAACAACCTATGGTGCAGTCTGCTGATTCAGCAGAGCATGTAGGGTTAACTAAATATTTTGCTTCAGTACATTTATACTTATTAAACCTTCACTTATTGCGGTGAGCCACTTTTGATTAATGTTGCTGTTTGTGTTTGATGGCTTTGCCGCAAGGTTCTCACAATTTTATGGAATATGTTGCTACTTAAGTTTGTTTGATCGATCCACTCCCAAATCAGATAGTTATGGCAATTTACAATTAACTTTTATTTTGGACCTTTAAATATAGTTGAGCTGTTCTTTGCAATGGGTGCTTAACCTGTGAATTTACTGTCACTTGTTTGTTAAATATTGACTTATTTATTTTCATAGTAATTAGGAACGCAGTATTCTACCAGGAAAATGATACAGTGGCCACTCAGTGTAATTTTGGGAAACTTAATTAAAGTTTGTGCTGTACTTTGCACAGAGAAGCATCCCATATTGCACTTCCAAATTATTATGATGAATTAATAATTAATCTTTGTGATGAACTGGTGATATGTGAATTTTAATACATATTTCTGGGGAAAGTAAATAACAGAAAGTAATCCAGCAAACAACAGAGAAATGATTTACTAATCTAACATATAATGGAAACTTTGTTCAAAAATTTGAAAGTGACTGCACGGCAGGAGGTCAGGAGCTAATGAATGCTCTGAGCTCTACTCGCCCACTCCCAGAGTAAAGTCAGCTGAATAACACTGTATATCTAACACATTTGTGAATAGAGCAAATCAATATATTAGCAGAAGTATCTGAATCGCTTTCACTCTTTTCAAATCCTCTAACTGTATCATCAACAACAGAAACTTTTTGAAGACTTCTTGTAAAGATGTTCAAAGTCACCCAAACTACAAATTGACAACCTCGAGAGTTAAAAATTCATTAAGAAAAGATCATCTCATTTTTAACTTCGAAAAAGAATGAGGAAACTATTACTACTCCTCATGGAACTAAATAAGGTTTTTTCAGGGGCAATTAAAAATGATTTAAAATGGTTTGAAAAAACTCTCAAAGTGAAACAAACCCCCAATATCTTAAGATTCAAGTGAATCCATGCCAATTTACTTCAACAGGTCCTAGAGAACCTATCAGATCAGTGATGCACACATAAGGCTGCTAAGGATAAACTGTCACAGATACCTTAGAAACAATGTGGAAATACACTGTTAGTGACAATCAGTATAATTAAGTCAAAATATAAGATTATATTAATAAATTCTTCCCTATTCTCCTTCCCTCCAAAATGAGAATTGTCACCTTTCTTTTGTTTCTTTCAAAGACAATACATTAAACAAATGAGCTGGTAAGAAACTTAAATCCTAATAATGGAGAACATGAAGGATTTGGACAGGATCTCAGGAATCTGAAATAGTAAAAAATAAATCAACTTCTACATACACTTCCCCAGATGGGTTTCATTTTTATATCCAACCCATGATCTTCTGGGCCCTTCATGTACTGTCCCTCAGCCTACGTGACTGATAACATTGTCCTAACTTGGTTCTCAACCCTCTTAATGGCTGCTTTAATGATTTTCTTCTTCAGTTAGTCAAGCAACTTCTAACTAAAGTATCACTGGAGTAATGCTGGTGTCCTGCATAGCCTGTTGTAACTATTTTTGTTTGGTTAGTTTGTTAATTTTGGGGTGTGGTTCTTTTTTTGTTTGTTTGTTTGCTTGGTTGGGTTTTTTTTCAATTTTATGAGTGTTTGCTAGTATTGGTTAAAGGAAACATATCTAACACATAGCAAATGTCAGAGACTCTTGTGTTCTGTGGTGTTCATGCTCTAAAGGGAAAAATGCTTTTGGCTGGTAAATCTATTAGCAGACTAATGAGCACATTTATGTTAATAGCATGTAATGCCAAGGGTTGGATAATCTATTGATTTCCCTTAGTTGAACTACTTATTTTTTCACTTACCTCTCTTACCTATTCCCTGTCCTAGCTTGTTACACTATTGTCCCTGCTGAATATCTCCTAATTCAGGGGTTCTTTGGAATAAAAATGAGGTAACTGATAAGGCAAAAGAATACTTCGAGTGGGTAGCTGGGTTGCACTGAAACTCCAGATGAATTTTCAGTCTCCAGTTCTGGCCTATCAGGGGTCTTTAATCACCATATGTCTCATTTCTAGGTGATTCCTGTAATGTGGGAAGTGTTTCAGAAGGGTTGCATAGTTACTTGCCTTTTATAGCGTAGGACAGTGAGGCAAAATAGCATGAGAAAGTACTTTAGAGTTGATCCTGGCCTCTCAGTCATGGGAAATGCTAATAGGCCCAACATTTCTGACACCATGAAAAGACAGACTGAAGTCCTCAGTCTCTCTGATTTTCTTTGTCAGGAACTTAAGCTGCATGCACAGAGAGAAAAGAAGGATGCTCTATGGCAAGACCCACGGAAGGAATTGAGTAGAATGTCCAGGGAAAGTAGCTGACTTGTAAGAAAATCCATAAAGAAAGTGAGCATCATTGATTGCCAGAGGAGATTATTGTTTCAAGAGATTTTTGTGAGACCAGTATTTTGCCAAGAAAGCTCATACGTGTTGTGTAATGTGCAATTGCTGCTGTTTTATTTATAGTTATGACACTCAAAGCCATCAATGTAGTGCATTTTAAAATATTATCCTGAATTAGACATGCGACTTGCTTATGAGTACTTGTAGCCAATATATTGGATAATTAAGTAACATCCTAATTAGATAACCTTAATGAAGTGTTGTAGAGACAGCATGCATACATCCTCATTTTCTCTGGTGTTTAGGAAGCCCAAGCAAATAGGCAGTTGCACAATATTGTGTAATATAAGCTGGCTATTGTAAGCATATTTTGTTGTGAATCTGTATTTTTATACAAATACATAAACCTTATTAAGACTAAGGAGGTAATCAATACTACATTGTTACATTACTTGTCTAAGGTAATGCTTTATGCGATAGATTTAATATTTTGCAATAGATCTAAGATAAAAAGTTCAGGTAGCTGAAGGTTACTACCCTGTTGAGGCTTAGATATTTATTTTTTACCAATGAGGAGGGTATGTATTCTGCTGTTCAATCAGCAGCTGAGACATTAAAAATTCCTTACTATTCGTTAATTTTTAGGCGTTAATAATAAAATGTTAATTTCCAATACAGTGCAAATGGAGACTACTGCCAATTTGGGGCAAGATGTTAAGATAGCAGAGGTACTTTCTAGAAAACACAAATTGTGTCTTGATACTTTTATTTCTTGGGATGGTTGACAGAAAAACATGTGACAATCATTTTGAGTGATTTTTTGAGTGAACGGGCTATTATTCTTCTTATGGCATCATGAAAGGTAAGTGATTTCTCTTGTAACTGCAGGGCAGGTTTTGTGGAGATACATGACCCAAACCATAATAAGACTCAGAGAAGGGCATCAGTATGGGGAATAGGGGCCTTTATTTTCCAAATTGCACTGGATTACAGATGACTGGATTAGAAACTTTTTTCTGATGCTGTACTTACAGATGATTTGCTTAGTTGCTGTGCTACATATGGAGTGGAGATATAGATTAGTTTTTTAGTGTGGGACACTGAAAATGATTCCATAAGCCTCAAGAGTTGCGAATTGTTTCAAACTCCTAAAAGAGAAGTCAATGGAAAGCTTAATGTTTCTGTATTTTCTGTGATAAAGAACGACAGAATCAAGATTGAAGAACTGTGGCAGATGATAGCAGTGTCATTATTATTAACATGGTTCATTAGTTTCTTACGCTACAAATTTTTAATATTGGTAAATAGGTTTTCCTAAAAGAGTATTTTAAGGTCTGCCAATTTGTCCCTGTTTTTAGACTGGTTTTAAATCCTCAGGTTAAATTCTAATTATACAAGATACTATTGCTATTTATATAGACTCCTGTTTTTCATAACATCTTTGTTTACCTTGGTAATTTTCTTTTCAGTTTGGTCAAGCAATGTAATGTTTATTACAATATTAAAAACATGGCATTGAAGCTATAAATAAGTCATCTCCCCAAAAAAACAAAGAACACAGATGAAAACAATATGATAAAACTCATAGTAGAAATAAATTATGCCTTGGGAAAAAAATAATTTGCACAATTAGGGGATACAATAGAGTGTTCCATAATTAGGTGCAATACAAGTGTAACCATCCTTAATATCAGTAGTATGCAAGCCTTTCAGACTTCATTAAAGAGTTCCATTGGAACATGTGAATAATAGGATTAATATAGCCATGGGCACTGCTGGGTCAGCTGGCAATAGATCAATCCACAACGTAGAGCATATTAAAAGGATTATAGATTAGCAATTAGATGGCTTTTTCATGAGCAAGAAATAGTTCCTCAAGCCTTGCCAAAGGTTAACAGAGATAGGATGTCGATTTTTCCAGTTTATAATCCAGTTGGAGCTATAGGTGAGGGAAGTTATGGCATTTTCAGGATGGTAGGAATGATGTGAACAAAACATAACAAACTGTTCTTACACAAAATGTAGGATATAAATATGTACTGTTAGTAACTACATCTCTACAAAAGAAGATTACAAGTGGACTGTAAGAGGTAAGCGTCACCTTTTAAGCCCTTTTCTATAACATTCTGTTTGAAAACTTTTGTTGCATTTCAGAGAATACATTAGTAAGTTCTCTAATTCAAACTCTACAAATCAATGTTGAGCATTACTAACATTATACACCACTGGAATTATAGTTTGGCACTTACTTTCGGTTTGTCAATAATACAGATATCTAAGAATTTTTTATAGCTTCCTGATGAAATACTGGATGGCAATATTGGTATGTTTTCAACTGCATAAAGAGAATGTAGTATGTAGAATCAATATATATTGATCTCACTGGGAGCTGAGTCTCAACATTTCTAAAAATCAAGTCACTTGGATACCTCAGTGTGCTTTTATTTCATATGTCTAAGTGAAAATGTGGCCTTTCATATGAAAGTAGACAGTAAAAATATTAAAAAAAAATGAAATGGTCAGTCATATGGGAAACAAATCAAGGACATGTGGAAATAAAAGAATGATTAACAGTGAATAACTTATTCAACAAAATCAAACATTTATGTCTGTTCATGAATAAGTTTAGCTCCTTCATTATTACTTTGTTACCTTTTTATCTTTCTGTAGAAATTTTGGGACAGAGGCCCAACTGTCAATATTTTGCTCAATCTATTTGTTACTCTGTAAGAAATGTGTTGGTGAGTTTGTTGAGATAAGCAAATAGCAATAAAGAGTTGTCTGAATAGTGTATCTGCTGAACAATAAAGTGTAAGTTTAAAGAAGTTTTTTTTAAGAAGTAGAAATATTTGCAAAGTTTTACAAAAAAATGCATAGGACTTTACTGAAAATCCTTATTTTTAAGGATTAAGTCTCACAGTTTTACAGTTTAAATGATATTTAGACTAATTGAAATATCTCTTAATAAATTAACAAAGCCAGTCAGAGCTGAAAACCTTTTCATAATTTGTATGATACTGCACTGCCTTCACTTTAACAACAGCCCCTGTAGAGTTGGATGAAAGGTTTGAAACCAATTCTCCTTTCTTATTCTGCCCAAACCAGCAGCTTTGTGGGGGTTGTAGCTACATAAGATATTTTTCTGGATCATTCATTGTTTTTAAATAACAAGAATTTTCTGGTGGAATCTGTCTCTCTGAGTACCTGAAAAACTATTATGCAAACTCAGTCTCTAATTCTGAATGACTCTTTAACATGCACAAAACATTTAATTCGTTTTAGGGTAAATGCATCAACTTTCTACACAGAAAACACTTAAGGGAAAGAGGATTGTATATAATAAATATGTGATTTTATTTTTTTTTCACATAATTACTTTCTAATACTGGGGATATACAGTAATATTTTAATCTCAGTTAACCTCCATTTTTTTAATAACACTTGGTATCCAGAAAAGCAGAAAAGGCAATATTTTCTATTTTAAAAGTTTGAAGACTGTATGTCTGACTGAGATCTAACTAGTATAATTACTACTTTGACTTTAGCTAAAGTATAGGGAAAATTTTATAAAGTAGGGATTTCTAATTAAAATTCTTTTCAATTTAGTTGAATTGTGACAGCTGCTCTGATTTTGACAGACAAGAAACAAAGTGTTTGCGATGCAATGACAGCAATGTCCATGACACTAATTGCAACTTTTGTTGTAAAATGTCATGAATAACATTTCAAATAGGATCCAAACATAAGGTTGGCTCTTCACTCATTTTATTTTACAACAGAATTCTGGGACATTAGCATTACTTTTGTCTTAGTTACACTAATAATTTTTGCAGCAGCTACAGACAGAGAAATAGGTAGCAGCTATCAATGATCACTGAAATAGTCCAGTGAATTCACTGAATTTATCAAATGTTGTTTGGCAACTACTGCTCTTGAGTGACCATAAGAATGGTGTTATATGCCTAATTATTTTCTTTTTTAATACAGAATACATGAGATGAGGTTGCAATTACTTCTAGAACTCAGACATTCGTATTTTTTGTCAAAATCAAAAAGTGACAGCTGCTAAAGGTGGAATTTTCATAAGATCATAAATAACATAGGAACAGAAGGCTCATTGGGTTTTTTTCCCATGTGATGCATACTTTTAAATTCAATTTAGCTGAGACTTTTTAGAGTGTTCAAATATCATGAGAGGTTTTTTCACATTTTTTACTTTTCAGCCTAGGTTTGATAATTTTAATACACAATTAAATTGGATGCTTTTATATACCTCACTATGACTTACTATTAGGTGCCCATATAGCCCATATAAATATGGCCTCTGTAGGAAATCCTACCTGAAATATGATAAGATCTCATCCAGGGGAATTAAAAATGCCAAGGAAACATATCTCCCCATTCCAAATATTACTGCTTTGGGGAAAATTGATAAGTCTGAGGAAATTATATTGTCCTATCTTTATAGCATTTTTCTGCATGTATATACCACATGGTTGCAAGAGAACAATGTTGGAAAAAAATTCAGGAAATATAAAATTGGGATAGTTGGAATTGACTCTTCACAGCATTTTCTCCTCGGGCAAATTGAAGGTGGGGAAGGGGAGACAAGGCTAAGTTTCTTAAACTGATACAGAGGTAGCTTTCACCCAAAGTCAATAACCAGTGCATTCTCCTGAGGATTTCTTTGGGGAATTTCTTCTGTATACCCCAGTACCTGAGAGAATTTGCCAAACCTGTCTGTACATTTCATCAAGTACTCTTCATAAGCAGCCTCATGTTTTCTACCTTACAATAATTCTGACTTTATGACAGGTCACAGTATTAGCCTTTTTCCTGTGCTACATGGCATCTCCATTTGTCCTCACTGAATCAGGTCTTTTTGATTTATGTCTTCTGTAATGAACTCAGATTGCCATAGCTGCTTATTGCTTATCTATCAACACATTATATCTCCAGACCTCTGTCTGGTTTCATCATTTTCTTCCTTGCCAGCTCACACAAATGTCTTTTTAATGTCACCTCACATTGTATAAAGGGTTCAGACACATGGAGATGAGAATGGGAAACTCCCCCTCACACCTTTCTGTGCTGTATCAGCAGACATGAAACTACCCTTCCCCTCTCCCTTTTCAGTGCACAGCTTCTATCCTGTTGAAACACAGTGGACTAATATTGAAAACAGTTTAAACCTTTACATTCCAATATCTTAATCCATGTCACAGCAGCTGGGTAATAGAACTGTAAGTTAAAGTTTACAATTTGCAGACAGACATAACTGTGTGAGGGAAGTGCTCCTCCAGTAAGTAGCACATGTCCTTCTGTAGACAGATTTCTCAACGAGGCTATGTTATATCTGCCCTTCACTTGTGAACTTTATCTTGTGGAAGTTACAAAGAATAGCCAATCTGTCCTCCTCCAAGTCCTTTTCCATGAGCATGGTGTCCTGCAAAACCCTGGCCTCTATCTAGACCTATTCACCACCACACAGCATTGTAAAATCACTATTGCTAGTACCATAATAGTCAGAAGTTACTTTTGTTTAGGTTGCAAAAATCCATAGTTATGTTAATGAGTATAGAACAGTGATCTTCTCTGAAAGCTTTTTCTGTAAGTGTGAATAATCAAATTCAATTCTGTTGTGTTTTGCAGCTGGATAATGTGAGGTTTGGTAAGGTGGAAACGGCAACTGTAGCCTTCCCTACGCTGTGAAACTCGTAATGGCTCTCAGCTGAACCAAATCCCAGTGACCAGCAATATCTGAACCCCAAAGCAGCCCTTCTACCTATCTCACTATTCATTGATGATGTCTTTCTCTTCTGTCAGATATCCTGGAGATTCTTACCTTCTGTCCAGTGTGGATGAGATTAACAAATAGATTTGAAAATCATTACTGAGTGCTCCCAAATCTCTGTAGCTTTAAGCACACCTGCATGGAACTCTGCTAAATAGCTCCTTAAGATGTGGGAATTTCCTTGTCATTCATTAAGGCTTTTTTTTTTCTTTCTCCTAACATAACATAATGTGTGCTTTTTGTTATAGAGGGCTGTTTTACCCTTAATTTGTTTGCCAGCTTCTACTCTCACTGTTTATGTTATAGAAAATATAAAATTCAGTGGTAAGCTTTATAATAATAATATTCTGAATATTATTGCTAATATTTGTTCTAAATAAATATTCTCTTCTTTTTTCTTCACTTGCAGGTAAAAAAGGACATTGTAATATCCATCCATCTGAATATTGATACCTATATTTTTTCTACAGTTATGAAGGTGTATGCAGAACTCTATATGTCTGTAGATAAATCTATCATATGGAATAACCATTTTAGTTGGTAATGATACCTGAGAGTAACTGTGTACAAAGTAGCACACAAAAACAGCTTGTTTTTTATTCCTTTACACTAAAGACTTTTTGAGAGTAAGACGTAGTTTATATACTTTCATGGAGATTTCCCCAGAAAAATGTCAATTTTATAAAAGGTGTTAGAGAACATGATTACGTGTATATTTAATGAAAAGATTTTTTTTCAAATTATAAGATTCTAAGAAAAGAATGAATTTTGAGGGTCTATACAAATGTGGTTCCATATTCATTTTAAATTAAAAAAAAATTGTTTTATAACCAAAAAGAATCTTGGAAAGTATTTTCCTGGTATTATTTCTATTTAAAGCATGTTTCCAAGAATAGTATACCTATGAAAAATATGTGATTCTGTATTGTGCACTCTACT
>JAWWLV010000088.1:25771644-25783864 GCA_035041135.1 Platyrinchus mystaceus
TGAATGGAGCAGAGTGCAAGGGGAACTGCATTGATATGTGATAACACAAATAGCTAAGGCATTACGCTGCTTCACTGTACTTCAAAATATTTGTGAAGAAAATAATCAAGGCTCAAATTAACTGAAGAATTTTTTGCAGACATATTACAATCACATTTGCATGACGTAAGCAAAGCTTATTTACTAATTATTAACAACCCTATTGCTTGTTTTTCATATATCCACACAGTAGCACTGTATAGCTGAAACTTTCTTCTATTTTGAAGTTTTGCTCTTTCTAACATGAATAATTGCATACTGTATGGTAATGCATCTACAGATGTTAATTTGTACTTCTTTTTATTCAACTTGGCAAGAATAACTGTGACTATATGTTTAAAACAGAAGAATTTAAATAATAGGAAAAACCCAGCTTGTTAGTTTTTAACACTGGAATGTTGGTAACGACACAAAACTGGCTTGCTGTGTTGCCCATTTGTGCTGGAGGCCTGATAGGATGCCATGATGAGCTTACTCTTTTAAGTCTAAGGGCTTAACACTAGCAGCATATGACAATTTTCTTATCAGAGTCTGCTTTGCAAAGCACACAGGGAGAAGGGAGTGGACTGGATGCTGTCGTGTATGGGATGGTGTGGTAATTAAGCAACACTGTTCGAGCATGGAGAGTGAAAAACCCAAAGGTTTCACTGTTAGGCTTCTTACATGATTGCAAAACATGCCACTGCAAGGCTTTTTTGCCTTGCAATAAGGGACTTTTTATTTTTGAGGAAAAAAAAGCACAGTTATTAAACTCAGCATGGAGACAATCTGAAACAGGATCTTCATCAATCAGATTAACTACTTTCCAAGATGAAAGTAGACGAGGCACAGTGTGAGCCTGAGAAGATATTTATCAAAACCCATATTAATAACCACTTTCAGCCCTCTCCTGACAGTTTCATCTTAGCTTCCATGTTTAACATTTGAGTATCATATGTTTTTGTCAGGATGAGACTGCTAAGAGCATCAATTAATTAATTCCTCTGAAGTATGGTTTGGAAAGGTAATAAAGTAACATTCCCTAAGGTCAGAACCAGTAATGGTAAGCAGCATTCTGCTGTTGTGCAATTCGTTACTTCAGAAAGAAATTAAAAGCACAGAATCATTTCCACTTTTAAAAACTGAATATATGCAATTTTATTTTAATAAAATTGCTGAGAGGGATCCATTTTTTAAAATAATATTTTCAAAGCAGATAAGGAATGTTGCTGCTTTTTATTTGTTTTATTTTAATAGAAAAAAATAGAATACCTCTGGCAAAATAAAAGGCAAAAGCAATGACTGGGGTATGTCTTAACACTGTTATTTATTTGTTATCATTATTATGATTTGCCTTGTTATTTGGATCTTACTGTTCTGTTCTGGAATTTTCACTGTGGTGTGAAGGAAGCCTGCTGATAATGCAGAGAAATTAACTCTCTTTTTGTTTCTCCTAAAATTTTTCCTGGGAATTTCAAATGTACCATCTTTTCCCTGGTTAAAACTGGTGAGATTATTTTTTCTTTACTCTGTAAGAAAGGAGATGCTTTGCCTCATACGTAGTGGAAGAAAAGAAAGGACAAAGAGCCATTCAGTGACATAGGAAGGCATCAAGATAGGTTTTTTCAGTGTTTTTATAATCAGAAGCAGAGACTTGTGGAATTTGGATACTTTGCTTTAATCTTGCAAAATATATGTACTCTTTTACTTCCACATCTATTTAGTCCCACCACAAACAAAGTAATACATCTATAAAAAGGTCATCTTACATGTATGTAAGCTGTTGACAATGGTAGCTCTTTTCTTGTTGTCTGTGGGGAATGTCAGCCTGTATAATTAGTGTGTCCTAATGACTGCATGAGCCTTATCAAAATATTCTGCTTACTGGTTACTAAATAAATGTCTCCACATTTTTTACATTAATGTATTTTAGTCTGGTCTTGTTAGATAATGAGATTCATGTGGTCATACTTGTATGTGAAGTGTGTAAATGTGTGTCTGTAATATCTTTGCCCATCTATTCTCTTTTATAATTTCTTAGTCCTTTGGGGCAGTTCTGAAGATATTTATGCTCATGAGAACTAACTGTTTGCCTCCCAAGAGAGCTAGAAAGGCGATCAGTCACTGCAGAACAGGCTGAGAATAAGAAACTTGACGAAGTTTCTTTGATAAAGATCAACAAGGCAGGAACGTTCTTTCTTTTCCCCACAGGAAGGGATCAGAAAACCATTCCCAAATGTGAAATGCTCCTGGCATCTTATAAGAACTATGTTTATTCATGTTCCTATTCTACATGTTGGGACTTCATCTGGACACCATCACTCAGGGACAACAGAGCTCTGAGTAGCATCATCTCTCTTCCCCAAGATTTGAGGCCAGTAGCCTGCAAGCTAGACCTTCCAACAGACAGTCTGTCATCATTTCTGAAATTAACTTGTTTCTAAGGAATATGGCTTTTTGGTAAAAAATTATTAGGTAGTCAAATATCCATGGTGAAGGCATAAATTTGACCTTCAACCTTCAAGGAAACAAAATTTTTCCTCTTATCAGGGAGGAATATCTATCTGCTTCATTTTTCACATTGGGAATGCAAATGACTCAACCATCCCCTTTCTCAACCAGAAGAAAGATAACCCATAAACAAAACAACCAACCATGACATTACAGCTGTAATTTTTTCACTTTCATTCTAACAATGCATGCGACCTGTCATCAGTAACATCTGGAGATCCATTTTGTAGACATCTTATAGCACCATCCAGATAAGCTCAAAATATATTGCAGGGTCTGCAAAGAACTTGCTAAGTTCTGACTAATAAACAGCTGAGCGAAGCATTTGGCATTTGCAGCAGCAAACTCAGACTGGAAAAAATCACTCTGGCAAGTAGGGCTCTGGGTCAATTTCCCTGACCATGGCCAGTCTTATGATCTGATGTAGAGGTTGCTTATTCTTAGTCTTCTGAGAGTCATTCCAAAATGGCCTGTAGGGCCTCAGGTTGCTGATGTTCATCAGCCTTTTTTGTGCCCTTGGGATGGGACTCAAGTAAATACAACAAAGGAGAGAGGAAAGATTGGAAACAAAGTTAACAGAATACAGAATTTTTTTTACACAAAAAATTTGACTTACACTGTAGACAAATTCCACTAATTTTTTTTCTGAGCTGTTGAATATTTCTACTTGGCTCTCTTTCATTATTAACTGATGTTGCTAAGGTTTTGTGCTTGACTGGTAAAAATGAAACAAATTTAAAATTTTTCAGATAAAATAAAAAATAGCCTCTAAATTTGGAGCTGGACTATGCTCATATACAAGGTCGGGAGTGAGGGACAGACACAAAGGTGTTCTCTGGCCCATCAGATGAACTTGCATGAATCATAGCCAAAGTCTAGTGGGATTCCTTTTTGCTCTTCTCTATGTATAAAGTTGCTTTGGGTCTTTGCAGAAAGATACAGGTCTGAAGGGGTTTGGTGCAAATTCTTTGTGCCAGGATCTTTTGTAAGGCTTAAGGTAGTTACAAGTGAATTAGAGAGCATTTTCTGCATAACACAAGGGGACTTCAATAGGGTCATGAGAAGACTGTTTAGCAGACAGCCAGAACCACCAGCTGAGGTCCCTTGTTTCCATTTAGAGGTTACAGCTAGAGGGAGGATTATGGAATTGAAAGGTCTTAGGCACAGGAAGACTCAGTCTGTAAGTGCTGTAAAGAAAGCTGATAAGCATTCAGGAAGTTGAGAGTTGAAACAAAAGTAGTTTGTCTTATATTCTAATTTGGCTTAAGAGAATTAAGGATCTCTGCTGAACCTCATGGATTGTGGCTGAACTCTGAGCATCAGATCTACTATTACTTTCTTCCCTACTAGGATGATTGCTGTTGCTGGAGAAAGAAGGTGTACATCAAAGCAGAAAGATTAATGTGATTTAATACCATTATTCTAATCTGCAGTTCTTCAAATGGAATTGGTTATTTTCGTGTTTACAACTATGGAAAGTTAACATTCGGAAATACAGAGCACTTCTTGCTAAGTACTTAAAGAAACATCATTAAACTAAGATTATGTCTACATGCTAGGCTGACCCAAAGCTGTGTGATCATGATGAAAACTAAATTTTCATAGGTAATCTCTGAGGCACTAAAATGAGTATACTGCTTAAGATGAGTATAAAGCAGTGGTGCAGAGTAAGAATACAATATACACCCTGAATATATTTAACACCCTCAAGAGGCTTGTTGTTAAAAAAGCAGCCTATAATTTCTGCTACAGCATTCTGGGATTCAGAGACCTTTTTAAACAAATATTTCTTTTCATGAAGTTTTGTGCTGTGCTTCACAGGGTCACTGGGACAGGTCAAAAAACATGAGCAAAAATATCTTCTGTTTCTCCTGCTTTGAAAACATTTCCCTGCTGTTTGCTGACTATCAGTTCTGGTTGCTTTGTGTTACTCTTAAAGCCTGAAGACTGAAACTGAAGATCAGCACAATGCTGTTAATCACACACAGACAGAAAACTAAAAAAATAAGAAAATGAAGGGTTTCTGCAAGTCTCTTTTACTATTACTGAGATGTTGAGGTTATATGTGTATTACATGAATATGTATGTGGGTAGCAGCACAGTGTTATCTAGTGGAGACACAATACTTAAGATACTGATGTCTTTATAGTCAGTGATTACGGTGTGATAGGTCATAATTCCTGACCATAATAATGTAGGCTATAATTCTTTAGAAGATCTGAATGGATTTATTGTGTTCAGTTTTTCATCCTGTGGAGGTCCACTGATATTCAGTATCATTTGTGAAGCAGTATTTGTATACTCTGCTGGCAGATAATTTAGTTTGTGGTGATTTCAGTCCAGGTCACGTTACAGAGTCTCTCTGTTTGGTATTTAAAGAAGTTCCCTTCTGAGCACTATCAATCTGTCTGAGAACCTGCTGACTGAAAAAGAGAGTAATTTTGATGAGTCAAAATGGATACTTCCTGGTAAATCAGCTCTTTTCCAAGGCTGTTTAAAGTCCAGGTTTTGAGTGAGTCACTCAGCGTGGCCATACTTTCAATAAATATTCTACCGCCCTATTGTCGTACTGAAACACTACTTTTACAAGAAAGGGTTTGGTAGCTTCAAGTTATAATCTGGCACAACTGGCCAGTTGGTCTGGCTCTGAGATGACATCCAGAAAAAGATCTTCAGTCTTTCCTTACATTTGCATGGAGCTGTTTTCAGTGGTTATGTCCTTGGGCAGGCTCTTAGGTGGAAGAGTTTCTTTGGGATAACAAGAGTGTGATGGTGGCTCATACAGAACTTTTTGGCAGCTTTTCTTTCCTTCCTGACTATCAAACTCCCATTTCTGGCTTTATTTTTATTTAATTTTTATTTTTAAGTTTACTTCTTTCCACTGCTCAGGATAGTCTATGTAATCCACTTGGCCCCGTGTTGCCATATCATGACTCAAACAAGAAGAAATTGATGAGGTTTGTATTTATGTATCATGCTTATTTTTAATAGCTAGATGTGCTTTTTTTACTTCCCTAGGGTTTTGAAAGCTTAAATGGAGTTTCTTTATCCTTTTGCTTCTAGTTTGCATACTAATTTATGGCAGTTGTGCTTGATCACTCCATGCTTAGAATGACAGGAATTTCTTTCCAAAATGACATAGCTTATGGTCTGCACATTGAAGTTTCATGTATTCATCTGTAAAACTACAAAGAATCTCCTTGCTGCTGTCTCACACAAGAACTGAAGGTTGTCCTATGCTTTTGGAGAAACAATTTCCCGCTGTTTATATTTACCAGTAAATAATCTATGTCCAGAGAGAAATAAAATTTTTGAAAAAGAAGAACTTACAAGGATATTGTCAGTAATGAAAATAAAGAATTTAATTGTTATACCCAATCTAAAAGATCCATGAACCCTATAATTCTCTAAAAACCAATTATTTTTATTAGTGAACTTTTGAGAAAAACTCACTGATTATGCTTCCTGTCAGAATCAATAACAAGGAATAAAATGAAGTGCCCCAGCTGGTCATTAGAAATTGTATTCCTATCAGTTAAAGTGTTGGAATTAGACTGAACTGTATATCTGTATTTTTAGACAAGCTATTTGTCTCTGCTAAACAAACTTTAAAAGTAGCAGGAGACTACTACTCATATATCCTGGCTGAAAACATTTCACCTGAAGGAATAAGTCCATGCTCCTTGGACCCAGAATTATAATGCCATCTGGCAGATATTATTTCAGCACCAAGTTCTTAATGAGATAAGGTCGAGCCAAACATGGATTCAGGGTACAAAAGGGTTTAATAATCTTTTATTCGTTATAGTGAACATTTGCATATACTTTATGAGAATAAATTTTACAAGAAACTTTTCACCTTCTGGCATTCTTTAAAGTATTGTGACATATAGCTCTTTCTAAAATATCCATAGTATTTTTATTTCTTTTTTTTTCTATATTTAGATTTTTGTACTCATGTATTGGGATTCAGATTTATGTTAAAATAATTTCATTATGTCACATATAGCTAAACATATATTAAAATCTAAGGCAAGTAATAGTGGAATACTGTAGATCCAACATTCTCGTTTCCAATCAATGTAAGCTAGAACAGTCAGATGTTTGAAAATTTCAACTCTGAAGTACAGCTATGCTTTGTGTAATGGAATTGGACATACTGTTATAAGCAGACAAAGGTACAATTTGATTTCTAGGGATGCATATATATGCATATTCATGCACACATCAAAGTCAGTAACCTGATAAAGCCAAGGTGGCCAACCAGTATAGCATTGCTAATACACAGCTGTTCTTTTACACCATGTCTCACAAGGAACAGTACTATAAGCAATGTCTGCTTGCTTTCAACTTCTTAGCCATGATAAAGGCTGAGAGCAGACTTCAGTTCAATTTCAGATGAAACAAAGAGATTCAAACAAAAGATCTTGTGAAGGCATATCATGGACACTGCCTAATGTAGCTGTAAGGATTTTCATTACCCATATAATGGAAAGGCCCTAGTTAAGATCCATCTTGCCTTGGTTATACGTAATGTATCTGCCCATATTTGAATTAATTGTGTAAGTCTCACTAGAGTCAATGGAGATATAGTCAATATAGTCAATGGCATTTAGATAGCAGTTCATCTTGTCCTAAATTTGATTGGATGCATTGTTCTTTAAACTTCATTAACTGTAATGATTATCTCCTTAAGACTATAATGGAGTTCTGAGTGTAAGTCTGCTGTAGCCAGGCTGCATGGTAGACATCTAGAGTAAGAATTTCCTGCTCTCTGCTGTACTTCACTACTGTGAAATCTGGTCAAAATACTGATGACTTAAGGGGAATTCAATACAAGGAGAATATTCAGGTTACAAAAAACTTCAGAGAGGAGCAGTACTTTATCATGGCAGCTCCATCTGCCTAAATAGGAAACAGCCTTGGAAGAAAAGAACAGATCTCTGTTTGCTCTTTGGGATTTGTGGAGAAGCCCAAAAGATCTTTTTCTGTCCGTAATCTCATATGGTTGTTCAGGCTAGATATTTATCCTCAAATCTGAAGGAAATTTGACCACTGTCTGAGTCTTGTTGAGAACAAATAGCATAACAATATAACCAGCTCAGTCCATCACTCACAGCTACTTCATTATCGTTTGCTGCTGACTTGCCTTATTTTGTGTTGTCTTCAAAAATTCTGAATTTACGGAACCCAAAGAAATTATTGTAATCACCTAATAAGTCCTCCTGACAGGCTCAGCCACGAGATTTCCCTGAGCAATAACTGCTTCAACCTGGACTACATCTTGATTTAAAATCGGTGAAAAAAAAATTATAACTGTCATCGATAAATAATTCTAGCTAAAATCTTTCCCCTTATTTCCCATATGAACTTTTCTAGCCTTTATAGTGATCTAAGTAGTGTGCTAGAACAGAAAGCTGTCTGTTATCATGTTTTTCTCCCTTTAGCATGTAATTATAGATGGAACAAGATTAGCAAGGGCTTTTCTACTCACTAGGTATGCAGAGTAGCTGGCAGAATGTAGTGTCCTTTTATAAGTGGTCTTATGGGAGGTGATTATGTCAGATAAATGATTAAATGTTTATCAGAGTGGGGACTTGGGTCTCTGTTTCTTGTTTCTCAAGGGTATACAGTGAACATTGGGTCAGTCTTTAAGTGTCTGACCCAACGGGTTATTTATATAGAATGTCACAGTGACAAAGAAAGGATATGATAGATCCTATTTCCATAGCCAGGATACTCAGTTGGGATATAATAATGTCCTTGTCTGCATTGGTCAAAGGAGGACCTTAAACTAAAGGACACATGTATGCAGGTAACTGCACAACTACTGAGCTATGTTGTGATAAAAATTCAAAGACTCTTTCCAAAGCACATTAATTCCTGCTGTGTTAATTTTAAAAGTTTTAATTTAGGAGAAATAGCATTTTCTCCCAGAAGAATGGCTGTTGAAAAATTTCAATCTGTTGCTTTCAAGCTATCACTATTGATAACAATCCCCTCTTTGCACAGAAAAAAATTGAGTTGTTCTTTTATTTTCTTGGTCTTGTTTCTCCTCAGAGCGGGTATAAGGAGGCAGACAGGACAGAATTCTTTTTTATTTTCCAGTCAATTCTCACAGACATGTAATATATTCTAAATTCATAATTCCTTGTCTCTTTTCTATTTTTAGTGGCAAAACAATTGTACTCTTCCTTTAAACTAAATTCAAGACAATTACTTCTTGGCAGAATGTAGAAGATGAGAAGTTTAGGATTAGAAGCATAATGCCAACTTACATGATTGTCAGGTAATGATTTCCTGTCCCAAATTTTTCAATGTCTATTGATATTTTCCCTTTTGGGGAAAAGCTTAATATTCAAAACTCCAATTGGAAATACTTGTACAGGTAAAGGCTGATGCAGGTACAGGCACTATACAAAGATATGGGGCCACCCTTTGTCTCAAAACACTTTCGATTTGGGCAGATGATGGAGTCACAAACCTACAGGAACAGAGGTATGCTAAAGCATGTGTAGTTATGTGCAAATATAGGCCATATTTCTATGTCATCTTTTACTTTGTATATACATTTCCTCAATGTCCAGACATCACTTTTCATTGCCTTTAAAAAAAATATGAATACTCACAGTGACACAGAATTAGGTATCATGTTGAGATTTAGGGGAAAAAATGATAGTAACTTTTCAGATTATTTTTATAGGGAACACCTGGGAAGAGCACAGCTACAATTTATCTCCCCGCCAGCTTTTGCCTCATGCAGCCTCAGTAAAACTTACCTGTCAGTGGGGTATCTGTGAGGGAAGGGACACTGCAGACTTCCATACAGTGGAAGCAAAAGAAGCACAAAAAAAAAAAGGCACAAAAGCACCTGCTTTTGTGGCCACGTTCCTGGCTGTGGGGAATGAGGCAAAGAGAGATGCAGTGTCAGCAAGTCAGCAGTGGCCTCCAGTGAACAGGACCTGTACCTCTCCTGGTCACCATGTTCAGGGAAATGCTACCAAGTAGATTAGGCCGAATACAGAGTTGTGTCTGCTGCACTGAAACCTGGAAAGTTTGACTGTCACTCTCTCTCGTCCCCTGGGCCTGAAAAAAACTTATTTGATCACTCTAATACCTTCACAGGAAGTGCTGTGATTCTTTGGAATTTTCTGTCCCACAAAAATGAGTCTTTCTTAACTTTTGAGATATGTTGATTCGGAAAGAGCAGCATTTAACATCCTGATTTCAGACTGTGGATACTTTTAGTGAGGATTTCACTGAGGTTGGATAATATGCTGTTGCTGATGATCTGCATGTTATATTGCAGCATACTTGCATGTTGTTATTGCCTTTGCTCCCCATCCCTCCAAGATATTTCTAGCACTTATGTTCTCTGCTGTAATATGATCCCAGGTAGAGATTTCTATTACTCCAAAGGTTTGATTTCATAAGAAAAACTCAAGGGAGTTCTTAAACTCTGTGTAAAGAAGGGTAGACATTACACCCATCAACATCACTGCTGGAGAAGTGTATCACAAATAAAGTTTGCAGATGAACTTCAGATAGATTTCAGTTGCTACTCAATTTAATTTTTTCCATGCTTATAGTTAAAGGTAATCTTTGTGTTTTTAGAGTTAGTCTTTGTTGGTACATGGCATTAAACCCCCAATATTTTTACTTTATTTTAGCCTTGAATTTGCCTTGTTTTATGTTATCTTTACTCTCAGATACCCCTTTTCATATGTCTGATCTGTTTTCATTCTACATGAGCAGTTCTGGGTGAGCTGAAAGACCTCTCTGGAGCAAACAAAACCACAGCTGAATCTTTTGGGTTTATTATTTTCTGCAGTTAATGAGGTGGCGGTGGTGGTGGTGGTGCTGGGCAGCCTGGAGAAGCTGGGGCAGGCATCTTCAGCTATCTGCCTTTGCTGAGAAGATGTGAGAGGGGAGCATTGATAGGAAGTACACATAAAGGGCTCAGCTTTCAATTGTGGTGGTGGGTTCTGGGACAGAATGGGTGCTGAGATTAAGTCTAAGGGCAGAAAAAACAGTATAAAATGAAAAATATCTAGACCTTTGCAACCCATATTGATCATGAGAAGAGCTTTTGTACTGTGTGACTTTCCAATATTTTATCTGAATTAATAAATTGTGGAGGAAGGACACGAAAAGATGCATTGACATGATGTTCCCCACTTCTGTGCTAGGAGAAAAAACAGTGGCTGTAATAACCCTGCATAAGACTGGAGAAGAGTTCCAGAGTAAATCAGAGAGTAAAAGAACAATAAAGAAACAGCAGAAGCTTTTGGGAATTAAAATGAAAATACTTGGTAAAAGAGAAAGCAAATAGTGAGAGATCATTACTATGTGGTGAAATATCATGTCACAGTATACTGTACAGTTAACCTTTCTGAACCACAGGAGATTTATTCTAGTTGGTTAAATTTGAATCATTTAGCAAAGCTTAGAGATCAAATAACTAACATTACCATTGAATATCATTTATAAACATCAAACTCAAAAAGACTTTAAAGTCTTTTCAAATTTGTGACAATTTGCCCTTTTGTCACTGCTTTCAAAATGTGTCAACATACTCATTAGTATTAGCTGAATCTTATCTAGTTGATTTTTTTTTTTTGAGTATGCTTTAAAAATTCTGCTTCTGTTGATTTTACCTTCATTAGTATTTTTGTGGTCTCTGCTGTCATAACCTGAGCAAATTTTGGGCATTCTCTGCTTAGTCATTTATATACCTCAAACATGAATATCAGAGATTCATATTATTGAAAACTAAACAGTCCCCTGAAATTGATAATCCTAATAGGCACATTTTAGTTATGCAACCAGACATTTGTTGGAAGAAAAATACAGCAACCCAGAACTCATTCATCAATATTCTGGAATGCATAGAGGATTGCTTCCTCATACAAATGCTAAATATGCCAACCAGGAATGAGGTACTGCCGGGCTTGCCTCTCACAAACTAAGAAAACCTGCTTTGAAACATCTCAGTTCATGATAGTCTTGGCTGCACATTAGTGTGGATTTTGGGATCCTACTGAGCACACTCAAGGATAGTACTAAGACAAATATTTTAGATTCTAGAAGAGCAAACTTCAACTCACTCAGAGCTCACTTAGGAATGATTCTATGGGAAGCATCCATGGAGGATAAAGGAGCTGGGAGTGAGTGCTGTGAGTTTTTCAAGAATGCTCTTCTGAAAGCACAAAACAGTTCATTCCCTTTAAAGGTAAGGGAAGTAAGTGGAGCGAGACACTCCATTTCTGCTTCTGCTTGTTATTTACATACCTGAAGAATTCTTTCTTGTAGTTTTTGACATCTCTGTCCCATTTCAATTCTAGCTGATCTTTTACTTTTCTGTGTCTCTTCACAGCCTGGTTGTGTCCCTGTAGTTCTCAATGGATATTCATCCACTTTTCCATCTCTGCTACACTTTTCTGTAGGTTTTGAGCAGAATCAGAAGCTCACAGGTGAGCCACTGGTGTAAACAGTGTCCTGAGGCAGCAAAGAAAGCCAACAGGATGCTGGGCTGCTTCAACAAGGACTTCACCAACAGAGTTAAAGAAGTCATTGTCCCACTCTACTCAGGCTTGTCAAGCCACATATGGAACACTGTGTAGAGTTTTGGCCCCTGTTATATCAAAAAGATATGAACATGCTGGAGAGGGTCCAGAAGAGGTCCACAAAG
>JAWWLV010000088.1:25783964-25825597 GCA_035041135.1 Platyrinchus mystaceus
ATATTTTTCAGGGCTGGTATGAAAAGATGCACAGATATTTTGGAAAATACCTATTTGGAACTGAGCATCCTAACAGTCATTTCATTGGCTGTTTTGTATTTCTTCTTAATATGATTATATTTGTGAGTTTACTGACACTGGGGCAATTAATATCCAATCAAAACTCCTCCTGAAGTCAGTGGGAGTTTTACTTAAGCTCATAGTGAGTGGGAGTTGTTATTGGAGCTTTTGTTATTTATGTTTCCTTCAGGGTTTTTTTTCTGCTCATTTTCCACTCAAAATGAATGAGTTTATAGAGGTACAGAAATATTAAGAAACATATAAAGAAGATTTAAGTGTATCCTGACTTTGTGTTTTAGGGAGGCAACTACCCATCAGAAGAGATCTGCAACCTCAGTATGGTACACATTAGGGAGGTCAGATGTTGCCTGCCTTTAGTGGTTTTGAGGTGTCCCCACACTGCAAGGCACATTGTGCCTACTTGGATATTCACTGACAAAAGATTGTTGCGGACATGGAGGATTTGTTAGCTCTCTGCTTTAGATCTTTCTGCTCACCTTTGAGTTAAAAGGCAAGATGATATATTTTGGGCCACCTGTCTATCAGGAGAGCCAAAAAACAGCAGAGACGTTACTGATCTGGCAATATGCCATTTTGTTGTTTCCTTTAATGTGATATCAAGGTAAGAAGACCATACTGAGTTAATAAGCCTCATTTTCTTGGTTTATCCACAGCCTAAGACAGAGGAGGGAAGGGGGCAATAGAGGAAGAGGACAGAAGGTGAGAGCAGGTGAGAAGGGATTGTGCTCTGATATCTGAGAAATCAGAAGTTCTGAGAGTGAATGACCCAGGAGCTGAGGGTCTGACATGTCTGTGGTATTATGTGATGGAAAGATAGGACAGCACATCCTCTCACAATCCCTCCTGACCTGAATGTCCAGAGCAACCCTCAGCTAACATTTTAACAGTGGGAGAAGTAACAAAGACTATCCAATCTCCTGGTTTTCTGCTGTTCAATCATAGAGAGACCTAGATTGGACAATTGACGTAGTGACCTGCAGAGAACTATAACCTAGTGACCCCTGAACAAAACAAGAATAACTTGTACTGCCAAGTTTTCAGAATCTCCAAAGACATATTTCACAAACTCTCTGGGCTTCCCATATACATTTTTAATATTGTTGTTATTAAAAAAAAAAAAAAAAAAAAAAAGGAAACCTTCTTACCTCAAAATCCTTTGAAAGCCACAGTATTGGGCATTAGTAGACTTGCCCCATAAATAGAGTATAAAAGAAAACCTACCTCACTGAAAATTGTGTGAAATTCTCTTGTCTTTGATGATACAGTCACGTTTTATGAGGAACTACCTGCCATGCTGCAGAGAAAATGTAGATGCAAGACTTTCTGATGGAAACAGTAAGTTTATGAGAAGAAAGTCCATGTCTTCGCCTCACTGTAATGTGAGACAGCACCTTCTCTCACACAAAAAAAGTTCCTACAAATTGTACAAGTAAACATGAAGGTTAGCAATAAAAATTAGCAAACAGTTGGATGTGTTTACAGTTATAATTACAGTTAAAAACTGGTTGAACAAGTAGGCCCAATCAACAAAATCCTTTTTTTCTGTATTTTTTAAACAAACTTTTCATTTAGTTACACTAATCTCATGTATCTCCTTTGATTTTGTGGTGATCATACCTGAGATTTGTATTAAAATATTTTGCTTACTTCACACCAAGCATCAATGCTTCCTAAAGTTTATTAGGTGCTGAAATTTTTGAAATAGAGAAGGACAAGGATTTAAGTGTGTGAATGTGTGACTTTGAAATTGCTATCTTTGGAGTTGACCTGATCAGTGGAAAGTCAGACTACAGAGAACATAATTGAAGTGATACTTTCCCTCCTTACCAGCTCCTCATTTTCTTTTTCCAGTCTCAAAAGTCAGTGTCAGGTTAAGTTCCTAATTTTAAAATAGTTTGTTATTTGGTTAAGTAGTTTGATTCCATCATTAATGGAGGTATTTCCTTTTAAATTTGTTTGGCTTTATCTGGTCTAACGTTACAAAGAAAGGAGGTTTTTGCAGATTGCCTAATCCATACAGCACTGTATGTCGGTGGACATGATGGCTTTTTCTCCAAAATAATGGGTTAAGGACAGAAGTCTTTTGTTGGAAGTTTATCTTTCTTCTCACTGCTCTGTACATTTCATACAGCAACACAAAAGTAAAAAGTTTCTCAGGATATACAATTCAGCTTAAAGTTGGATGACTGGCTAATAGACCTGCAGAAGGCCAAGTAGAAGTTTTGATAGAGTTTTTTTTTTTTTGGTTTTGTTGATGAACAATGTAAGAAAAACATGCCCAAACTTTATTTCCAATGGTTTTGTTTTGTTGCTCACAATTCACATTTATTAGACACACAAAAATTAGAATTGGAATATACTCTGGTTTTGAAGGAAATAGGCAATGTAGAAAAATTATTTTCACCCATAATTTTCTGCTTTATTTATGAAATGAAATCAACAGTAAGTGAAATCTAATTGGCAGAACTTGTACACATTATAAGCTTTTCAACAGGAGCCCTAAAAAATATAGATATTTATTTAATTTCTTTCCATTTTTTGCATTTTTAGTAAATTTCTACTGCATTTATGAAGTGATAGCTTATATTTCATATTTAATTCTTCAAATATTAAATATTTGCTGTTTGATACTATAAGGGTATTTGTTGTTTGATATTGTAACTCAGTCTAGTTCTTTGCTAAAGTAGTAGTCTCCTTCACGTTCATTATAGGGCAAAATTTGCAAACTAAACAATTCTTGATTACAAGTTCTGTTCCACTTACAGTGATTCTTCAACTTCTCCAAGCTCCTTGAACATGTTAGAGTTATGTTTTTGATGGCTTTATTTTAAAGCAAAATTCTTAAGATGACAAAGAACATTCTTGGTCATATCCAATTAATCAGGTTGGAACAGAAAAAAACACATTAACAAAAGGTTTCTTTCACTGCACTTTAAGTAGTCATTGTCATTTTAATCAAGAAATAGCTGGGAAGAATTCCTACTTTGTTCCCTGATAATTAAGTACAGAATATAAGGAAATACCAAACAAAAAAAACCCCATCCCCTGTAAAACACCCAAAATATTTTAAAAATAAAAGAAGAAAGATTAGCTCCTGAATATGTCAAAATATGTTGGTCCATACATCTGTTTTACTTTTCCTCATATAAACAAGAGGCTGAGCATAAAGACTCATTTAAAGTCTTCTAACCAGTGGTTTGCATGTTCAAATACTCAGTGTACACAATGTAAGTATGGCAAACATGTTCTTTCAAGCAAGACCCAGGGAACTTAATGCAACACATAGTAAAGTAAGTGCCATTAGCCATGGAAGCTGTGTAACTAGTCAAACTAGAGAATTCAAGAACTGTGGATGTTTTGTAATTAGCTTTGTTATCTGGAAGAGGGGACTGTAACATGTACAAGGGAAGGCAACTGCAGATTAATATCCACATATAGTTACTGTCCACATAAATTATTTAGCAGTAAAATATGTTCCCAGTAGTTTCTCAGGTCATTTAAAGCAAATTAATGAAGCAGATATAACAAAGAAAATCAGAAATCAAGTTAAGCTGACACTGGCAACAAGAAGACTCTCATCCACTTGATAAACAGCCATTGTTTTGTGACTAAAGCAAAACTGAGACAGAGTAATAAATATGTGCATTGTTGTAACAGTAGAAAAACTTTCTCACTTCTGTGCTCAGTCTTTTTTCCTTTATTACTTTGATTTTCTTCTGCTGTTAATGTAGTTTATCTTTTAGATCAATTGAGCTCCAGTTCCCTGTTATGATATGACTTGCTCCCAGACACTAAGCTTGTAGGTGACCTGGAATTTCTTGAGTAAAATAGCAGATTTATCTCTGCAACATTCAGAGACTGTACATGTTGCTAAGCTGGAGGCAAAGGAGAACTTCTAGAATAAATTTCATAGCAGACTGACATTATGAACAGATCTTTGCATATTTAAGTTGCTTGAAGCTGTTTTAAGATTTTGGCTAGCAGGCAGATGTAAACTGCAGAAGGTGATAAATGCTTTCCTTTCACTGACTCTAAGTTGGCTGCCCTTTGAGGCCACCAGGAAGCCAGGTCTGAAGAGAGAACATTATTTAGTCTCAGGAAATGGTGAAGAGCTGCATTTCTAGTCGCCATCTGGTGGTTCCCTGTACAATGGCAAGTAACTTGGGAAAAAATCTCTTAGTGGCAGTTGTGATGTCATGAGATTATTTTCAAGGAACCGAGTGTGATAAACACTGATGTGAGCATTTCATTGGCATCCCAGGATGGGGGGGGGTGTGTCACTGGACATGTAAGAATAGGAACCACTAACAGATCCTAAAATTTATTTTTGAATGTATGTATTACAAAGATCTCTCTCTCACTAACTAAGAATTTCTCTCCTAGCTCACTCTTTAAGTACTTGGTAGCAATAGTGGAATCACAGCATATCCACTACGGTCTGAGAGAACATAGTTTTCTGACAAGCCCTACTTTGACAATCACTTTGATGCGTTTTTCCACATAATGCTTACAATTTTTCTTTTTTGCTTCATTTTATGGCGCCCTTTTTCTGATTTTTTCAGGTATTGACATGAGCACTTAAGATCAGTTCTCTTATATTTGCATTTACTTGAGCAAAAAACAGTGCACAGTATTTTACAGCCCTTCATCTTTTGTCAGGAAGGATCTTGAAAGCAGGAAGGACTTCATGTAGAGTTTACCTTCTCTGTTGGTGTGTTGAATAGGACAGCCACATTTCTAATCTTCAAGAGCATGATGAAGCCAAATGGCCATTGAAAAACCTCTTTTCAAAAAAGTGGGAGAGTTTAGATAAAGTCTGAATTCAAGGCAAAAGTTAAGCAGTGGGATAATAATAATAATAATAATAATAATAATAATAATAATAATAATAATAATAATAATATGCTAAACCACATTTAACCACTCCTGGGTAGAGAGTAGCAGCAACCACAGAGAAAGCAAAACCAACTCACTGCAACCTGCCAAAGAGCATAGTTTGTTCAGATACTGCCAGTTATTATTTTAGACTGAAGAAACCTTTTTGGACACATAGTTCGGCCTCTGATTTGGGTACAAACTTTCAGGTATTGCTACTCTTATACAGTAAAGAAGACTGTGAATGATCGCAGTATCTGAATGTGAGAATGAGGTGAGTTTTATGGTGTTTGGGGGGTGAATTTGGTTGTTTGTAGTTAAACAGCCCGGACAGTTTATTGTCCAAATATTTTTGCATATGATTACTACAAGATTTTATCAGTGTAAGAAGTGGAGCAAATAGAAAAAAAACTATATACACATAATAGAACAGTATATCTCTTTCTTGACATCTGTTATCACAAATAGCAAGAAGCTTTTGAAAAGAAAGAAATATTTACAATATACCATATAAATTAATCCTTTACATAGGCAGGCATTTTGCATAGTGTCAATATATAACAAGCTTGATATGGTTTCAGTAGAATAAAGGCATATTATTTAATGATTTTTCTGCTTACTCCTTTTGCATCTTAGCATAATTTTCCGTCAAAATAATTTTCAGTCATAATTTATTGAGAGTCCTAATAATTTTTTGCTCTTTCACACTGATTCTAACAGGGTTCTGACCTGAATTCTCATGTGTTCCACATCATTTCCTTCTGGAGATTACCAGGCCAAGCCGAAGAGTAAATGAGTTGTAAGGTCAAGAGTTTCTCACTGTGAGACAACTGCTGAATTCCTGGTAGCTATGATTGCATCTTTCTAATACACCTTAATCACTATTTGACAAATTTCAAACAGAGATTGATAAATTAATGTGACTTATTTTAATTAAGGCAATATGTTGCTTCACTACATGAATATTAAAAATACACAGATCCTGAAAACAGTAAATATATCTTAAGAGGATGGTGATATGAGGGAGTTTTAATCATGGATGGTTTAGAGAGATATAATCTCTGATTCAAGAGAGGGTACATAAAAGAAAAAAAGATTTGAAATTGATATTATTAGTTTTTGGGGTTTGTGTTTGTTTGTTTTTTAATCTCCAAATAAGGCTTTCAAGTCTTTAGAAATAAAATTTAAAAAAATCACAGTAGGGAATTTAATGATTTCACAAATTTTGCTATAAAATATATTTAAAAAGCAATGACTCCTGCTCTTTTTACTCATATTATTGCAGCTGAATTACTAACAGTTGAATGTAGTCAATATGAATAGCTATGTTTTTTCCAGAACATTTGTGCTGAAAAGTCTAGGAACCAAAAAATCAGATTTAGAACTCCCTACTACACACATTATTTCTGGTATTTCTACTAAACTGAATCAATGATATCACCTTTTTAGTAGCAGAATCTATCCTAGAGTTTTGTTTTACTAAGCTTTTGGTTGGCTTGAACCATTCTTTGTACATAAGGAAACACCCAGACTAACACATTTCAACCTATAGAGCTTCGGTGAGGTTATGTGAAGACACACAAAGTTCAACAGCAGTGGGAAAGGCAGGGAAAAGTCTAACAATTGCAGGTCACTCTGAAAGATTAGGTGTTGATCTAACATTCAGATCTGGCAGTAAAAACAGAACAAGGCTCTGATCCTTCCTCTCTATCATTAGGAGGGGAGTATAGTTGCTCTTTCATCACTCACTATAGGAAATCTACCTTAAAATACTTTCATGTTCATTTGCTGGTCACAGCTGTGTTTATATTAAGGCAAGACCTTTCCCAAATCTTTGTTCGCGAAGACTGGCCACCAAAGTCTCTACCCAAATTCACATGGCTGTATGTAGGAATAGAAGGGATGTGTTGTCTGGTAACCCTTCATTTTCCAAGCAGGATAAACTTTACATTTTCTAGAGATTAATGGAAAGCAACCACCTTAATGAAAGCTACTTTTTCTATAATAAATGAAGTTGATTCAAAGCACAGGACAACAAGCAGATCTTAGTTTATAACATTACTTAAACAAATAGCTATAAATATTAATTTCTAAGGTAAAATTTTGTTGACTTTAAATCAAGACAAACAAGCCATGTCTTTAATGCTGTTAGACTTGAAAATCCAATGAGCTGGTGAAATAGTTCCACTGACAATATACACTATAATATCAATTTTCATTCAAGCCTTCTGTAATCCATGTTTGCTTTAGAGATTATAGAGATAGTTGATGTGGGAATCACACTCCAAGTATAGGTCAGATGATGATTTAAGTTACTAAACCTTTGTATCTCTCTGTCTATCAAATCCTTCAGTAATATGTGAACTCAAACATCTATAGATTCTAGTACAGCAGTTGAAAATTAATCCGTAAAACAGGTGGGCCTAAAATTGACTTTCATATAAATGTAGAAGTGGAGTTTTTGCGTAGATATGAATGATTTCAGTCATTAGAATTCACAGGACATCCCACTCAAAACCGATCTGGAAATTGTAGGGTATAGTTGGAGGAAGTTAGTTATTGAAATCATATACATGTTTCAAAACTACCAAAGTGTGCTGATGAGACAAAGGATAGGGGAGGGATATAGAGAAAGAGAAATATGGTGTCTAATTCAAAGGCAGATGACTGATACAAATGTCCTCCATTCCAGAAGTAAAAATATATGGGATTATTTTAGGATTTGCAAATAAAGACCAACAAATAGATATGTGCTATGATGCCTATTATCTAAAATAGGCATCTAAAATAATATAAAAGTTCCATTCACATTCTCACCCTGGATTCAACCCAAATTTAAAATAATGTTTTCATATCTCAAGAAAGGCCAGTTGACTATATTAAATGATGAAACCTGAAGCATTTCTCCTAACTGTATTTTGATGCTAGCTATATTTTTCCTAGATTCTGCATATGTTATCTCTATCAAAAAAGTTTATCAGTCAAATTGCAATTTTCATGTTTGTTTCATAAAAGATTTCATGTCTAGCACAGTACAAAGTGAAATCTTACTGAGAGGGATTCAGGACTGCAGTGGTTGGAGCAGCTTGGTATCTCACTGTTTGTTACCCTGGGGTATGTTTAAACTGCATATGTAACTTGGATCAGAGCTCTAGGAATTTCCCTGCTGAAATGGCCTTCCAAACATAGGTCTCCTTGACACAGGAAATGCAGAGAGGAAACCAGCTGAAGATATTTACAGTGTGATTTACAAATACCTGATAAATGCTATTAGTGCTTCTGCTGCAAAGTCACTCTGTGTTTGCAGAATTTGCTGTCTTAGGTGGCTCAGCTAACAAATCTGCTGAGAGATTCTGCAGTCAGTGAAGGATGGATAGTCATTCAGAGACAGCTGGAAAAGAGTTGAGAGACTGCAAGGAGGATTTTGGGGTTACACATTACATTGTTTACTTAGAAAATACCAATAATTACGTGTTTAGTGCTGTCAGCTCCTTTAGTAATCACTAAAGTGTTAAACCTCATTGCCATGTGCATACCGCAAAGACTACTTTTCTGCTCTATGATAACAAAAAATGCTTTGAAAGTCTACAGAAACCGTGCTTAATTTTTAAAACATGATCAGTCAAGGTAACAACTTGTGATGAGAAGTGCTGAGTAGTGGTGAGGGATTGGAGAAATCCTGTTTTTCAAAAGACAGTGTAGGTAGTAACACTGGAATCCTAGAAAAAAGGAAGGAGGACTGACCAAAAGATACTGAAATTAGACTGACTTTTTTGTATGACAGGAATGGAATCATATAATACTAAAGTATCAGCATTCTCTGTTGGTGTGAGGTAGATCACGCCTTCCTGGGCTGAATTCAGAGACAAGTATGAAAAGTGCTCATGACCTCTTTTAGTTTCTTAACAATGCAAACAGAAAGTTTATGAAGGACTGAACCGAGACACTACACATCTTTTCAGTTTACCCACTTGTGAATACTGCAGCCAGCGAGGAATTCACATTGCACATCTAAAAATAATATTTCAATAAAGTCAGCATTTGGACAACTGAATGTAGTCTGAGCCCTGATGTAGTTTGGAAAGAGAAGCTAGTGCTATGATGGTTGTAGCATAAGATACAATCACTTTTCCCTGTATAAGATGCACAATAGAAACATCCTTAAATTCTTGAGTTACTTTTCCTTTTTCCAGGTGATAGAGTGCTGCACTGTGTCGTTATCAATGCATAGAGACCAAAATTGCATTGGCTTGCTTTTGCTCCTGTATTTCATACTGCTGTCTAAATTGCTTTCCACTATCTCTCCTGTCTTGACTGTCTAGTTTTCTTTCTGCCTGGAAAATTTATGGTTTATGTTATTTTGTCCTCATCTAATTGTATTACCCTTAATTCTTTTTTTTTTCTTTTTCCATTGTGTCTTGTCTATATTTCTAAATCTTTTACACTTCCCCCCCCCCCCAGTCTTGTCCTTTCCAGTTCTTTCTTCCTGTCATAGGCTCATGTGGTGGAGAGAGGTAGAAAATTCTTCTGCAAAACTACTGAGGATCAACATTTGAATTAATTTATTAGTTAATTTTTTTAGAATGAATGGGAGCATGCATCTCTACTGAGAACAGATCATGGAAAAAATCTGGGAGTGAACAATCCTAGAGCTGTGTCAGTACTTCTGAAAATGTTACTTATAGGAAAGTAGATCTGGGAGGGGAAGAGCAAAGTGTAAGAAATAGAAGAAACTTATTCATGTGATTTATTGAGAAGACACAAAGAATTTGAACATGGAGGATGCCCAGAATTTATTTACTTTACTTTAAGTAAATGCAAATATTTTACAGAGTTTATATTTCAGACAGAAAATAATAAACTGTCAAGAGATAAATAATAAATGAAGAATAAAAAACTCACACAGGCATTCAGAAAAAAAGGTATAGCCTTCCTATCGAAGGAAAAAGAATGATGAACAAAAGAGGTTATTCTTGAAATTAGGGGAAATAAATAGAGTGAAAATAGCTAAAAGTTGAGGAGTTCTTCACTTTGTAAATAAATATAAATATAAATATAATTATTATTATTAATAATAATAGTAATACAGTTTTCTGTCACATAAAGAGATAAAAAGTGAGGCCTATGCAACACATTCCAATACCAAGGATGCATACAAAGATAAAGAAATTCTGTGAATCAGAGAGTAAATAAACGGTTTTAATTACAGTTTTATTACAGGCAGTAATGCATGTGTGTAATGTATGTATGTATGTACTCATGAAACTGTACATCGACTAATGAAAGTTGCCACATCTGTGATGAAAACACACAACTAGAGAGTAAGTCATATGAGGAGTGGCTGAGGAAGCTGGGGATGTTTGGCCTGGAGAAAAGGAGGCTCAAGGATGACCTTGTTGCTCTCTACAACCACCTGAAAGGAGGGTATAACCAGGTGAGGGTCAGCTTCTTCTCCCTGGTAACTAGTGATGGGATGACAGGACATGGCCTTAAGCTGCGCCAGGGGAGGTTCAGGTTGGATATTAGGAGGAATTTCTTCATGGAAAGGACTGTTTAGCATTGGAACAGACTGCCCAGGGAGGTGGTGGAGTCACCATCCCTGGAAGTTTTCAAGAAATGACTGTATGTGACACTTAGTTCTCTGCCCTAGTTGACGAAGTGGTCGTCAGTCAAAGGTTGGACTCAGTGTTCTTGAAGGTATTCTCCAACCTAAATGGTTCTGTGATTTTGTGATTCTGTTAAAACAATATTTGGACTACTAATTTGTTAAAATCTAAACCTTTTAAAAATACTAAAACAATTGAAATGTGAATTTGCAAACCCAGTAGTAATGATTTCAGGGTTTTTTTTAGGAGGGAACTTGAACTTAGGACATTGAAAGCTACAAAGAAATCTACTTAAAAAAGGGTGCGGTGGAGGGGTAGTCCAGGAAATACCTATTCATTGCAGGTATACATCTGAGACTGTTATGTAAAGGAGGGAGATATAAACAGAATGTAAATTAAAATTTACAATGGTTTTATTATGGGTAATTTCTAACAAATGCCTATTGAGATAACTCATTCCTTTGAAAATGGTGAATTTGTTAACTTTGTACAGTTATGTTTAAGGAAATGCTTTTGATTTAATGCCCAAAAGTAATCACTGAAGTGAAGACAATTGGGTGCAAAGAGTTTTTTGTGTGGTGAATAAAAAACTGGGTAAGAAAAAGATGATAATTCATTGGCACTAATTATAGAGGAAGGGGATCAATCACTTCTTATTTTCTTTGGGTGCCTTTTTTTTTCATAACCCTTGTTCAATATTTTTCTTAATGAGCTTGATGATGTAGAAAAGTAGAGTTTATACCAATCCAAGCCTTACTACCAGAGTGGGGAAAGACAAGGATATCAGATGGTATATATTGAAAGGATGGATAGTAATAAGACAGATCAGTACAAGATCATGTATGGTGAAATCGATAGCATAACATTTGTTTTAAGCAAAAGTAGTTAATCAGATTAATGTGATGAAAGAACAAATCTAAATGAGCAAAATGATTCTTAAACTTCAGCTATGGAAAAAGGGGGCATTTTTGCAATATGTAGTGTGGATATTTCCAGGAGAAATATTCCAGACACTGTGTAGCTGCTTTACAAGGCTTTTAGTAGGGGGATGTTTGGAATACAGTAATATTCTGTTAAGTAATCTATGTTTAAAACAAACTAACAAAATCCTCTGAGACTGGAACAGGAGCAAAGGAGGACTCCTTGTATAACCAGAGGAAATGGAGGACTTATCATATATGAAGAGATTAAAGGGAATTGGTTTATTCAGGCTAGCAAAATAAAAGTTGAGAAGGGTATTATTATTTTTCATAAATACATTCAGTAAATAAATGTAAAGTCATAAATACTGAAGGATAGTACTTTCAGAAAATTAAATGGATATAAATCTATAAATTTAAACTAGAAATTAGAAATAGCTTCCTAATCAACAAAGGAAGATTTAGAAAGGCTTAGCAGTGGAGGAATTTAAATTGCTTCCAAACTTGCTGAAGCTGATGAGTTTATGGAAGGTATTTACAAAATGATAGAAATGATTTTGATGTAAAATGAAAAGATTTTTTTTTTGTTTGTTTGTTTTTTCATTAGTCTTGCTTCACTGAAAATGTGTTTATTCAATGCAACGTACTATTTGTTTTATTAAAAAAGACCCTAACAAAACTTTGGTAAAATCATGTGAAGTCCTTTCTTGTTCCTCTTTCTAAGTCGTTCTAAAGAGTTGTTCCATCATGTCATCTCTGAATAGCAGATGTAAGAAAAAATACAATTCCATTAAGAAACGCTTGTGTCTGAATATCTGGATGCATTGTGTTTTTTTGAGAACCAGTAGAGTGTTTGCTAACAGAAGGAGTCTTGCCTTATTTTTATATATAAATGAGACTTTTGCTAATGGTACTACAGTGACACTGAGATCTGGAGTATCAGTGACAAAAAATGTATGGAAACACAAACAGGTTCACATAGGCTTCTTTGTTAGGCCTTTGTGTTTTGTTCTTCCGCCCCTCAGAATATGTTTTCTTT
Source organism: Platyrinchus mystaceus (assembly GCA_035041135.1). NCBI lineage: Eukaryota > Metazoa > Chordata > Aves > Passeriformes > Tyrannidae > Platyrinchus > Platyrinchus mystaceus. Next base: position 25,796,486 of record JAWWLV010000088.1, read on the forward strand.
CATCTGGTAGAAACAGTATAATTTTGCCATTACTTAGAGAAAAGTATGCTTCCATGTCCTTTGAAAGTGTAATACTATTAGGAGAGAATGAATATATCTTTGAATATATGGTAAGACAGGTCTTGGAAATATGAAAGTATTAACTGTGTTTTTCATTACAGCTAACTGTATTGCCTTGAAATAATGTGAAGCTTGACAGTTTTGCTTTGCAGGGGTCCATACAAACATTTATTTCTTTTTGATACACTTAGAAAAACATCTGCTAATTTAAATTTGAGTTTTCTATTGTCTCAGTAAAATTCTGTCAGAACTGCTGGATTTCCCTCAGTTTTACATGCTGTCCATGAAAAACGGAAAATTTGGTATGTTACAAATGCATCACATTTTCTCAGACTCAGAGATTCATGAGCTCTGAAGAACATTTTGTTTAAAAAGAGGAGTTTTACACTTTGGAAATTGACTAAATGTTGAAAGACATTGTAGTTTAGCTTGCAAATATTATGTAGATTTTTGTTGTGAGGAAAGGCCAAGGTTGTAGAAAACATGGACATAAAATTATTTCAAGCTATCATTGCAGTTAGCATGGATTTTCAAGAGTTTAGGTAAGGTTAGGGACAAAAAGTCTTAAAAGGATAAAGTAAATAGCCAAATATGAACCATCAGAAAATAAATTAGACAAGACAAGCTAGTTATATGCTTTAGACAACTTTAATTAAGGAATTCTAGGTAACTTACGCAGCCTACAACATCATTGTCCTCATTAGTGTGCTGTTACCATCATCATCATCTCCATCCTATCTAGCACCAAAGCCTAAGGGATTTGCCATCACACTATTGGGCATCCCATTTCTTTGATTCTTGGACTGCTTTGAGATACTGTAAATCTCAGCTGCTATTCCCCAAGGAGCCTATTTAAAAACAGAGCGCAGGAGGGGTACTCTGCTGTTGGCAGCTCTTGTGGCTTACACAGATGGTCTACTGCATTCAGAGCCTACTGTGTCTTTTAAAAGTTGATTCCATTCATACACACAGAAGATTAAAGTAAGAAAGTGTCAATCACAGATGTGCAGATTGCCAAGTCTGAGTGGCTTTTGATTTCCTGGGTAGCAACCACTCAGGTATCCAAAATCAAAAAAAACCCTAATTGACAGAGAATGTATCTACACCGTGACCATGCAGATCCCAGAAAAAGAATTCTGATAAGTGAGGAGCAGAGACACCCTTATGTTGGAACTGACATGTCAGCCAGCCTGGGTCCACAAGCAGCGATCCAAGCAAATAATTGTCTCAGAGAGTCTTTTTCACTGAGATGAGAGAGTGTGAAAACACATCTTGCCTGTGTAAACTTATTCGTTCTTCTCAATACTGCCTTATGAGTTCAACACCTGAGTGTGTGCTGCATATGAAGTGTTGACCTGTTGCAAAGTTCTTTTATGCTCTCCAATCATCCAATACTCCCAGTGTTCAGAGAGTTACCTGTGTTTATTGTTATCAATACAGAAACACAAATGAAAATGTAAAGGGCAGAGCTGCTCTGTTACATATATTAAAATTGTCAGTTCTAAGGATTATTCCCATTTTAACCTGGAAAAAGTTAAGACTGTATCAAAAGGTTTTGAAATACACCCCTTGCCCTGAATTAGTACTAGCTACACAGCTAGCAGTAATTTGTTTTCAGAGAACTGTTTTTTAACAATTTTTAGAAAGTCCTCTTCTGGAACAATTTTACAGTGGGAAAAGATTAATGCGTTCAATAAAATCGACATATCTGCATCAATTCCACTGGCCTTTTTTCCAGAAAATAATTAAAATATTTTGGGTTTATGTGGCTAGAGCAATCATATTGGTTTATTATATGACAATTCTACTGTGAATTCTTTTCTGATGTCAGCTGCAATATAACAGAAAGTGCTAAGTTGAACTCGAAGAAAAGAGCCTTACTGAAACAGCATTTGTTCGAAGTGAATATATACTGGAATATTTACAGGGGGAGGTATTTGCTTTTTGTTTTGTTTCATAATATCCCAATTTGAGGAGACAACTAGACAAAATTGTTTATAAGTAATTCTACTTGACCTGCTGTAAAGGAGCAAACAAAAGCTCTAAGGGAACAGTGACTGTGGAGCCAGTTCTTGCCCTCCTGTCTTTGCAATTTGTACCTAGCCATGTGTAACCCTGCACATTATGGGGAATGTGTGATGTCAGCAGAAGCAGCTGCCTGATTAAGTCCTACCCAGTGCAGAAACTGGGCCCTGGGCTACGATTTGTTGTCTTCAAAATGTTCCTAGTTTGGATATAGCTCCAACTTCACTCTGACTTAAGAGGGTAAAGCTATATTTCAAACCTATAGTGTCATCAGAGAGCTGTTTTTTTACCTTACACTGATATAAAACATTTCCAATATCATATGAGATAGAAAAAGTGGCTGGAGTGCTGTGATTAAAGAAAATAAAAACCATAGAAACATAATCTGACTTATGAATTGGCAGTTTGGATGCTGTTGCTTTAAATACGTGATGAATTTCTGGCTTGGCTCAGTAACAATACTTATTTTCTGAGAATGAAAACGTAAAACTGTCCTAGTTAGAGCAGCCACGACCAGTTCATCACTGTGTGTGTGTGTGTGTAACCCAAACTGTGTATTCTACACCCTCTATGTCATGTCCCAGGAACTCTTAACAATAGACCATTTGCAGTAGCTGCCCAGAGCACACCTGGCCCCTCAGGCTATGAGCTGGGTGTTTAGAAGACTGTGAGATAGGAGGATGTTCCTGTCCTCACACCAATGACTCAGGTGTGATAACTCCCCTCCGGGAGTCATTAGCACCTCCACACCCAGCCTGAGGGGTCATGTCTGGTAATGGGCCATCAAGGATTCCAAAAATATCTCAGGACTCACTATCACCCATTGTGGAACTCCCCACCATGGGGGAGGTACTGGGCATTCCTGCCCAAAGAACCTGAGTATATATAATCTTGGGGTGTTGGGACTTCTGGTACCACTCGTGGCATCCAGAGGAGAATCAGAACCTTGACCACACTGCGACCACCACTCTCAACCAGACTGGGACCATCATTCTCACCAACAGGTTTTCCTTTCCTTTTACTTTGAACTCAGGAGGACTACGTGGGGCTCAGTATGGGGGCCAACGAACACCATTCTGTTTGTGCCCCTTGGTGCTGGGTTATACATCTGGATTATATTGGGTTATACATTTTTGTGGGTTAAAACCAATAGTTTGTCTGTATAATTCTATTTATTGTATTATTTTTGTTAAATTGTAACCCTGACTTATTATCTCTGTCGAGTTGGGTTAATTTCTCCTGCCAGTTTACCTTTAAACCAGCACAAAGATGATGACACTTAAAGTGGGAATTGAATAACTTTCTTTTACTGTTTTAGCTTAATTCCTGGAGCAGACAATTAGACCCACTGAGTCAAGCAGTACTGTTGCCTCTCTGCCTTCCCAGGTGTGCTTCAGTGAACCTCCTGGGACAGAAGGCAGGATAAACCAGGCTCTGATCATTCTTTCCTCTCCTTCAATTTTCTGCTTTCTAAGAGGTCAGTGAAGAGGCAATATTAGAAGGCATAGAGCCTCCTGGTAGCGTGCTGCTTTAAAGCAGCTCAGGGAGACTACAGTCAGATGGAGGAGATTTCCAGCTACCTAGGGGGTTGTACTTTCAGGGAATGTGGTTCTATTACAGGTGAAAAATGGTGACTGGGTCAGGGCTCAGACCCTGGTCTACAGCCACAAATGGTGCAGACACACAACTCAGTTGTGTTTGTCTGGCTGAAGACTCTCTGGTGCTGCTAATGGGGCAAGTTAGGCAGATCAAGATGACATGGTGATGAGTTAAGACATTAGTTTGCACTTTTAAAAGGCACATGGAACCAGATATCGCAATTCATTGTTATGGTGTCATCAAAAAGTCCTTTGCCCCAGTGACTTTGGGTGTCCTACACCTTGGGCGGGTACCTGTAGTGTAACAGGGTGTTAGTACTACAGGATGAAAGGAATATCAGAATCACTGCTGCCATGATGCAGCAGGACAAGTGCCCGAGTCCCATGGTTCTACTTGTGTCCTTGCTGAGGTCAGGTCATGCCAGCCAGAATGAGAAGGGGGGATCTAGAGAAAAAGTCCTGGTTATAGCACACCTGAGAAGTAAATTTTATAGAATTTGGGATTTTTACCAGTAATCCTTGCTCACATACAAAGTAGAGGAGATGAAATAAAAACAAGACAGACATCACAGATTCTTGTTGCTCTCATGAGATTTGCAGCAAAATTTTCATTGATTTCAGTGGGGAATTTTGTTTGCATATGGCTTGCACTATCCATCAAAGAAATTATGAAGACAAAGATGCTTCTCTCAGGCAGTTTGAGTAACGTCCATTATGTAAAAACTGGTTTTCAGCCTCACAATATTTTTGCAGTAAATTTTGGAGGTTTTACATTTGTTGTTTTTAGAAACACACTTTTTCAAAGAACCCTAACAATTCATCTGCCATTTGTGTATTCATTCAACCTTCTGTCTGTGAAAGTCTATTTGCCTTGAGAAAAGATGTGTAATGGTTTTATATGGAATATGAAATTTTTCTCATAAATGTGATATGAGTTAATAATTAATGAATGTCAGGAGACAAGCAGGAAAGCCTAAAATCTAACAACTTCTATCTTCTCACTTTCCATCATCTCAGACTTTCAAATAGGTCTAGGGTTTATAACTAGGTAGATATTAAAAGTCCAATTCTTTTTATATTGAAACCCTATTTTTTCCTTTATGTGTCTCTGCCCATATAACGTAGCATCAAAAATGAGGTAAATATAATGTATTTTTTTTCCAATTTAATGTTGTTAAAAATGTAAGAATGTCATACAGTAGTATGTGTATTACTCCAGAATCTTGTATATATAAATTAAAGTTAGGCTAATAATAATAGTATTATTTATATATTAATTTAAATATGCCTTCATTATATATATTTTTGCTCTCATGCCTGGAGGAAGTGAACTGTAGGCACTATCAAGAATACAACTATTTTTCTGGACAATTAAATGTAAAGGGGAATTTAGTTTCATCAAAAATTTGGTTTTGTTTGACAGAAACAGGATGCTTTCCTTTGATTAAGTGATTTTAATGTATATTTTTACTTAGGTTGACAAAATTATTTATATAAATGTGTTAAAATCCAGAATAAAAATATACTAAATGGCTGGAAACTAATCAACAGAATTTTATGGAATATATGGCTGACATATGGTCTGAATAATTTTGCAATTTTCCGTGACTTCTTGAATATAAAATTTTCAAAATTGTATTAAGATATTACACAGCACTTTAAAAGCATTTACTTTCATAAAAGGGAGTCAGATGCCTGACAAGATTTTAAAGTGCATAATAGGGCTACTACACCTACTAGCAACTGCACTGAGGCTTGTGAAAATTGGCATAATGGGGTGTTTTTTGTGCATATATACTTGACAGATACATATCTTTTTCCATTTTCTTAGAGTTAAGTTTTGTGCTTTACATGTATCAGCTTCTTCTCTGCTCCTACATATTTTACTTCTGTTCTCTTTCTTGGAACATCTCTTTATTTTGTTTGTGTTCCCTTTTCCTTCCCTGCTCTTTTTTATCTCCTCTCTTCCACGTGGAAAGAAAATATTTATTGAGGAGACAGCATACAGTTAATGCTTCACTTAGGCAAAGGTCAGCAAAATTGCCAATAATATCCCTGATCAAAAAAATAAACCAACACTATTCAGGCAGATTTGCAAATGACCCCATAACTTTGTCTTATCAAGATTCTATATAAGGCAGTAGTGAATTGCTAACTCATTTCTTGTAGAAGAACAGGGCAGTGGAAGATACAAAGCCATTGGAAGACTACATAAAGAGCTTGAAGAATTAACTTCTGAATCCAGTCAACCAATAAAGTAGAGAAAAAATATGAAACCAGTCTTCTAGCCTGATTTCAGTAGGGTGGTGTCATTAATACAATTCTGTTTACTAAGTGTAATTATTTTTCTCCTGAAAAACTTGGACTACTTCCAAATACATACTTTAATTGTAATTCTCCTTGGAAAATTCAGTCCAAATCTTCTCTTTTGTTTAAATTCAAAGCCAAATAAATGTTTTTATATCCTTTTAAGACAGAATATTCATTGCAATTTTAAAAATAAAGATAACTAAATACATAGTTGTTATAAGTTTAGTAACATTGGATTATCAAATATATTTACATACTTAGCAAATCATTGGTTTAACAGACAGATTTCTTTTTTCGTGTTCTTTTAGGAGTCAAGGAGAAACAAACATTTGGGACCTATTTTGTTGTCCTCCTTTTGAATCATAAATCAGCATTGCACTGGAAGTGGAAAGAATGCTGTAGTTCTTGCAGTGAAAGCCACTATTCAGATAAATTGAGAATAATTTTGTTTATTTTTAAAATGCTGTCTAAAGTTTGGTATGGACATATTTATTCCAAATAAAGTGAAAATAAACCCAAGATCAAAAAATGTAAAATGATGCACACAAACTATGTTTAGAATAGTCCTAATGTAATTCTCAGTTGCTGGATTGATTTGATCTCCTTATTGTGGGAAGAAATTGGACTCTGAGATATTATCAACAGCTTCTAACTCCAATTTGATTATTGCTATAATCCTGACAGTGATTGATTCTGAGTAATTATTTCAGAAGCAGAATTAGATTAAAAAACAATATTCCAGATTATTGAAGACTCCAGTCCATCCTTGTAATTAGTTCCGTCTTAGAATGTATGATGCTATCATATTTGAATAATTTAGAGTGAGTTATTCACAAGCAGCCTATGCGGCTACACTTTAATAGGAAAACAGACAAACAAGAAAACATAATATTTCAAGAAACATTAGATTGTAAATTAGCAGCCTCATTGCAGTAAAGTTTACTTTGCCAATGTTTTCAGTTTGCCACGTAGCTCTTAAAATATTACTGGGTACTAAGCAAAAGCCTGGTGCTACAATAATCAGTGATCATGCAGTCATAATGGTGATTTATGATTACTCATGGTGTCATTACCATCATAATTATAGGCTATGAATTAATTTTTCACAATTGGCATCTGAATAATTTTCAACTGTAGGCCTTTCCTTTGTGAGAAGAATTACTTGCAGATAATGGCAATAAAGAATGGACTCATGAGAATGAAACCAACCAAAAAAATATGTTTGAAGTTCTTGAGCAATATTCACTTACGATTTTCATTAATTTTGTTTACAGTAATGATGGTTTGGACTAAATGAAGCTTCATTGTGCTAAATATTTTAAAGAATACATAGAATGAATGGTAGATGTTCAAAACACAAGAGTAACAGGATCTTATCAGAAAATAAAGAAAAATATGTCTTACATATTGTAATTATTGAAAACTAATGTCCGCATTTTTTGTCTCCCTTCTTTTTGTCCTTTCTTTCACCTGATTAACTGAGGGAGTGGACTCAAAATATTCCATAGTGTGGATTCATTTCAGAGATCATGATTTCTGTGACTTCTTAGGAGCCGAAGGTGGAGCGATCCACCTTGGAGAAACCTTTTTTCATCAGGTACTTTGGGATTTTAGAAAAAGCATTTTTTTTTTCTCCAGACCCATTCCGTTGGGCTGATATGTCAGAGTTTTTGACTAAGACACAAGATGAAAAGTTATTTCAGGGCTGTTTCCAGCTAGATCCAGACAGGTATTGAGTCAGAAAGAATGGAAGGCATTTAATTCTATGGCGAAAGAAGAAGAGTCAGTAAGTCACTGCATCATATTTGGAAAACTCTTATGATTCCAAATATCCCATTTCAGTCTCTCATCTTTTTGTCCTCCTATAAAGCTCAAGTCATGTTCTAAAGGAGAGTGATGTAGTGGAAGATGGAATAGTTGTTGAGGAAAGTGTTGATCAACTTTGAGAAGTTGAACAAGGATAAATGAAATGAGAAAAAGGACACAGAACTAAAAATAAATTGATGGGAAACTGACTAAAACTTTTGACCTTTTAATTTCTTTTTGCTGCTGTTTTCATCTCCTAAAGTGCCAAAACCTTATAATACTATTTTAAAGTATTAAATGTACAAGCGTTAAATTAATCTTGATGATATCAGAAATTAATTGCAAATACAGGGGCCTTGATGGTAACAGAAATGAACATGACTAAGAACAACTATGAATTTTAGTCTGTTACAAATCAACATAGCTCTGATTCCTAAGCACGACACAAAATTTAAAAGTACAAAAAGATACGTCCTGTCTGAACAGTATAAGATTAATGAGCATTCCATGTGGATAGATACAGTCAAAGGACAGTGCCTTATTTTGCACCATGTTCACTGTGCTTTCTATCACTGGGAAATAAAGAACGTAATGCCAACACACAACAGATGATGAAAACCTCAATCTCTTATGAAGCATGCATGGAAATTAGCACTTCTCTTGTATCTCTGACTTTCCCAAAGGGATTAGATATACTTTGGCCTTTAGTAAAGACGATGATCTATTCCCGTTTCTTGAAAATTCTTTGGAATAAAAATGCACTGAGGTATTTAGGATAGGCTCATGGAAGCAGTAGATAAGGTTACTGGAAGAACATTTTCATGAAACTCCAGATTTAAATCTCCAGAACATGAGTAGATGTGCATTTGAACCTTCCCTTCTACTTTTTTTATGCACCAAAATCCCCCCCCTCCTTTTTTTTTTAATCCTAAATATAGTAATATATTTTGTTTTTCTACAGTACTTCAAAACAGGTAGAGTTCTTTATAATAAATGTACTGAATAGTATTCTAAATGAAAAAAAGATAGCTGTAGTTTGTAGACTGAACAACTATAACCTCTCTTAGCTTGTTTGACAAAGTTGAAGGACAAAATTCAGAAGCTAAGAGGTAGCACTTTTTAAATTACCACTATACTGATGACCTCTGAGGTTTATAAAGTTGTATTACTCCCTTCAGTGTCACATTACTTTTGTGTTTTTTTAATCAACAGTATTAACCATATTGGTAATTGTGATTAAAACTATATCAAGAACAATTTTTACATAAATAATACTGTTTAGATACAATAGTAGAAGGGAGCAGTTTGGTTGCATATTTTCAGTAGAGAAATACTTTCCACATTCTAGGCTGCTTAAAAAAATCCTATTCTTCTAGTGTATCACACTCTATACAGCTCTTACTTCTTGTTAATTAAGAGTATAGCAATCTATACAACTCTTATTTCCTATATTTACTCTTGTATTATTTCTAGCAAGAAGGGGAAGCCTTATGAGGAGCTGCTGAGGTCTCTTGATTTGTTCAGTTAGAGAAGAGGAGGCTGAGGGGAGACCTCATTGCGGTGTTCAACATTCTCACGAGGGAAAGTGGAGGGGCAAGTACTGATCTCTTCACTCTCGAGACCAGTGACAGGACTCAAGGAAACAGAATGAAGCTGAGTTGGGGGAGGTTTAGGCTAGATATTAGGAAAAGGTTTTTTACCCAGAGGGTGGTTGAGCACTGGAACAAGCTCCCCAGGGATGTGTTCACAGCACCAAGTCTGCCTGAGTTCGAGAAACATTTGGACAATGCTCTCAGGTACATGGTGTGGTTCTTGAGATGTCCTGTGCAGGGCTAAGCATTGTACTTGATGATCCTTGTGGGTCCTTTCTAAGTCAGGATATTCTATGCTTTATGATAAGAAGGTTTCTTTACGTCATTAGGACAGAAAAACTAATTCTCTAACTGATAACAACCCTTCTACTGTCCTGAAACACTTTGAACTGGTTAGCCTCCCACTCCTTCTCAGATTTGCTGTTCCAGATAAAAATGCTAGCCTGTTCAGAATGTTTATTTTTTACTGAACATCAAACTAAACACCTGTAACTAGTGCCAAATTGTCTATTCTTTCATGTTGTTAAGTGTATAGAAACAACACTGAGAAAAGTCTTTCTATATTAAACCAGTATATTTTGATTTCTCCAAAGAATAAAAAGCATGATTTTCTTATATGTATTACTTTCCCCCATCTCTTAATTATAATAACACATACACTTTGACTATCAGTGTGACTAATAATACTGCCTGTATAGTAAGTCTCTGTCCCTCTACAAAATAGTTTTCTTATCTTTCTTAGCTCCTCTTCATTATAACTAAATCAAATTCATTCTCTTACAAATGATTTATTTTCTGCCAGTATTAGGGGAATGCCATTCAAATAAAAATAATCAAAGAAAGGAAAAACAAAGAAGCTATAAAATATAAGTATTTAAATATGGTTCACATTTGTTTCCATAATGTCATTTCAGCAAATGTAGAAAAAATTTTCTCTATTTTCAAAGCCAATCATATAAGAGGGACCTGAACAAAAAAAAAACCACCTCCACATGCATCACAATTCTCTTCTTGCTGCAGCCATTTCTTATATGCTTAGGTGATACATCCATCCTCATTAGCTATTGTTCTTTTTTATGGGCAGACTATCTTGAATAATCAACTACACTAGACTTTATACAGAATAAAAAATAACCTACCTTTGTTCCTTTAGACCCTTATAGATGTCCCTTCTTACAATTAATATTGTAAGAAATTTAATTTCCTGTGTGTTCATATATGCCAGAATACATTAAATTACTTTCTTTTAGTATAAAATAGCTCAGTTACAATACATGTACAGAGAGTAAGATATGTTCTTGTCTCCTTAATCTACACGCCCAAACAAACATTTTTCACACATATTCTATATAAAAAGATTAGTATAATATTATAATATCACTGTGAGAAAGTAGACATCTTTCTAGAGTCAATATCAATTATTTGTAAATAAAAGTTTCTCAAATTATTTTCTGTACTAATATATATGTGTGAAATTTAGCAGCCAAGTTCAGAAACAAAGGTCAGGAAGGTGAAAACTTCATTGAACACCTGATAACGACTTATGATTAATCACAAAGTTGAAACTAAACTATAGGACCTACATCTACTGAAAAAAAAAAAAAATTGTCAGGAAATCACTCAAGTACATGTGTAGATATTAAGCCCTTAGCATTACACATTCTCAGGTATTTAGCATTAATTAAGAATTAATTTTAATGTATTTAAGGTAATTTATTTGCAGTCTCATCATCATTATTATAATTCATCATACTTTCATGCCTGGATATTTGACATGGCTAAACAGAACAGCCAGTAAACAAGTAAACAAATCAACATCTGAATAAGATGAATTTCAAGAAAATGTGTACAACTCTTTGTCATGTACATTTGGAATTACTTTTTATTTCTAAAGCCAGAGCTGCTTGAAATGTCTTTCAGTTGTTTTTCTGCCAACTATAATTTTTCTAAAACTTAGCCTAATTCTTCTACACCTGTTTTCTTCTTTGTATGAGAGCTCTTATTACTTGTGATATTTTGTGGAAGTGTCTTTCTTCTGCTTTTTGTATTTTGGGCATTGGAGTAGAAAATGGCTTTCAGTTTTGATCTCTACTCTGTCTCATCAATTGTAGAGCCAGTCTTCCATAGGTTTCTAGTACATTTTGTGTCATTCCTGGTTTCTAATTCTAATCTGTGGTAACAGAGTCTGTATTTTACTAGAGCAAATCATCTGCATATAAAGCTAAGATCACTACAGAAAATTTGTCTGAAGATTTCTCTTCACTCTTACAATCCAGGCTTCTATTGAGGATAAAAATGTATAGGAAAAAGGTTTTGTTTCTGTCTACATATATTTGCATATCTCATATCAAATTAATCTTTTGGCATACATGTGAATGTTAAACATGGCAAGGTTTTACCTACAGTCTTTTCTTCAACCTGCTTTAATGTCTAATTAGAATTCATGTCAGGAAAGATGTATGATTTTTCCTTTTGTAGGATGCTCATTTAGCACAAGTACAAGACTATCACAAGTCACTGTGTATATCCATTTTTATTCAGCACAGTGTTTTTGTATACTGCTACTAGTATACTGTTCCTGAAGAATATAGTGCAGAGATACCTCTAGTGAGCCATTTTTAAGTTAATTAGCATGGCACTGGGAGCTGTCTAGGCATGGTAGCAGGGAACACCACAGAGGCTAAATTACCCTTCTTCTGAGGCAGTTTTTCAGTAGATTAGATTTTGCTTCAACTGAACTTTGTGCTATTGCAGCTACTTTGCTCCTGCATGTCTGAGTAAACCTGTGAAAATCTAGTTCAGATTTCTGTATTTTGCAATGTAGAGATGCTGAAAATGCCACTGACTAGCCCTTATTGATAGGACAAATTGTTTGTAGTCCCACACAAGTTTTGTTCTGAAAATTTGGATAAAAAAATTAAAGAAAAGGAAATGTCAGCACTAAGTTAGTATTAAACATCTTATAATTTGCATCTATCCTGATGAAAACTCTGATGTTGTTTCACTTCAAACTTCTGTGGATCAAATGATATCTGGTAATTTGAAAAAAACAGATTCTACTAGTAAATGATAAATTAAGACCTGCCCCTGTACAGGTAAATTCTCTTTGGATCTAAAGCTCCCATAAGACAGTATTCTCATCTACTTTGTCTTCATCCAAACCATGCCACAGGAGGAAGGAGGAAAGAAATATGGGAAAGAATATGTAAGCCAATGAATTTGTGCCATTCTGTGTTTCTTATTCTGCTAACACAGTGGAATCTAACTCTTTGGTTACTTGATTACTAGTTTGTAATAATAAAAGTCATATTAACCCAACTACTTAATTTACATTAACACCAGAACCACTTTTAGCTCAACAGAAGTCAGCAGCTCTCTTTTTCTCCCTAACAGCTCATCCCAAGCCTTTTCTTGAAGAATATATGGAAGCCACTGAAAAACTAAGCCTGGTCAGCCAGTAATAAGAATGATTAGTTGCGTATCAACAAGGACTTCCACCCTGAGGAAGGTGCAGTCTCCTGTTTCTGATCATACTGAATACTTAGGTTTTCATAGGAAATTAAATAACATAAACTAAATCTATTTTATATGATCTCTTACAACAAATGTGGCTAGGGCTAAGGAATATGAAAATTCCTAAGGTATTGGTGCTCTTTTGTAAGTAATGATGCTGGCCATGTTTCAAACTTTAATGTTTTCTCTTGGGCTTAATAAACTCACAAAAATATCCACTAAATTAATTTGTTTTCTAACTCTTTTTAGTGATCTTGGACTTGAATGTATACACTGATCTTAGTGTGTTAGCACTGTGCAAGTTTCAAACCTTTTAATAATCATTAACTCTGTCATCAAGATACTTTCTAATTTCTTCCCTTTTGTCCTGGTAAATCCAATTTCTGATGTAAGTAAACGTTCATTGATTTCATTTGTACAGGCTGTGCTTAAGTAATTGTTTAACATCCTTTCTGTTTTCTTATCCCGTGACTGTCTAATTCCATGCTAATCACTCCTCTGAAGGTGACTTTTTCACTGTTACCAATTCACAAAAGTGGACTGGGTATTCCTAATAATTTATGTGAGAAAGCCTTCACAGAACCATTCTTTATTATATGTCTTTTATGGGAGATCTCTTTATTCTTATAGGTAAGTTTTTGTTCCCATGCAATTGTCTGAAATTGCCCCACTGGAAAATTCAGATTTAACAATGTATTTTTCAATTCAAGGGAAGCCTTAATTCAAATTATGGTCCGAAATATTTCAGAAACTATCCTGGGAATAGAGTATGAAGAAAACCTTATGGCCTCCTACATGATTCCTGGATTCTGTGTTAAAATCTGACAGCACCTTATATGTGGTTATAACTTCTTTATTTGATTGCTCTGAAGAAATAAATATGAAAATATATAATAGTGTAGCCCTGCATTTATTTTATAGCAACAAATCAACTTGACTCTGTGATTACATTTTCATTTTTTCACATTTCAGAGATTTTTGTACTAGAGCTAGATAATCTTAGCCTCAACATTGTGAAGGCCAGAGCTGAGACCAGGCTCTAACAGACAGCTCCGGTTGTGCAAAAACTGGGGTATTTGAGAACAAGAAGTGGCAGAGAATGTATCTTTATGATATAATAACATTACCAGCGAGATTATTGAGAAACAATGCAGTTAAAGTGGAACAATTAACACCACTGGTATTTAAATCATGACCTCCAGGTTACAGTGTGTGGTGGTTTGGAGCTGGCTCCCTGCCAAGTCTCCAAACCCCCCATCATAATAGTTCTTCCCCCCTCCCAGAACCAAGGGAAAAGAAAAAAAGAACAAGAGAACCGAAATAAGAGAGAGAGCTAAAGCAATATATATATATATATACACACTTATATTACATTTATATACAATTTACAAAACTATATTCACATAAAAAAACCCAAAACCCAACACCTCCCCCCCCCAAAAAAAAACAGAAAAGGGGGAAGGGAAAAGGATAAAACAACAACAAAAAAAAAACCAAACCCAAAAACAAGGTATACACACTCAGTAAAGGACTAGCCAACGAAAATCGTAATACTTTCCTTGAGATAGCCCAATTGCACCAAACTCTGCCACCGGCACCCTCTGCCTCCCAAGGCCTACAAGGCCTCACCAGGCCTCACTCCTCCACAGAAGTGGAACCGGCCGCAGGGATCTGTCGCCTCCAAACCTTGCCAGAAAGGAAGAGAGAGAAGGCCTCTCCTTCCTTGTTATTTATACCCTGGTTTATATAAAAATCGTATGGAATACTGGGAACATGGCCACTTCCTTGGTTACAAACTGATCATCAAGGAAGGCCCAACCAAAACTACCACACACTGTTAACTCCTTATGGAAGTTAATGGGACACTTCAATATATATTCTCAGGCTGGTTTTGCTATTCTACTTGGTAAGTTTTTACACTCTATTCTTGTTTAAAAGGACACTTTTCCTTCCTAAAGAACTTAAATAATTTTAAACAGAAATAAACCCAAAGAAGATGATCCAGAATTAGTTTTGGTTTATGATATCATAATTCTAGATTAGGCTTGTTATGAACTTTATGGTGCTCACAAGATGAAAAGTCTACTTTTCCTTTACAATTTCCTTTTACTTTTTACCATATAATGAAAGTTATTTTAATATTTCCTTTATAATTAGTTTTGACCAGTTTTATTAATGGATATTTGCTTTTATCACAAAAATTGCCACTGTAATGAACTCTAACACGCCTTTGTTACATTCTCACTAGAAATTCTAATAAATCACTGAGGTTTTTGATAGACATGTCTTTGTGAAATGAGATGAAACAGTAGGGAGCAGAGTTTGTGTTGTCCTTCTACAGATCTCTGTGTTTTACATCTCAGTAAACTCAGTATCCAGAAAATCACTTTCAGAAATATCAGTTTTCCATTCTGTCCTCTTGCATACATCTGCCTGGCACAATTACTCACATTTTTCTTAAGGATTCTTTTGATGTGTGTGCTTTTTAGTAGGTCACAAGGTTTCTTATCATAATGTGCAAAGAGGAGGAGGACCACAGGCTGAGACTGGTGTGAGATGGATGAAAAGCAGAGCAGTGGAGCTGCCATTGGTGTCTGAGTGAGTACAGAATGAGAACGTGAAACCTGCTAAAGGAAGGACTGAGAAGTCTGGGCAGTTTGAAGTAGAGATGGTTTGTGGTTCTAGGCTCCCTGCCTTCTGATTTGCAGTCACTGAGCGCCAGAAAGCTGTGGTTTGAATTGCTACACAGCTCCTTGTCCTGATATCGAGGTCTTGGCGGGTCTTTCTGAGTGAGTACTGTGAGTACAGTGGAAAATCTGTACAACACTGGGAGACTGTTTTAACTCTGGGGGACCCAGAGACCATGGGCCAGTCAGTGGCCCAGTCTTTTTGTTTTGAAGACAATAAAGGTGAATCAGTTCCTCTGATTCTGTACTGTCTCAGGTCATTATGGTACTGTCTCAAGTCATACACTTCCCAGTTTTGTGTCATCTGCAAACTTGCTTAGTATTCCCTTCCAGTCCCATGTCTAAGTCATTTATGAAGATGTTGAAGAGACCAGGGCCCAAGATGGAGCTTTGTGAACCCCACGAGTGACAGGTCACCAGTCTGACGTCACCCCATTCACTGTTACCCTCTGTGCTTGACTCGTGATCCAGTTGCTCACCCACCACATGATGTGTTTGTCCAGCTGTGTGCTGGACATTTTGTCCAGAAGGATCCTGTAAGAGACAGTATTGAAAGCTTAACTGAAAGCCAAAAAGTTACATCAACTGGCTTCCCTTGAACAACTAGGTGGGTTACCTTGTCATAAAAGGACATCAGATTTGATAAGCGGCACTTCCCTCTCATGAAGCCGTGCTGGCTCTGACCAATGACTGCGTTGTCTTTCAGGTTTTTCAATATTTCCCAGAATAATCTTCTCCATTACTTTATCAGACGCTGAAGAGAGACTAACAGGCCGGTAGTTTCCAGGTCCCTCATTCTTGTCCTTCTTGAGAATCTGGACAATGTTTGCCAGCTTCCAGTCAGCTGGGACCTCTGGGATTTCCAAGACCACTCAAAAATCATTGAGAGAAGTTCTGTGATGACATCAACTAGATCTTTGAGGATTCTGGGATGAATCCCATCAGGCCCCTTATATTTGTTGGGATCCAGCTTGAGCAGCAGACCCCACACAGTTTCAGGGTCAACTTGGAGTTGATCATTCTGGCAGTCATGGTCCTCCAGCTCAGGGCACTGAGACCATCATCCGTGTTGAAGAGAGAGGCAAAGTAAGTGTTTAACACCTCTGCCTTGTCTCTGTCCTTGTTTATGAGGTGACCATCCTTATCCTCTAATGGGCCAATTTCTATACTGCCTATTGCCGTTAATATATTTGAAAAACTCTTTTTGTTGTCCTCCACGTTTTTGGCCAGCTTCAACTCCAGTTGAGTTTTGATAATACAAATTTTCTGCCTGTGGTGGCAAGCAGCATCTCTATTCATCCCATGTCACTTGAATTTGCTTCCACTGGGCATACATTTCCATTTTTCTTTATTTCCAAGAGAAGATTTCTGTTCATCCAAGCCAGCCTTCTGCCTCTCCTGCTTGACTTCCAACATTTGGGAACTGCTGCTCCTGTGCCCTTAGGAGGTGATGTTTAAAAAGTGCCAGCACTGAGGGACCCCAGAACCTGCTAAACATTTTCAACATTTTTGCTAAAAAACTGTTTTTGCACGTGCTGGATTCCATCAGTGCTGATACTTCTTCTTGTAGGTGCCCTTTGGATTTTTTTTGGTCAATGTAGGGGAAAAAGGTCCAGGTAGTTATTACAGGTGCACTGCTACCAGCACTTTACTGTTAGTTAGAACTACATGAGCTAAGCCTGATAGGAATTCTTGATGTTTTGGGGAATTATTGTAGTTTTTCATCTCTCCTGCCATGAGGGCCAGTGATAAAAGCCAAACAAGAGATGGCATAAAAGCTGTCCATGGAACAGTTAAAAACATAAAGCAAGAACATTTTAGAAGCTGTTAAGTACTACAGCTTTACCTTCAGGACACACTTAAGAAATGAAAAATGTTCTGTTTTGCTTTGTTCTCTGGTAGTGGAATGTTTGATGCATGTTATTGTGTTTTGGGTGGATAGTGAAGCCATTTCTTGAGCAAGAATTACCTCTAGTTTGTTGTTGGCATTGCAATTAAACCTAAGTTGAATAATTGAATTGTCAGTAAAATTGTAAAATTGGCTGGTTTTTTTTTTCTTTGGTTGGTTGGTTTTTTGTTGTTGTTTTGTGGGTTTTTTCTGGTTTTTGTTTGTTTGTTTGTTGGGGGTTTTTGTGTGTGTTTTGTGGGGTTTTTTGACTGTTAAAAGTTTTTGCTTCAAACAATATGCTCTGGCTACTGTTGAGTACTTATAGCTAAGATATGTAAACAGAATAGACCAAGGTCATCCCTGGCATAATTCACTGGAATTCAGCACTGTCACACCAGGAGTGAATTTGGCTCAGTGTTTTGGCATTAGCAGTAAAGGTCATTCCTGCAGTTTGCCCTCGCTATAGAAAGTGTGATCAAAAAGTTTTCCATTTTATTTCCCTTTTGATGGTCACATTAAATCTTATTACAGTGTTGGTACTTACCTCACTCAGTGTCTGTGGGTTTTCTTTATAGGCAAAGCTTTCATCCCTGGACATCCATAAATAACTCTATTCACCACACTTTCTCCCGCAGCATTTGAGTTATGCTTCCGAGCCGAGACAAGTGTTAGCTCGCATGTTCTGTAGATGGATTTCTGCTTCATTTTTGTTCATTTCAGAGGGGTTTTCTACCCCTGGATCTTCCATTCCAATCAGATCCATCTGCATGTTCTTTCCTGCACCATGGCTTTGAGAGGGCACTTGTCCAACTTTTCTGATTAAAAGTGGATACACTACTGTAGCCCTTGAAAGCAGAGACTGCTGCTGCAAATTCACTTTTTAAATTTCTTTCTGAAAAAGATGCCACAATAAAAAGAGAAAAAGTGCTAACCGCATATTTTTTCAATAAAAGGGTTAGCATTTATGCACTTGGGGAAGTTATGACTCAGTTGTATATTATTCAGGATTTCATTTGTGTAAGTTACTTTCTGATTAGTTATTGATTATAATCAGAACCCTTGGAGCTAAATGTGCAATATAGCTAATAACCAGGTCTTCTGCAGATGAAGAGCATTCTTAAATATAATTTTGATTCTCTTTACACTTTCTATTTATTGAACACTGTGACAAATAGCAAATTGCAGCACACCACTGAAACTATAGCAGTGGCAGAAGGTTTGCAGTATTTCTGTAAGCAGGGGAATGACAGATTCTTAAAAAAGGTCTTTTTTATCCGTCTCTAAAGTTAAAGCAATAAAAAGTATTTTAAAACATCCCCTTCCATCTAATTTATTTGGATGCAGGCTGGTTAAATCTCATGCACTGACTCTAAGACTCTTATAATAGGTAAGTGCCTCATCAGCTCCAACTGGCTGGCAGGGGTTATAGGATCAGACAAGGGAAGAAAGTTCATCAATCTGCACCAACTGCTGTGTCACCTAGGAGGGTCCCTGTCAAGGCATATTTCCCAGCTCCACAATCATGTTATTCCTACCCTATCAGGCCACCTGGGCTTCAGATAACAACCTATTAGAAGACTAAAAGCACCAGGTATTTGTCCAGTACGTGTGCTCCTTTAAGTCCTGGGAGGTGACTTCAGAACTCTGCTCTGGACACAATAAAAAACTTCTACTCAATAGGCAAAGGCACAAAAACGGAAGGGTTAGTACAAGGTACAAAGGATTGATACCAAGCCCAGCAGCCCGTGGGAAAACAAAAGGGTGCTGTAGAACTGGCTCCAGAGTGAAACATGCTCCTTTGATCCAGGCAGTATATCTGGCTGTTTTTTAGATATCTTTTTCATGCTTAGTGCACATTTGCTGGCAGCAGACATGGAGGTCAGAAATAAGCACTGAATCTGTTAAAGGGCTCCCCTGAAGTTAATGGGAGTCTTTCAGTGGGTTTTGACTTAACATATTCTGTATCAGTGAGTTAGAGAACTGTTTTCTTCCATGAGTTTTGGTCAGTAAATTATAGTAGGCTGTAAAAAAAAATAAATATTTATAATCTCTCTCATGAGATAACATTGCATTAATATTCACTATAAATAGGAATCCCACTGAGAAGATTAGATAAAACTTTGGAAAAAGCAAATTTATTGTCTAAAAACGGCAATGCAAATCAAATCCAAGGTAAAAATTTTTCAGAATGTTTCAGTTCAACCAGAAGTTATTAAAGTGGTGTGTGTTTTTTTTTTTTTTTGAGTATATAATCTTTTTGCTGCTTTTAATTTGCATTTTGAATCAATCAAATCATGGAAGGTAAACCAGTAAAAATTGCAGCATAATACATAGCACAGACAGTGAGTCTGAAAATGGACAAGAATTTGTTTCAGGGAGAAACAGAGTCTCTTTGAAAATTACATATTTTTTTATGAACTTTGTCCAAACTTTTTAGCTTCTAATGAAAAAAAACCCCAGCAAACAGTGGTTAAATAAAGCTCAGATTTTGAAATAAAATGAATTGTCTTGTTAATAAAAAAGTTCTAATACCATTAAAAAAGCATATGCAACTCTAGTACAAACTCCATCAAGACTCTCATGTTAAAGATTTTCAGCTGAAGTTTTTTACCTCTTGTTGCATCTCTGTTACTTGATTCAAAATTCATGTCATATATTGCCTGTATTTTAGTTATGAAATTGTTTGATGACAATCATAAACCCCTGACTATTAGATACAGTCCCTGCAAAAGCTTTTGAAATTACCTTTTGAACACTCAAGAAAAAATTTAAAAGCCAGATGGAGAAATTATTTACCAAAATCCTATCAGAAATATGTAGGCTTCAGCTATCCTAGTCAACAGAAAGGAAGCCTTGGGGTAAACCAATGTAAAAAATATCTGATAAATTAGATTCATATGCCGTAGTGCCAAACTATGGAAGAATTGGAGTCTCCTTAAACTGTGGATCTGGCTTTGTATTCATCTTCCTCTGCAGAATTCATAAGATGCTAACGAGTCACCCCAGATGACGACTCTCAGATTAGATGATCATTCCATATTCTCATTCTGGAAATTCAGACTGCCCAAGCAATTAAAATAAAGGAGAGTCTTGGGATTTTAAGTGTTATTACACTGTGCGGTCTCTTCTATTTTGTATGAGGAGCAGAAATCATGAATGCAAAGGAAAAAATTTCTAAATGCTTCAATTTAATTTCAATCTGTACTTTAAATGAGCCCATTTATATATCTAGAAGGGGTCTCATTAACTGATTTGAATCTGGGTTAGAGCTTTATAGTCTCTTTTCACTTTCTGAAAGCTTGATGTCTCATTTCATTATGTCACAGTTTTTAATTCTAGCAGACGTAAACCTAGACAATATTCCTAAATATATGATTATTGGTGGGATATATGAAGTGAAATTCATATCCTTCACATCCATGGATTTACTTGTAATTCTTACCTGTATCATCTATGACAAAGCAAAAAGGCTTCTCCATTACACCTTGGCTGGTTCTTAGTTTCAGGAGGAATGATCTGTAATCTGATTATATGTATCTTAACCAGAACATTTTATCTATTTTCTGTACTTCCTTTTTAATTGAAGGATTGTCAGTCACACTGAGAAAATGTGACGATGGTTAGGATGTATCTGGGACTGACATCAGATCATCAGATCCTTCTCAAAGCCCTTGGTACAAGGGATGTGGTTATCATTCTTTCACTCCATGTATGTGTGTATTACACACTATAGTGGATGGAGATTTGCCTGTATATGCTATATAGCTATAAAACCCAAGTCCTAGAAATTAATATTTTTACAATAAATTTATCTTTTTGAGTGAATTTCTTTAACCTCTGCTTGAAAGGGATCAAAATAGATAGAAGTCTGGACATCTGGAGATGTAACAGCGTATGTACTGATATGTGAGCATATTTATATGAGCTTTGTATGAAACAGAGACCTACCCAAAGTTCTTCCTGAATGTTTCTAGCCTGCTAATCTGTTCTGACAGTCCGATGTAAAACAAAACCTAAAAACAACAAAAACCCCCCAACCAAACAAAACCAAATCCCAAACAAACAACAAACAAAACAAATGAACAAACAAAACTCAAACAAAAAACCAAACAGAAAGCCCAGAACAAACAGAAAACCAAACCAAATCAAAAGAACCCACCTAATCCCAAAAGAAATTTCCTTATCAGGCTTATCATTTTGATTAAGCACAGACAAATATATCTCATTTTCTTTTTGATGGGAAACATGTCATATAATGTACATATGTCTTTCTTTCAAACATGCATGTGTGTAAATAGTAGAGCATTGTCAGACTGCTAATTGCAAATTCACTCCAGATTATGTTTTAAAAATCCAGTAACTCTAATGAATTAGAACAATTTTCAGCAGACTAATGAAATTCAAAGCTGTATTTGTATGACAAATTTGGTGTATTTTTCTTTTCTCTAATAGGAAATCTATTTTTCCTCATCCCCTAAATGTGGCAACTGAATGCCTGAAAGTCAGTGATCAACCATATCTAGTTTTTGCTTGGAAAGAACTGCCATAGTTATAAAGAGTTAAAGATAATCTCTTAGGAATAGCATCAGTTTACAGAAATATAAGCAAGGTATGATACTCTCCAATAAAATTTTGGTGCTGTACTTGAATGCTCTGATTTATAGTTGCTTAATATTGTGGAAATTATGTATAGTGGTAAATAAAATCTCAGGGTTTCAAAATTGAGACAATATGACAAGTCTTTGAAGTGATTTTTATACAGTTTCAATCCTTTGCCTTGGAATTTAGATGACATTGTGACAGCATGTCACACAATTTAGAAAAAAAAGTACCTAAAATAATAAAATAAACACAGGGAGCATAAATCTTGTCTAAGATCATGGTACATGCTCTCTTTCAGTCAAGAGTGTGTGTTTGTGTATATATATGTGTGTGTGTGTGTGTGTAGAAAACCAGTCCAAACCCATGATAGATTAGAGAAAAATTCAGATTATAAAATATAAAAGCAGAATCTGTGGCTAGAAAAAAATCAATTTAAATAGAAAGGATAGATGCAAACAATAACAAGGTAAAACAAACAAACAAATTTGAAAACCAGCTTCCTTAAATCTTTTTGAAATACAGAAAAAATCCTGGCAGCCTGCCAGGGAATCTGTAGCACTTACCTACAGATCAAGATCTAAAATGAGTTCTCAAGAGGATGGAGAGACCACAAAAATCCAGACAATTATTTGACTCAGTGCTCTGTTTAGAGGAGTTTATGACAATCTACACCCCATCCTCTTGAGTGGGATAGGACAGATGAACTGTCTCAACCTCTAGTGCCATTGTTTCAAGTTTTAGAAAAAACTGATGAAATGAGTATTGATACCATAACTAGATATTTTTACCCAAAATTTATGAAGAAATCAACATATGAAAAGTGCCAAAATATGAGACATGGTTTCTAATTTATCTACTGAATATCCACTTTGCACTAGAAAAAAAGCAAAGTTGTAAACACAGTCATACACTTAAAGGTTTCACAGGAAAAATTAGAGAACTGCAGGCTAGTAAGCCTGATGCTTTTAATGGGTAAATTGGTTGAAAGTACAGTAAATAATAGGTTCAATAGACACCTCATATCGTGATAAAGAATCTAATTACTTTTCTAGAGGGAAACCATATTTATTAATCTGCCAGAGTTCATTGAAGAATCAAAACCCACATGATATTTGATTTTACTCATATTGGGGAATCTGAACACGTTTCTCAGCAATGAATCTTAACCAGCCATGGAGCAAAATGAGTGCTCCAAGGGATTAAACAAAATATAGGAAAGGGGATTTTCATTTGCTATGGAGACAGGAGGATATTAGAAGAATCCCAAAGAGAGATGTTCTGGATCAAGTTGTATCAACTACAGTCATAAGTGATCAGAAAAAAAAAAAAAGAAAATGACAAATTCTGATAATTCATTTACTTCGGGTGTACAACACCAGCATTTCAAAAATTAAAATCTTGTGCGTATCTGAGTGCCAATATGGAAGAAAATTTATAAATTGTTACTAAATGCAGAACAATCAACCTGAATAAACAGTACTGAACATGCATGAATTATGGTGGACTTTATCTTCTTGGGTGCTAAAGAAATCTTAGCAAACATTTGAATTGTTCCTATAAACAGAAAGTATATATATAAAGAAAATTCATTAAAAAAATTACAGAGACCAGAACAGAAACCTCTAAACCCAAGCAAATTAGTGATGAATATTATGCACCATTTCATTCTATCCCTTCTCAAAAGCAACATAATTGGATAATATAACTTACAAGGAAGTGTAACCTGTATACTCATAGTTACTGAATGACCTTTGTACAGGGAGTGATGAAGTAGATTAGAAATCAACTTGAAAAAGAGACATGACAGGGAGGGTATTTGATATAATACTTGTCATTAAATACTTCATTAAGTGTGAATATTTTACCAAAGGATGTTTGGATTCCAAAAATATAATCGTATTAAAGGGAAATTAGAACCAAACATATACTATTACATGTAGTGATCAAGATGGTCTTATTTATGAAGCTTGTAATGTGAGTGGATTTATCAAAAGAATTATCATACTGAGGTTCTTATCCTTTGGAAACACAATCTCTCTATAGGAAGTGTTACTATCCTCTTTTCTAGTGTCATCCTAGGCTAAAATGATGCCTGTTTTGACTTACGAGGTGGTTTGCATGCTTTTTTATGTATGAAAGGGTATAAATATTCTTACAGTCATTGAACTGGTTATCCATTTTTATGAAAATGTCTTAGAAATTTGCTTTGTAGATGCAGAAATACAGTCATACCTACATGATGGCAGAAACTAGCTGGGGTTTTATTTTTGTATGGTATACCTTACATATTTCTGATTTAGAAATAGTTCGTCATGTATTACTATGATGATGCATAGGATGCCAGATATACTCACATGAACAGCAACAGGTTATAGGTGATAAGCATCAGCCCCAGGCACAGCATAATCCTGGTTCCTCAATCATCTTTGATGTAAAATAACATACAAGTCATTCAAACTGATAGCTCAGTCTATATTGAATTTTATTCCTAGAAATGACATTGTGTAAAACAGTTCAGACACATGGTCAGGTGTCAGGAAATCCATTTACTCTTCTTGTCCTGTAGAGAAAGAGATCAAGAGACTTCTCATACTCTTTTTACCCAGGTACTACCAAAATTATAACTAAAACATATTAAAATGTCTCTTGGTGTCAGTGAATAACAGTGTTCATAAACAGTTTTACTCCCTGGGCTATTTCAGTTAGGCTGTGTAAGAAGCTTAGCAAACATGGGCAAAATTTTTATCTAGGAGAGGTAAAGTTACTATAACTTTAACAGAATATGGTATAATCTGCTTTCTAATCTTGTCTCATCACATAGCAATGCACTCATAGGGTTAATGGAGAGTTATGTAGTATAGTCATATAAAATATGAACATCAGTTTTGTTGACAACACCAACACAAGCTTTTTTCAGTTTTTTTCATGCTGAAAATGTAAAATGACTATTAAAGAGTAATGGCACAGAACATCTTGTTTAAAAAAAGAAAAAACCTTTTACAGTATTCTTGTTTATAGATTATATTTATTGCCTTTGTAGTCTTATGGTGTGCTTCTAAGTCAATTGAAATGCAAGTGCTAATGAAACCCCTACCATAACACATTCATTCTTTTTTTACACCAAATGAGTCTACTACAAGATGTAAATGACTTACATATATCTGCTGCTCAGGTTTTATTGTTTTAGGTTAATTTATTCACTGTAATATTCTTAATGAAACTAATGACTCTTCCAGTAGTTTGTATGTTCATATATTGCAATTTTATTAAATCATGCTGTGATAGTTCACACTGGCTGCTCTAAACATTCCTGAAGTTTCATGCTATACTTAATATATAAATGTAATCTTCTAGAAGATTATCAGCATAGTATATTTTGTTATCCTTTGCTTTTTCTAATTTGTTCACACCAGGGTATATCTAATGTACAGTGGTGCTTGTACAGACAGGGCTGTAACATTTGTATGCATTTTATTAGCATAGTCAGTGCTAGTTTATTAACACAGATCAAAATCTACAAAGCAAAGCCAACTCAACATATATAATTATGTTAAAATATACTTTATTGTTATGGAGATTTAATGTAAATTTATTGTTCCAGATAAAAAAAAGATAAAAATTCTTATTTGTCAGCTTCAGAACTGGCTTTTACTTCAAATGCTCAAGTTCAATCATTTAGGGGCAATTAAGAAATAAAAGATCCACATTTTTGCAGGATGACTAGCATCCTTTCACCTAACTCACACAACTGTAAATTCTGACTAACAAACACATGTAATCTAAACTATTGGATAATACAGTTTCACATGACCAAAATATCCTATAATACTTTTATTACATAAATACCTTGCAGTTTTTTTATTATTGGTACATTTTTTTTCTTCATCAATACTGGCAGCATTCAGTTCATGTTCAAACATTAGTTACAACACATCAGAAGGAAGAATTACTAGGAACAGTGTGCAGAATAAACACCTGAATAGCAAAAAGTTTAAGTGAGCTGCCTAAAGACATAGAAGGCAACAACAAAAAGAACTTCTGGACCCTGGCCTCCATTTAAATCCAGCACAATCTATTTTAACAGAAAATTACTACCTGTACTGCAGTTCTAAGACAATATTAACAAATTATCTGAATATCTACCATGTGAATTGTCATGCATCATATATAGATTAACACAAAATAATGCTCTCCTTCTTAAGCAAACATGAATCTCAGGATTATTCTCCATCTTTTTCCACTATGAAGGTTCCCAAGCTTCATTCACTTAAAAGATAGGTAAAAAATTGGTTAAAAATATTTAAAAGGCAGATAATGAATCCTTAATAACACGTAGAAAGTCACTGACTGGTCACTGAATGTTAACCTTCTTTTAGTAAACAGCTGTTAGTTTTAACTGTGCATTCTTCTCTTGTTTACTCTAATTGTAAAACAGGAACTGCTCCATAGAAGTAGTAGAAGAGAGCATTACTCACAGAGTCCTTTTTGTTACTGATGTGTCAAGGCACTGCAAACAGCCTTCACCTTCCATTCCATCCTATACCGGTGTGAAATTGAAGAGTGATGATGTAGACAATCACTTGAATTCTGCAGATTATATTTTAAAGTAATAAACTGCTGAAATAAAGCATGTATTTCTGACTGTATTGACCAACAGGCGGCCTGCTATGAGTGTTAAATTTTGTTAAATTTCTTTTTTGTAAGATCCTTAATGTGGTACATATCAGCCTCATGTAATTACAAATATAAGAACTACAATAAGTGTCCCTAGAGTTGGAAGAAATTTTCACAGATGGTTTAGCATTTAGACAAAAAACATTTTATTGTTATTGCCATTGTCTCTTTTTCTGTTTTTCCCACTGCTATTCTGAGACTCCCTTACAAGTGTTAGATTAATAGCTGGATCCAAGAAGTAAGGTCATAAAAGTTTGGTGCTACCTAATTTCTTGGTGCTACTTTCTAAAGCAAAATCTATGTGAATCTCTCTACAGGGGTTGGAGAAGTTAGAATAATGTGTATTATCTCCATGTGCACTTAAAAATATGTTTCAAATGTCAAGCTAAACATGAATTATCTCTTGCTGTGGAGATGCATGGTTGTACCATTGCAAATTTGAAATGAGACATTTCTAAATTATTCCCTTCTCCTAACTATCCAAACTTAGAGACCTTGCTTTCTCATTTTAATGTAGTGACAGGATACTTATATTACTATGTATCAATTAATCTCAACATATTTTGCAGATATAAAGGTTTAATCTGCTGGAATATCCATGAAAGATAACAAAAATATGTGTGTAAAAATCCAAATCCCACTGAAATCCATCGGAATGTCTCTGATATCTTCAGGGGACTTTGGATTCAACTGTAACAGCTGGGTTCAGGATATGGTTTATAAACTTTGGAATAGCCATAATTATAATTTTATCACAAGCCTGTTGAGAAATCATGGATTGTCTGGTAAATGTGCTTTCTTCTGAGATGCGACTTCAAAACATTTTGAAAGATGGAACTGCCCACTTTTTAGAAACAACACCTGCAATTTAATTGGAAGCAGCCTCCATGTAAAATCAGCTTCCTGAATAGCTTAAAATAAACACTTTCAGATTTTCAATGTAACTGCTAGAAACAGTTTGTCTATTTTTGTTTCCTCTCTTCGACAAAAGAACAATCAAAACAGCACAACATTCTCTCTAAATGCTAAAAACACCTGGAAAATATTTCATTGTGAGGAGTTCTCTCAAAAAAATCATTTAACACATCACACCTCTGTTCAGAATGCATCCTTCTATTTTCCACATTAATTTATTTCAGAATATTAGTAGCAGTCTGATGCAAATTGCTACCTAAAATTGTGTTTAAGAAAAAAATTATGGGCATGTCTTTTAAACTTGACATTTCTCCCTAAAGTTCTTCATCAAAAAAAGCATGATTTGGTTCTGCACATTAGAGCTTTTGCCTCCTTACTGTCGTTGACTACACCTGTGTGTCAAAGTCAGAGGCTGTATGATGCCTGTCAATGCTTGCAACTCTAAGCTTGACTTCCCAAAGAAGTTTAGGAATCGAAAGCCCACTGAAATCCTGACACAATAGTACCGTCAGCAACCTCTGCTTTAATTATCAAAGATCTATGGAGAATAGCTCTAGTGGACAAAAACCCAGCCGTGCTTTCCAAAGTGCTAGAATACACATGAAACCAGAGTATTTCTGAGATGGAATGAGAACTGTTTTGATGTGATTCATATTCTATTCAGAACAGACATGTATATTGTCTAAATACTTACAGCATTTTTCATCTTTATAATTACTTTGCTGATGTTAATTAATCCTCACAATGAGGTGGGTGATAAATTAAGGAGGATGAAGAATTCACAACAATTAATTTATCTTGGAAATGTAGTTATTTTCCTGAGTGTGAAGTGTTCAAGAACAGACAGGGAGTTTTACTGACTTATTTGTACTTCAGAACAATTGAGTTAGAATTTTATGCAAATGTAATTCAATCAATGGAATTATTTAATGCGGCTGGGTTTGATGTAGAAGCTTCAAGAAATTTCCATTGCTCTTGAACCAGCAACACTTCCAAGCTCCTCATGCAAAACTTGTACGTGCCCTGTACCCATTAATGAAAAAAAGACCTTGCTATGTACCTGTGCCTCTTTCAAGATTGTTTTTGGGGAAGAAATCTATGTTTGTCAACTGGATTGGAGCAGTGACAAACTTCCGATTGGTCTTAGATGTTCAGGGTTGGGAAATTTGCACCCAGAACATGCCATGGTGCACGGCTTACTTTCAGTCAGGATACAATGAGCACCACCTAATTTAACAATTCTCAGATTTAACACTCATGGAAAATGTCTGGCATTAGCTGTAATTCAATATTTGTAGCCTCATCATTAAGATGAGCTGACTATGTTAAGTCAACCTGCAGTTCCTGCTCCTGCTGCTGGTTATATGGTGTGAACTGCTGCTAAAAACTGCTCCATGCTGCATGAGAGCCCCAGCTGATAGTGACATACATAATTTATAGCT
>JAWWLV010000088.1:25825697-25876836 GCA_035041135.1 Platyrinchus mystaceus
TGGTGTGAACTGCTGCTAAAAACTGCTCCATGCTGCATGAGAGCCCCAGCTGATAGTGACATACATAATTTATAGCTGCTTGCTCTGCTTTGAGTCAACGTATTCCTGCCTACTAGGCACTACTGTTTTAAAAGTTTATGTCAGAAAAAACCAAGGAGGCAGCACATTGCTGACAGAATAAAAGTAATATTTTTTTCTAGAACTCTAAACAGCAGGTGAGTTACACATGGAGTAAAGGAGGAAGGTACATGCTAGCTCATAAATTTGTCATGACAACTTCTGTGCTCCTTGTCACAAAATGACATTGTGGGCAATGGTTACATTGTGGTAGAACCTGTAGTAATATTTTAATACTATGAACTTTTGCTAAAGGAAACATTTCATCATTTAAGGAAGAGTTCCCCATTCTGCGGTGGAGAAGGTATTCCCTGCCTTTTAAAGTGCACCTTCTGTAATAGCCAAATATAAAATTTCCATGAGAGAAACAAGCATGCTTGAGAGCAGAAAATTAGTGCAGACAGGTAAATATTGTGGTTTCTTTACAGCATTGAGGTGAATTAGTTGAAGAAATAAAAAAAAGCATACTAGCAAACCTTGGCCATCTATCTGAGGTGCCAAAGTTAAAGGTCCTCTCAGTGGAAAGAAACAGGCACCTTTAAGAGAAATTTTGCATATTGTCAACAGAGACTTCATGTCATTTATTTCTTTTTGCTTACCCTACAGAGATCTCAGGCTGACCAGGTTCCTCAATTAGGTGCTTCTCTTGGGTAAGAGGTGAGAGTGTAGAAAGTCTTCCTATGAGACAGCTCTTATTAGCCCAGAGCTGCTAGAGAGATGATTCCCTGATGCTACAGGAGTTTGTCCTGCTGCACCACATCAGCATGCTGCTGGAGGAGGGAGCTTCTTTGCATCCTCTTCTCTTCCTAGTGCTCACAGTAATAATAAAACCCCTCACAGTCCTATAAGAACAGGCATTAAATACTTCTTACTAATTTTTTTTATTATTTGAAAAAATACTTAAAAAATTGCACTGAAATCTTTGAAATTCAAAATAGGTCCTTTGAAATCTTTTATTTAAATGACATTCAAAGCTTCTAATTAGCTTTTGATTTCTCTAATATGTACTTTAAAGTGACCAATGACATATACTTCGTTATCTTCAATGTGTACCTTTCTGGTATTTGAAAAAAAAAAAAAGTTTCCATGGTGAAATCACATTGACCCTGGCTTTACCCTATGGTGGAAAGAAGGTTTTAAACCAAGTCCAGTGCCAGCTGTGAAAAATGAAAAACAATTAAATGTTGTCTAATTGCATTATCTCCCATTTTTGAAGTTAATAAAAGCATAATCTATTTGTACCTGCCATTTGCCTTAGGAGACAGCAGAAGATAATGAAAATATTTTACTATCTATTTTCAAATTATAAGCTGTTGTTTCCAAAGAAAGTCAAACCCCATGTATGTTATCACATTATTATTCTCCCGGGACTGCAGTCACTATAGTGATTGTAATTACATGGCTTCATTAACTTTCTACATTCTACCTGTTATGGGGGTTTCACATTAAGAAAATTTGCATATACAGGAAACGAATACCGTTTGCAATAAGCTAATGTCATTAAACATTTAAGCAGTCTCTCTCAAGTAAACAAGGAATTTTCACTAGACTATCCTTTTAGAGTGCATTTAAAATGAATGCAGTCACAATTGCCACTTTAAAGAAAAATATACAAACAATAGAGTAAGCAACAGCCATCTTAACAAACCTGCTTTAAAATTGGAAATAATTCAATTACTCCCACAACCTTACAATGCATAATCAGGTGTAATATCCTCTTGTCAGATTAGTACTAGCTCATGGTTAAGACAGTGTATGCGTGCTTATGATATACTGTAACCAGGGACCTACATTTAAATAGCACAAGCAATGACAAGTTTCATTCTCTAATCAGCAATTGCCTTATTTTTGCTATCAATAAATTACACATAAAAATATATTTTAATTTTTATGTACAAGTTATAAAAAACAAAGAAACACTCTATAAGAGAGAAATTTAACACTGTGCTGTAGTAGTAGGAATACAAATGTTTTGTAGACTGTCACATTTTTGTTTCATGCACTTCATGCAAGCCTTCAAATAGCAAAGGACATGTTTGGGGTTTTGTTATGTTTGCTTGAGTCAGATTTTACTGAGAACACCTAGCTGCTCACTTCAGTGGATACAGAATTTTAGAAATATTTTGTGATTTGAAGCCTTTTGCCTTGTCCAGAACTCTTATTGTACCACTATGCTTTAATATAGTGCCCCATGTGTGCCTGACTCTTTTTGAAGAATCTGACCTGATTCTGATTTAATCCCATTCTGTGTTGTGTTCCTAGCACTCCCATCATAGTTGTCTCCTTTTTCTGTACTGTGATGATCACACTTTTGAGACTCTTCACTATGTACTAACCCCAGGGATAGCATCGGTGCACAGGCATTATTGTTTCCTTTAGGAAGCTTACAGCCCATATAAGGGTTTTGGAGACCGTTCTTTTTGTGTAAGTATATTTGTTATACAATGTGGTGGAGAATAAAATGTATAAGTGCCCTTTGTAGATTCTACTTTAAGGAATTCAGAGGTTCAAAACCGAAGAATGGACATTTTAGTACCCAATTTATAGAAGCTTAAGGTCTTTATTGGTTCTCATTCTTCTTGTTTTCTCCTTAGTATCTGTCTGACTTTGACTTTATATTTAAATTTCTTTCCTTTTCTAATTTCCGACAAGGCAGAGATACCACAAAATCATTTTTTTTTCATTGGGTATTACAGGGTTTATATTTTTTTCAGCATTTTGAGCTCTTCTATTGAAAAGTGCCATAGAAGCATAAAGCACAATGAGCTGGACTTCATCCTTCCAACACAAGGACGCAAAAGAAACATGAGAATGTCCACCATGTTCCCTTTTGTACCAGTTCTGAGTGCAATATCGATCTTCTGCTTACTCTGAACACAAGAATTATATTAAACTGGTAGCCATCCATAAGCAAGATGAGGAGAACAAAGGAAGAAGTAGACAAAAATATTAAGAAGGAAGTCTAAGGTTAATCTGTGAATCTAGCACAAATGGTTAGAGAAGCTACTTTTGTTGCATGGAGTTCTATTTTCACAGCTAACCAAGGTCATTTTGTGAGGTTTTCCTGATTAGCTTTAGCAGAAAATTCAGTACATAAATTCTCCTGTGATTATCCCAGTTAATCTGGTTTATTTTTCAGGGAAACAAATGAGAAGCACTCACACAAGTTCAGTGTAGCTGAGAATGGTAAAGTCTTTGGGCAGTACAGTTGCTCTGTGACATAATTCCCTTCTGCCTGACTATGCAGCATCTAGTCCTGTGCTGTCACTCTCCTTTTCTCAGGATGCTTTTTCCTTGGATGGTAGAGATGGGCCTAGGTGAAGGAATAGTCCTTGTTATCTCATGTCCAGTGAGGTCATGAGCTCCTTGGGAAGAGATTGAGAGGGAAATGTGCTAACTGAGGTGCTAATTACTTAGGAGCTACAGTATGAAAAGGGGTTGTGGGTGATAGGACTCCCCAATATTCAAGCCCTTCTTCCGGAGAACATCAGACAATCCATACATAATTCCTCCAAGTTAAGATTTTCTTATCTCAGTCATTTACCTTTTTCATCTCAGGATTGTCAGTTATTTCTTATTTATGAGCTCATTTTCTTGGTATGTCCCAAAATTTCATTTTTTTTTTTTCCCAGTTAGTGCCAAATTTTTTTCACTGATTGAACTGACTTTCTTCCAATTCAAAGACAGATTTCTTGTTTGCAACAGTTCATGTTAGTGGTTTCTCTTACACTTCTATTTCCTTTATATATTTCCTTTTGCAATATATTCTTCAATGTACATGATGTTGTATAGAAGCGACTTTCTAATTGCATATTACAAGTACTCAGACACCTTTTGAAATATATTGGTTTCCTGGATTGCAACTATTGATCTCAACTTTATCACTGGAAGATGATGGAAAACCTTCCTTCTCTCAGATAATTATTTTTTTCTTTACATCTTGCTTTGCTTTACTTGCTTCCTGACTTACAAATTCTTTTTTTTTTTTTCTTCTTCTCAGCAGTTATATTTCCTTTCCTTTAACAGCTGTTCTTAAGGAATTTTACTGTTGTATAGTTATTTGTGAGCTAGACTGTTTTACTCTCTTGGTACCTGCTGTCTTTACTTGGAGCCTCTAAACCAGTAATTGGTAACAAGTTTCTCTCAGTGGGTTTTACACACAGCTGCAAGGCAGAAAATAAACAGTTCTTTCAAGTTTACACTCTTAGGGTTACAGCTGTATACTAATGATATCCCCAGCTTGCTAATGCAATTTTTAAAGAGATATCATCCTTTTATATTAACAGACTTCTAATGGCTTTACCACAGTTTAGGCAGTACCTTGTAATGAAAGCAGAGAGAGCATGACATCACAACAATTTCTTTCTTAATTAAAATATCTTTCCTAATTAAGCTAGTCACTGCTGTGTAAGCTCACAACTTTTCATCAAAAAACAATTCACATTCTAAAAGTTCTTTTAACTTGCTATAATTTCTTTAAAAATTATGGTAAAAATGCTCAATGTATTTTCACTCCTAATTATTTCAACAGTTAAATAAAAAATAAATTACAGGAAAAAAATTTAGCATTAATTAGGATTGTTCAGAATTTTCTTCACATTTTTAGGAGAAATATTTGAGTATAAATAACATTTATACATACCCTTTTCCATTTACTAAAAACTATAGAGAGTAAAAACAAAGATAAAAATATCAAAATGCAATCTTCAGCTAAAATGTGCTGTTCTTTTCCTCTTAAGTTTTTGACACACAAAAAAATCCAATGCTTGGAAAGTGGGGGAAGTGAAAAATAAATGTTTATTTGGCTATTCCAGTCTTAGTAAGTTAAGTCATGATTTAATACACAAAAGGATGTGTGTTTTACTGAAAATACAACATATGCATAAACTCAGTATGTGTTCAGATAGAGGAAAAACTTAGAATTAAATAGAATTAATGCGCCTTTTGCAATTAAACTTGTTCTGTTGAGATTTCATTTTCACCTTCTAAGAAATCTTTTCAAAGGTTTCAGAGGTTCTTTTGTCAAGCTATTCTGGTATTGGCATCTAGTTTTCTTTTTTTTTTTTTTTTTTTAACAGAATGAAAGACTAATACCAGCTCTTGTTTTTTAAGCTTTTCATGTGACTGTTTCATCTTCTAATAATACTTCAAAAGCTTATTTAGCAGGTTCAAAAAGTATCTGCAATGTTGTTTGCACAGGTATGCAAATCAGACTACTAAAGACTTGTGATACTGGGAAAGTGTCGTTATTCCATCATGAATAAAGTAGCAACAAAAAAAGGTTCACTTCTATTGATTTTGAATGGTAGATATTGTGACCATACAACAGAATAGGGATAACCTCCCTAACTTAGGAGGGAGTAGCATGGTTGCTGGTTTTCTAGTATTTGCCTACCCCTACCAATGCAGAAAAAAGGCGAAGTGCTTAGGGTCACATGGAATTGAGCTTGGCCTCCAGTTTTGTCATGGTCATTCATGTCATGTCTGTAAAACAGCTCTGCATTGCTTAACAGGGCAACGCTCCGTGCTCTGCGGCATTTTTTAAGTACTTTGGAATGAAGTACTAATCTTCTGTGTCTCTATGTCGAAAGCAGAAATGGGGAAACACCTAGCAGCAACAAGGAGGATTGTACCAAGTACAATGCCTGAGCTCCTGGAGGGCAGCTGTCCATGGCATGTTGACAGAGAAGGTGAGGCCAAGGTGCGAGAAACTGAGAGCTCCAGCAATGTCTTCACACAATGGGTTTGTGTTAGCCTAAAGCTGAGTTTCTTTTCTAAGCAGGACATGCAAAGTAGGGGGAAATACTATACTAATACATCATTTTCAACTTAAGGTACCTGTGAACAGGCAGCCGACTATATTAAAGTGTATCCTATCAGAACTTCTCCCTTTAGCTTCTGTTTGTCAGACAGAGAAGTGAGGTTAAAAATACGAGTCTATAATAACTACAGATATGAATAGATCAGAATGTGTTTTTACAAATCTTGTCATCTGGGCAACTACCAGCTTCTTTACTTCTGTGTCCAGAGTGCCAGAGAAAATGTGGAAATGGCAGCATACAGGGTTTTTTCTTTTGAAAGATTGTTTCTATGACTTAAAATGTTACATGTTAGATGCAAAGAAATCTTTACTTTCCTGCCTTCTTCAGGGAACAAAACCTTCTTATTTAACTCATTATGTTGAAGATGTAATATGCATGGACGATTTCAGGTAGTAGAAGTAGGATTTCCCAGAATGTGAAAAGAAAAGCATGTTCTTTAGAGATTTCATTCAATAAAGTGTTCTGAAGTGATATTATTTTGTATTTTTTTATTAGTTTCAAGCTAGGAGATACAGGTTTATTTTATTTGAAATAAAGCAGTACTCTTGTAAGTGGTATATTATTGAACTGATTGACAAAAAATAAATGTGTGACCTCCTCTACATTCTAAATGCAAGTTCTAATGTCATTGTTCTCGGGATAGTGCAGACTATGTTTGTTTTTTATTTAAATTAAGAATGTCACAATGGTGACAAATAGAATACTGGACAGAACTTCTATAGGTGTCATGGTACCTTTGGTTCCTGAACAGTGCATTCTCCCTTTTAATATACATTACAAGGTAAGAAGCTTTTGAACACAATCAGCTTGACCATATTATATGCTGCTGCACATAAGAATTCTTAATGCTGTTTAACAAATGACTTTTCTTCCACTTTTCATTAGAGCCCCTTGTTGCCATCCAATCTTGATTTTAGAAATTAAAGCTAACAACCAGATTGAAAGAATCCAGAGAATGACAGCATGGGGCACAGTCTCAAAGCCACAACTAACAGCGTGAGGCAAAGAAAACCTCAAGCTATTCCAGCTCTTACAGGAGGAAGAGGGGTAGGAAAAGCATTTGCAGGAAAACTCAATTATAACAACCCACAGCTATAGTGAAGCACTTGTGACTGTTGACACTAATGCTTTTTCTGCCTAATATTTTAATTAAATACCTAGAAGCCAACTCTTCTCAGTCAGTGTCAGAGCAGTACTTCTCTATGGATAAATGTTTACAGGAAAAACTCTGCTGAGGGTTTCAGCAAACAAGTCTCAGAGAACTGAGAAGGCTTTCAGCTGAGACACTTGAGATCAAGAAAGCACCAGTGATTAGAAACTAGCAGTACAATAACAGGACGATTTAATCCACCCAAATGTCAGTCGCTGGTTTACAAGTTGGCAATCCCATCTTCATCTGCAGACAAAAGGGCACTGTTTAGTCATCTGTTTAATTCTCTTGCTGCAGCATGTCATTTGGATGTTGAAGGAAAATCCCTTGATTCAGTCTGCCATTTCTGACAGTCTCCCTCTAGACCACATTAATAAGCTTTTTAGAGAAGTGAATGCAGAATAATCAGCAGGCAGCCTGCACTCAAAATGGAGACAGAACAGACAGCAGAAATGCGTTCTTCCCTTTGTAGTTATGGTGCACAGATGACCCTCCTCTCACAGAGCAGCAAATGATTTAGACTAAGATTGCCTTTAAAAGCCACAACATAATTAACTACTTCATGCATGTGATGTCTGTCTAGCTTCAAAACCTGGTGCTCTGCAATGAAAAAGATTCAGCTGCATTTGAGTTAGATTTATGAAACATGTTAACAATAGCACTGACAGACAGAAAGGCTGCCTGGCATCCTGGAATACCTGGGGAATTTCAGTCAGAAAACAAACATGTTACTCTTTAATGTAGGCTCATATCTCATTATAAAATCAGAAGTGGAACGAGACACACTTTGCCTTTTTAACTGTGTTGCCAAGAGGCAGGTAAGTGTTGTGCTACAGACAGTCCTGCGAAGATCTGCATGATTTTAATATATTTTGAAAGCAAATAATTTGTTAGATAATGGGGGTCTTGCTGTGGATATTTCCTGTTTCTCTCAATTAATACTTTCTCTATTGCCAGCTGTAAATTGAACTTGTCAATAGCTTCTTTTAACCTATTGTGCACTGGCTGTTTCAAGGTGCAGCTGAAGGCCAAACTGTTTCAGGGTATCCTTATTTTCTTTTTGGAAGGATTTGCTGGTAAGGCATTACTAAACACTGAGAATGAGAAAGCAGAAACCTTGGAGCCCTGAAAACCCTTTTTATTTCACTTGGAGATGAAGGAAGTAAGCACTATGGAAAATCAAGTTCAAGATATGCACATACAAACAAGAAAAGTGAAAAAAGGTTAAAAGGAGAAGGAAAGAAATGTAATCCTGTGTGATGTGGTAAGATGTAGGTAAAGCTTGGGGAGGATTTTGTCAAGCAGAAAATTGACAAAACCTGCTATTAATTATTGTGCTGATGCTATCAGTGGCATTACCATAATCAAAAAGTGAGGCGTGAACACAATTCATGAGGTGCCAGGTAGCTTGGGGGTTAAATCATTTATTCTCAAAGGAGATTTTAAGAAAAAACATAATTAACAGTAAGAGAGAGCACAAGAATTCTTTTATGTAGCCCATGTAGTCTGCACTATCTCAGTAACAAAGTCAGACATACTTGCCTGTTTGTGTGGGAAGGAATAGAGGAGGATGGGAGGAGACTTTATTTGACAGCTGCAGCTACCAGGAAAGAAGACTGGATTGCACTTTAACAACTTTTTTTTATAAAAAAGAAGTTAGTGTCTCCTTAAAAAGCAATATTCCTGGCACTTTGCCAACAAATAATAGCATAAAAGTCCCTCCCAAAAAGAGCTCATATTCCAAAGTACCAGGGATATATGAACAGAATGTGCCAAAAAGAAAAATGTCAAATTGATTACTTTCTAGGAAATACCATTTGTCTTTTTTTTCTTTCCTTTTTTTTTTTTTTTTTTTTTCCTTTAGAGAGACAGAGAGTATAAAACACAGCATCAAAGACCAAGACAAGTAGGTATCACTGTTTTGGAACATCTTTCCCAGGGAGATGGTGGAGTCACCATCCTTGGAAGTGTTGCAGAAATAAATGGGTGTGGCACTTAGTGCTATGCTTTAGTTGGCATGGAGGTGTTCGGTCAAAGGTTGGCTCGATAATCTTGGAGGTCTTTTCCAACAGAAATCCTATGATTCTGTGATTTTCATTCTCAACAAGAGCATCTTCAAGAGAAAAGGTAAAAAGAAATCAAAAACAAGACCAGATCATCAGATTAACCATGTAAATTGGCTCATTTCCTTATACATTTAAACTACTAAAGAAGCTGAGACAAATTCAGTATTTGCAATAGTTGCATATTAACCAGTCAACATTTACCAATTGTTATAGGCAAAGATGAATAAATAATGCTGAAAGTGTTTGCAAATGTTACTTTGAAGTAAAAAATACACATTCACTTTTATTCAGAACATATATTATTCACACACTGCAAACATTCATACAGGCAAGACTGTTTATGGTGGTATTGTAATCTCTTAGCCTAAAAACTATGTACATTACTATTTACTGTGGAAAAAGTCATATGGTAGTGTTAAAATCTCCTAGCTATTCTGAAATAGAAAAGAGCACTGATAATCATGTGACTAATGATATAAGATAAGCAGCAGATTGGGTATGGTATTTAAGGTGAGTGTCACAATTAGAAGATCTAAAAAGATTCTGTTGTTTGTTTGTTTGTTTAGTGCTCATGTTTCTGTTGTCAGAATGAGAACCAAACTATACACACTGTCTGTATTCTTGGTCCCCTAAGTACTGTAAGAAAGCCCATAAAATCCTTCTCCCAGGAGGTGTCCAGGAAGAATGGTTGATGAAGGCAATGGGCATTGCCCTTGTTGGTCAACAAAAAGTACTTGTTAATAACCAATTGAAAGACTTTTTTTGTTCTGAGTAATCTTTGCAGATTAAACTGTAAAAAACTTTCTTTATCTGCAAGGAAATTTCATAGAAAAATGATAATATTCCTAGTGAAAAGCAGTGTTGGAAGTATAGCAGATGAAACTTTTTGTGATTTTATGTGGAATGATTTTTCAAGATCTATGACATATGGTAACAGGTGAATGAATCAATACAAAATTGTTGTAAACCCCATAATATTCTTATTCATGCAATACCATTACTTGATAAATTAAATGTTGATAATGAGGAATCAATTTAAAGGGAGACCAACAAATGATATAGGAGAGGTCTATGTAACCAAGTTAAACGTGAATTTGAATAGTAAAAAAAGTGAATTTATTTATGCTTCTAACTTGCTGAAAGGAGTTGTAGGAATGATTGGTTTTGTATCAAATAAGGTTTGTCAGCAGCTTTCAAACCAAAAATATTTACCTGTTTTGAAACTAATGCCAGTAAAGTAACTGATTAGTCAATATCCAAATTCTCCTTGAATCTTTACACTTGCCATTCAGTAATAACAAGATGCTCATCTCTCATACACAAAAGCACCATTTCTAGGACCATGTCTAAGACTGGAAAGAACTAGTTGAGCTTTGCTGTTTTGAACTCAAAATGGCCAAAAGCAACTGTGTTGTGTTCCATGATGTGGTATACCTCAGAGTATTGTGATCATTTAAGGTCACCATTAATGACATAGACAAAGGGATCAAGTTCACTCTCATCATATTTGCTTATGACACCAAGCTGAGTGGTGCAGTTGGACACATCTGAAGGTTGGGATACCATCCTGTGGGACTTGGACAAGCTCGAGAACTGGGCCCATGGGAATCTCATGAGGTTCAGCAGTGCCAAGTGCAAGCTGCTGGACCTGGGTCAGGACAACTCCCAGTAGCATACAGGCTGGAGATTGAGTGGATTTGAGAGCATCTCTGCAAAGAAGGACTTGAGTGTGCTGGTGGATGAGAGGCTGGACATGAATTGCAATGTGCAGCTGCAGTCCAGAAAGCTAACCATATCCTGGGCTGCATCAACATAAGCATGGCCAGCAAGGCGAGGGAGGTGATTCTCCTCTTCTCTCTGGTGAGACTCCACCTGGAGTGCTGCAACCAGCTCTGTGGTCCCCAGCACAGAGAGGATATTGACCTATTGCAGGGGGTCCAGAGGAGAGCCACAAAGATGAATAGAGGAGTGGGGAGTGGAGCACCTCTTCTATAAGGAAAGGCTGAGAAAAATGTTGTTATTCAGTCTGGAGAAGAGAAAGCTATGGGGAGACATTAGAGCAGCTTTACAGTACCTAAAGGATGCCTACAAGAAAGCTGGAGAGGAACCTTGCACAAAGACACTTAGTGATAGGACAAAGGATAATGGCTATAAACCAAAAGAGAGTAGATTTAGATTAGATGTTTGTAAGATTCCAAGTCTCAAGTTACAAGCTCACCAAGCGAGTTTTCCTTTAAACAATATACAAGGCTCGACAATATCCACCCTCCAGACATATTAGAAGAGCCTTTGGTTCTTTTAACACCTTAAGAGACAGCACAAAGGAGAAAAGCTACACACATTTTCTCAGGAGCTACTTTACTGGTAAACTTAGGAAATAAGAGATCTTTGCAGAAGTTTAAAGGATAACATACAACCAAAACAAAGCATTCCTCAAATCATTGGCTTACTACATGCTAACCCATACACCTTAGCAAAATCCAACCAATTCAGTCCCAAGTTACCCAAAATATTAAGAAAGGAGATTACAAGAAGAAGAAGGAGTAAAGAAAGAGAGAAAAACAGAAGACCACAGCTACCACCAGAGTCCTGTGAGATTCCAGGTTCCATGTGGCCAGATGTTAGGTCTCAAGCAAAGATGGACAGCATGTGTTCCTGTTTTTACATGCTTTGGCCCTCCTGTGGCTGCCCCTCCCAGGCGGGACTTCTGGCTCACTGGCCACTCTGGGGCTCTGAGTCAGAGTGAGGGGCAGTGCTCCCAGTGTGCCAGACTGACAGCTGCTCCAGGTTGCCCGATGAGGCTGCAGGGGCTGGAGTGTCTCATCTTCATGAGATTCAACTTGTCCCTTACCTTCACACACACTTGAGTTGTTTCCAAGCCAATATAATATAATAATATAATCATATTATCATATAATAATCTTATTTTTCACTGTGAGGTGCTGACACACTGGGACAGGTTACCAAAAGAACTGGTGGACGCCCCATCCCTAGAAGTGTTCAAGGCCAGGTTGGGTGGGACTTTAAACAACCTGGTCCAGTGGAAGGTGTCTCTTCCTATGGAAGGGGGGTTGGAATGAGATGCTCTTTAAGATCCCCTTCTAATGCAAACCATTTTTCAATTCTACAATCTTTGTGTGTCCAGAAGCAGGCACCAAACAGATTGTGCAACATAATTAATCACAGTGGAGGCAAAAATAAAATAGGCTACCTTTAATTTGTATAAGAAAGGTGATAGCTAGCAAAGTTAATAAAAGAAAGACTATGAGACAGAAAGCCTTTCAAAAAGTCTTAGAGACCTTTTTAGATGTAGAGACACCTGAACCAACACATCCTATATTTGTTGCAGTGAAATGCTGCTTTTAGAGATCAATAGGGGACAGTTAGGTGAGGTGTAGGACAACCAATGGGGGAGAAGTTTTTAGGAATTTGAGGTCAAACCCACACTATTGAATTATGGACATTACACTTCAAGCTTAAGGTTCTCTAGACTGTTACTAAAATTACAGCGGAGTAGGCCCCTATCCATAATTATCATATGGTTGTATTTTTACATCTCTTTAGTCAGTTGATTACAGCAGTTCAGAATGATAGTAACACTGAAAGAGACAACCATAAAGTTAAATTTGTGTTAGAAGCATATACTTCTATCTAAATTAATTTTTTTTCCACTTACCAATAATGTAAAAGACACTACTGAAACCTTGGGATATTGTATGACTCAAGAGACATTTTTGACTTCAGGAGACTAAACCAGCAAAGCATAATAATTTAGTTGCTTTACTTCAATTCTGCTTTCTTGGTTGCCTCCAAGTTTAAATAAGAAACCATAAACACTGTTCCTGAAATAAAATCTTCACACAAAAAAAGTCTTTTAATCTTTGTTAAGTCTAATATCTGCAGTCATATGACTGTTCAGAATTACTCACTGAAGCAGCTGTGAATTCATATGAAATGAAAAAAACCTCTCTTATGAAGAATATAAAACATGCTGCTACTTGCTGAATACTTAGAATATTAATTCTCCACTTCTTCTCATTATTGTAATTAAAAATATTTAAATTACATTTGGCAGAGAGTATTTGCTAAAACATGAAGTTATTGGTGTCTCTTGCATTGGATAAAGCTCATGTGGAGAAGTGATTCTTTTGAGCAGGATGGTTAGCTGGTGTCCTGTTGGTGACAATCAGTGTCTTGGGTGTGACAGTGACTGCTGTGGGATTCACTGGGACTCCATGGAGCATTTTTTGCTGAATTCTTATGCCCAGCTGGCCTGTGGTCCTATTTGATCACTTCAGCACATCCACCATCTGTTGCTATTGATCATCCTAAAGTACATACAAAATGCCTTCTAACTATCTTAGTTCTGTGTTAAAGATGGTCCTACGTGATCAATTTTTCATCTGTTGGAGCAGCTTCTACTAATTACAGGTGCATTATCCTTGTACAGTATAGTCAATTCTATGGTCAGAACTGCCTGGGAGGAGGAATGACTAGAATCTCCAGCCAGGACATTAATCATTTTAGTTTAACATTTAAATAGTGCCTGGGAGTTCTACTATGTACTGCAGAATCTGCCTGTGGGAAGCTCTGAATCTGTCTGAAATTCTAACCTGAATTATTGTAAAAGTTGTTCAAATGTTTTTTATTGTATCCTGTAAACTCATTGTACTAGAAGAAGAATAAAACTGCTATACACTTGAATCTTAAAATTCAGCTTTAGATTTTGCTCCTGATAGTGCTTAAATCAATCTGATATTTATTTTCAAACAATTCTTTTCTGTGTAATGATTTGCAGACTTCATCAAATAAATGGACAGACTCACACAACTGCCATAATGTCAACCACTGGAATTTCATTAGCAGAAGTAATTTTCTCTTTGAATTTCAAAGCTACTTGTCCTAGACAGACCTAGCACTCAAGTGAGAAACTACCCAACCGAGCAAAACAAATTAGATTTGATTTGTGGCTCTGGAAGCACCACAGATAGGTGAGTTCTCTTGTGTTTGCTTTTACCAGTCTATTTAATGCTGAGATTTAATGTTTATGAGTCTTGTTTTGAACTTTTCTATCTGCAACTGAATCAGATCAATGCTACTTGGTCAGATTGGCTGTTGTTTAAGACACACATTACAGGCTGGTCCCATGCAGAGGATGTCTCCCTTGTTAGTGATGCTGCTAACTTAATTTTGTATTAATCAATGCCAGGACAGTTGGTTCTGAGGGCATATAATAAAGGGATTTAGTCAATTTTGTAATTGTATTGCTGTTTTGCCTTCCCCCCCCACCCCAGGTATTTCAGATAAAATTAACAAAAAACATATTTATTAATTAGTGTTATTTGGTTTTATTGGAAATAAAACCAAAACCATGTCCCTAACAGGTGCCCACTATATGTTAAGTCATGACTTTGATTCAGCAAAAATGAATGCATACAAACACCTACAAACTGCTTGATCTTTGAATGAGATGAACTAACTTACAGACTGTTTGAAGTGGAGATATTTAGGTGTTTATATGTGTAAAAGATTCAAAAGCAATATTCAGAGACAATATGGAAACCAGAAAAAAAGGGAAAGAGTAAAATCTGATAGAGTGCTAATGTGGTGCTACAGCGCTAATGTGGTGCTACAGCTTGGAAAATGCTTAAGATGACTATTAATGTTACAGATTGCTGTTACTAATTTTTCCACAAAAGAGGGTTTTTATAGCATTGGCTGTCAAAATGAAATACCTCAAGTGGAACTGGAGCATCTTGATTTTGTGTATCTTCCATATCAGTAATAAAAGAAATAAAGAAAGTATAACTCTATCCTCTGATGTCTAGCAGAATGGAAATTCTGCTTATCTTGGTAACTAAAGGCTGTGTTCTCATAGTATGTATTAAAAGGTCATTGAAAAGATGTAGGTGAGGCTCATGCTTTCTTTCCTTACTTTAAAGTAGTTATGAAAGCAGTATGCACACAGTTTTTTAATATAAAATACCTTTTCCACTTTATGGCTAACACAATATGGAATGAATAGCCATTTACTTCATGTCTGAAGATAGGAATGAATACTAACAGACCTTGCTTTTATTTAGCTTATCTATAGTAACCCAGAGAGGTGTTTAAGGAGATTACTCTTAATACAGGAGTAAATATGCCTAATTTCCTTAGCTACAGTGTACTAGATCAGGCTTTATTCTGTGATTCTTCCAGTGTGTATAATAGCACAATAATAAATGTATATGCAGGTAGAAGTAACAAAGTCCTTTAATTCAAGCAGATGCACAGAATTGCA
This sequence comes from Platyrinchus mystaceus, assembly GCA_035041135.1. Lineage (NCBI taxonomy): Eukaryota > Metazoa > Chordata > Aves > Passeriformes > Tyrannidae > Platyrinchus > Platyrinchus mystaceus. The sequence goes on from JAWWLV010000088.1 coordinate 25,841,136, forward strand.
CAGGGGCTTTTTCATTATCTGAAGAGATACAGACATTCTAACCTGGCAAATGTTAGTATCAGAAGTTGTTATAAATAGTACAGATCTTTTTAATTACTCAGATCTTGGCGAAAGACCTAAATTGAGCTTGACTGATCTATCCTGTTCTTTTTTAGGCATATTTATGAGAATACAGACAATTAAGTGATCAAAGGAGAAAAAACTGATGAAGAGATCTTTTCTAGTCAGATATTAAATTTCCAGGATGACCTTTACTTTCAAAACATTGAAGTTTTATGATATTAGAAAGATGTCATATTAGCCTAAGAGGATGTGCCATTTTAAAACAGGAGAGAAGTCAAGAATAGTTTTTCAATCAAACAGACTTTATTTAGAAAAGAGATCTATGCATTTTCTAAAAAAACCAACCAACCAACCAACCAACCAAAAAAAACCCCAAAGAAACAACAAAAAAAAACCCAACAAAAGAAAACAAAAGAAAACAAAACAAACCAGTATAAGGTATATCCTATGCTACCCAACTAGCAAAACATGTTCCTCCAAACATATATTAGTATTGTTAATGCTGATTAGATACAGAGTTTTATGTTGAAGATCTGGATCAAAATCTGTCTTTCCTAGATATGATGTTTGCATTCAGAATTTTTTGGGTTATCCTGCATCTCACCAGGAATTACCATACTGGTAGCAGGGGTGTTTTAGGTACTGATGGAAAATTTCCAATTCAAAGAGAAGAGAAGCTTGTCTTCCTACATGAGTTCTGTAATACCATCAGGGTAGCATTGTAGGGTTGCATCAATTCAGTACTTTTTACTGTTCATGCACTTTGTTTATACTGAAAGGAACTTTTATTTAATCAAATGTTCTGGGTGAAGAAGTTGAGTATTTCAGTAAGGAACACCAATTAAATTTTAACTTCATTAAATCTAAAGTGAAGGTTTTGATTATTACTTTTATTTAAGTAGCTGAAGAACACTGGTTATTAATATAACCTTTGTAATATCAGCTTTAATCCAGTGAAACAAAATGTAAATGAAAAATGTGCAAAAGAAGAAAAGCGTTTTACTTAGACCATTCTTTGTGGAAATCATAGAAGAAAAACAAGAAGAAAAAACGCATCACTTGTTTAACCTTTAGCTGCTGTAGAACACCAAGTTGCAAACACAGCAAAGTTTCCATTTCTCACTTGCTTCAAGGAGACAGGATTTGATCAGTAGAATCATGTTGTCACTTAAGCATCTCATAAACAGAGTGGTTTATGAGAAAGGGTAAGGTTAGAGGAAAAGTTAAGTTATAATGTAACTTTAGAGTACCTGGGAATACTAGGGAAATTAATTACAGGGAAAAGACTATAAGTAGAAAATAGGTATCCTCATGAAATATGTGTGGACAGATTAACTATTAAATAACTGATATATTTTTTCCTTTTTTCTTTCTCCTGCCCAAGATCAAAATGTGTAAACCAAGTCCAATAAAAATCTATAATAGATATTAAAACGCAGAATGTGTGCACCAAAATCCCCTAAACTTCATCATAGTTTATGCTCAATTCTTTGAAACTGCAATTTCATGCAAGTACTTTTGAAAAGCCAAACATTAGTTCTAGAAATAATTTCACCTGTAAGAAGCTCTTTCTGAGAGCATACAACTATATTTAAAGTATTTATATGTTGAATATTATTGCTTGAGAAATAAGGTACCAGAAAACTGAGAGAAGGTAAAATTTGGCTAATGTCAACATGAGAAACATGGCAGCTACTTTCTTTCAAGAAATATGTATCTTGAGTGAATACCAAACTGAATAATGTTGAAATCATATCAGCTTAATAGAAATAAAAATACTGTACTTGTCTCATGGGCAATTGCCAACGTCTTTGTAAAACCTTTCTGACCATATCAGGGAAAAGAAAACCCCCACAGTGCTGTTGATATTTTCTTCTTAACAGAACCAGAGCAATTTTAAAAATAATTTCCCTTGTGTCCTGAATTTTCATAAGTTTGTGGTAAAGAGCCTAGAGAATCAGAAAGTACAGGGCATGCAGGATAAGAGTGATGAACACCATCTTAGTCCGGTGTCTGGGAAGCTGTGTGGGGGAAACAGTGCTTACTAAAGCCTTCTGAGATACTGTGCAATGTGCTGATTCAAAGAACTGTTTTAGAAATTTGTTTGGAATTTTAATTTTATGCTTATAAGTTTCAAGCTTAGACTGTCAGGTAGAAGATGAAATCCATTACCAAGAAAATGCAATGCTCGAATGTTATGAAAGGTTCTACACCACACGCGTTCTGGTATACAAACACATTTGAATGAAAACACTAGAACTTACGAAAAAGTAAGACATACCAAAGATGTGAAGCTCTTACAGAGCATGGTGAGAGCAAAAAAGGACAGGAAGCACAAGAGGAAAACTGTTCAGGGAGGTTGTGTGGTCTGTATAAGGTAGTAAGTACACTCAGGAACTGACTGGGCAGTCACATATAGGGAATAGGTTAGATCTGCCCTTCCATGGTAAACAATAAAATAGGAGACAATTGTCCCCATGGGTTGCCTACAGAACCCGTTAAGGAGCTGGTGTGGCTCAAGGGTGCAAGGACTGTGGAGACCGGAGTGATCTATTATTCACTGTCCGTGACACTACCCTAAAACGGAAAAGCAAATGCAAGATATGTGCAGCTGAAGGTCACTTGATATTGGACAACCAGCAAGCAGTTGGGGAGCAATTGTACTTCAGAGTCTGTCCCAGGACTTCTTTATTCAGGACTGTCTCTAAAGCAGACCCGATAATTTTTCAGGAAGCAAGGGAATGACTGCAAGGGCACTTTTCAAAGTACCTGTGTTGTATAGTAAACAATTCTGGTTACCTCTAATCCTACTACTTCAGAAAACCTTTGCCTGCTTTCTTAATTTCACTTCTAATATAGAAATCACCTTCAATGTGCTCAGTAACAGACATGAACTAATTCTACCTTTAACAAGTACTTCCCTTAAACTTAAAGGAATTCTATGTTATCGGAGTACATATGTTACTTCAAGAGCTGTTGTCAACAGTAACACATGTAGGGAAATTAAACTGATCAGGAAGGTTCTATAGTACAAAAAGTCAGTCTATTTTTTTTTTTTTAATTTTATTTTTTTCCAACCATGAGTAACTGTAAACAAAAGCATACAGGAAAATACCTTAAATCTTTACATCCTGTGTTTGTGCCATGCTTATTATCTAGTTATTGATTCCACCTCCTTATTCTTTAAATAGAGTTGTCCTGCGGAACCTGCCATCTGCCTGATGTAAACTGCCCCGTTAATTCTCACCTGGCTACAGCTGCAAAACAGATGAGAACAAGGAGATGGAATTAATGGTAAAGATCTCAGCAGGGTGCCTCCTTTAATTCAGACCGCGTTGTTAGTTAGTATGACAACAAGCTTTTACCACCTAATGATTTCAGTTCCTTAAGTATAATGAGTCACATGTTCTCAGTATTCCTTAGGCTGGACAACTTAAAACTACTGTTGTGCTTCATAACCTCTGTTGCATGTTGCAAAATGCCATGTAGAATTTTCACTGGAAAAGGTTTCAATATGGAAGCAGTTAATGGTCATGGAAAATGGAATCAGTGAGCATTTGATATATTAAAAAGTAGGAAAAAAAAAAGAAAAGAACCACGAAAACCCCCCAAATCAAAACCAACCAAACACCAAAAACCACCATAATAAAAATGTGTAAACACTTTGGATTTAAATACCCAGTAGGTTCTTGAAAGTAATATGGTTTAAAAATAACCCACAAAAAGTTTTTTTCATCTACTGAATCTAATTTTATATTTCATATATTTTCTCACTGGTAAGAATAATATAAAGTCTGAGATAATGGTTTACATGCAATAAATGACAGTTGTTACACAAGGAAAATATTAGAACAATTTACATATCATTTACAAGAATTAGACCAGCTAATAAAGAGTCATAATACAGAAAATTCTTGAAGTATGGAGTGTGAAGTATGAAAAAGCTGAAGAACATCTGAAATTAAAAAAAAAAACAACATATTCAGTTTGTTCAAATTGAGTTATATGTGGCATTACACAGTCTTAGAAAGATTCTGAAAATGATCCTTCTGAAAAGTTTAAACATCCAAGATAAAACTGTAGAAGTTAAGCACCTGATTTTGGACAGGTGTCTAGAAATGACTGAAGGCTTAGATATGCCAGATTTTGAAGGGGGAAAAGTGGCATTCACATGCCAGATGAATAACTGTACCCTTTTGCATATTCATACCATTTTTTGCTGCCAGTGAGCCTTACATCTGTCCTGTGAAATGACTGTGCACAAACATTTCTCTCAAGTTAGTTAAGCTGTGGTGACTTGTTAGGCACTAGGGAGTGGAAGCACTATCAAGATTAGGTAGTTCTAGTCAGTTTGGATTCAGCAGTGACTTCCTCTTGTATTACTCAACTCAGAAGAGTGTGATGAGGATAGAGAAAAGGAAGGACAATAGCACACACTTCTGTGAAATATTTCTAGCTGGCATAGGCTGGATCGATCATTGTGGATTCAACTCTTCAAGACCAGATGAGCACAAGTGGTAAGAGCTCATGACAGAAAGGGACCTGTATGCTTGAAAGCCCTAGATGGTCTGATGAGTCACCTGTCAAAAGTGTTAAAGAATGACATAGTTACCAAGTACCAAGGGTTAAACTGTCCTTCTGGTGAGGAGAGCTGATGGGTTTAAGGGTTTTATGAAAGTTATTAGTTAAATAAGGCTGCAGATTGACTGACTGCTGGTGGCCATTTAAGGACAGGAAAAGAGTGCATTGGCACGCTCACACCCACATCTCTCCCTCTCACAGGTCACATGCAAAATTTTACTGGGAGGACTTTATGATAAATTTGACTATTTTGGGGAACTCTTTCATATGCTATGACTAAGAGACTTAGAGACTCTATTTAGAGACTCCTTTTGGGACACAGTCTACTTTTGAACACTATGACATATCCGTTCAAGAATTGACATCCCGATGGATAAAGAAGTAGAACCCCTGAAATGAATACTGTGAAAAAGTACAGTCATCTTCCTCATGGATTAAGCCAGGAGTGTGACACTTGAAGTTCTGTGCATTTTATTCAAACCTTAGTCAACCACTGAGTCTCTCTTAGCATCCTTTTCTTTGGATAGGCTATCCCAAAGGTGTAATTCATGCATACATCTTGTATAGAATTTTGAGGTGCTTCAGCCATTCCACTTTTAAGATGACAATTTTCTCAGTAAGGGGAGAAAATTATGCTATCTAGGCATTCTTTCTTGGGTGAATAAACGTTCATGAAAATTTGTGATGATGAATGGGACATTCTCATTTTAAGAAAGGCTTTCATCTCTATCTATAATTCTGATGATGCAGAATTACTCTATGGTAACTCAATCTTATTATCTAGTCTCCTGACATTTTGAAAATAAACATTTTTATGAAGGTCAGCTGCTTGTTTCTGACTGGGGAACTTCCTCTCTACTTCACAAATGGAGAGCATTTCTTAATATCTGTGTTCTTTTCCCGGCTGATTAAACTGAACAATAAATTCCTAATTAAAAGGTTTTGAAAGTTCTGTTTTTGATGTTAGCTTTGCAAGTTATTCACTGCAGGAAGTGATAGGGTAGTGAGGGTGCTTCTGAGTCATCCCCAGTGCCCAAGCCGCTATGCAGGATATAAAAGACATGTGCAAGAGAAGAGAACTAGTCAGTTTTGGAACCTACTTTTACATCACCGTTACCCCTGAGATGACCTCAATTCATTAAAAAAGTTATTTCTTGGGAAGTGTCTTAAAAGGTTGTTTGAACTTAAAGCTTGGGCTCAGTCGGTATGGAGACCATACCTATTCTCTACATTATTTGGGGCCGTGCTTTGAAGTTTGCTCTTTCTCCTGGGTATTTCAGCTAATATAGTTCATTGCAAAATGAGAGCACAGAAAAATACAGTATCATCATATTACATGTCTCAGACTTTAAATACTAGAAGAAAACAGCTCTTAGAAAATAATACACAGCTGTAAATAAAATCTTGAAGACAACAATTTGAAAATTGTTTTGACTTAGTATTTTCTTTTGTCTTGCCTTATGATATATGCATTACAGATTGCACTATGAAAAATCTGTCTCTTGTCTTTTCACTATGTGTCCACAACTCAGAAGAAGCAGAATTTGCCACTAGGATAAGTCAAAGGAGCATTTTATCAGATTTACCATTTCTCTTTTCCATACCTTTTCTCTCAAGTTTCATACGTGTGTATATACAGAGCTGCAAATTTGCTGTGTCACTCACTTTGCTGCAAAAATGGCAGGAAATTTAATGCTGGGTTGCCGGATATGCGTGACTATGCCCTGACCAATTCCAACAGCTTTGGAAGCTGTGTTTGAATGATACCTGAGAGAAAACTCATTTCCTTCCTTCAGACTGTTATGAGTTCTTTACCTTTCCTCCTCTAAATGTTTCATCTCTTAGCAGGTTCTTATCACAATTCATAATTTGACATGACACATGAAGTTAATTGCAGGTTGTTCATGTAGCTAGGCAATTTAAACAACTGGTTTCAGTGAAATTTGAAAACAAAGTAGATTTAAAATTCATTTTGCAATACAGTGATTTTGATATGGAACAGTTTTTGTATAGAGACAGTGATTTGGTTGTTCTTTCTGCAGAATACCAGAGAGAACTCCATGAGATGAAAAGACCACATGTGTAGTAGTTTCGGTTGCTTTATCTTTTGTACTAGTAAGATCATACAGAGAATCACTATTTGCTCCTTTCCTTTACTTTGCAAGTCTTGGGTGAAAACGTAATGAAGAAAACTCCTTTACAAATGTTGCACCGTTCCTTTTTCTTAATCTTTGGTTCTCAGATCCAGGTCAGTGGGCTTGCAGCAGAAAATTCAGTCTTCTGTAGAAGGCAGACTGTCCCTAGAGACAGTCCCAGCTAGGGAGCAAAAAAATTCCTCCAAAGACACATGTGCTGAGCTACTCATAAAATTCATGATGACAGTTCTCATATTCATGCTGTCACATGGGAAAGGCCCTTCTAAAAGCAGTGCTGGAGATAAGCCATGAAATAGAAATGTGTGTAAGCCAAAGAAAGCAAGCATAGATTCAGCTCAACAGGATTTTCTTTCTTCATGACTGAAAAGTTCTGTGGCCAGTGGAATACTGTGCCAGCCAGGCAGGTGTTGGCAAAAGCACGAGGAGAATTGTCTATCAATATCCTAACAAAGTATTTAAAAGATAAATAGTGCTTTATGTCAATTATCTGATCCACAGCACAAAACTAGATTTCAATATATGCGAAGTATTTCAAACATATTTTATTATATCAAAAATCTACCAAAATGTCCGTTTTTCTGAGAAATGTTTACAAGTGAGAAGCATTTCCTGTGACAAAGCATCTCATTCAAGACACTACGAACCAGTCATATTTTTTTAAATGGCTATCATAATATTTTTTAAAAATCCATTGAGACATATTTTGTTTACTGATAAGCATCACTGTTTTGGAACTGATATGATTTTTTAGAATTTCCAGTTTTGAAATATTTTTGCAAAGCTCTGTTTTATTATCACATTCAGAAAAAAGTGAGGGTTCTATTTACACATCTTTTAAAATTCCTATTTCTCATCTTTGAGTGCATGCATGTTTTAAGGGGGCATTTTTATTGTTTCTAAAATATTTGTTATTACATTTTTAAAGTAATTTATATTTTGTTATTATATCTATTGTTAATATATCTATTGCAGCTAAGTGAGACAAGATCAGATAAAAGTCATTAATATTTCCTGGCTTCCAGTCTGAAACTCAGAATTATCAACAGTACTTCATTGCTTTGAGTGCTTCTGTCTTACAACATTTTAGCAACTTCATACTAAAAAAAATTGGTATGTACAGGCACCCACAATGAAAATTTGAAACTAAACTAAACTGAAGTATGTGAATGTGTGTGCATGTGTAAAGTGATGCTTTGTAAAACCAGAATGAGGGAAAATAGAATAATATTTTGTGTAATGACTGCAATTAATAGCATGTATGAAATGAAAAGATGTGAAGACAAACTGAATGTGTGGGTGTTTCTGTGTTTACAAAAGAGGAATGGAAATTACAAACTGGATAAAAGTACCCGACTTGCACTGCCATCAGTACTGAGTAGAACTGCCAAAGATGCCAGCTTCATCATTTACTGCAGCTGTGCACCTGCAAATGCCACCTGGATTCTCTGTCACTGCAGCAGCTTCAGAAAGGTCTGAATATTCAGCCACTGAGTATTCTCATGTTTTATCTACAAAATATTCTAATTACTTTTGCTGCTAATAAATGGCAGAGGGAAACAAATGCCTCTAGGATTTGGCTCTGCGAGCAATAGGGGTTGCAGTGCTTAAGAGTAACCTAATCTACTGTGCCAACAGATTCATCAGTAGAGTGCATCAAGCAATCAATTAAGGATTAAAGAAAAAGTCACATTGGCTTTAATTTTTTTAGTTTAGCTGCCTGGCATACATTGCAGAAAACAAGTAATTCAAGCTGTTTCTAACAAAGAATGACTTCAGAAAGTTTAGTGTTTATGAGCAATCCAGCTCAAATGAAACTTCTTAAAGTTTCTTTATATTTTCTATCATCAGAAAGGGAAAAAATAATCATTGGTTTTCTCAGGGAATAATCATTATATACTAATACCACTAGCGTTAACAAAAGCGTTCAAAAGAAAAATAACCAGATGAAGCACCACTGTTGTAGACTTAGATTTATTTTAAATTAAGCCATGATACTGAAGGCTGATGAACAGTGGAAAAGAGGAAGTAGGGTCTGATTATCAAATCACACAAGTTGTGGCAGTCAGCCACTGGCTTGGTGATTGCAGACTATCTGGATTGACAATAAATGAAGGAAAATTTTAAAGGGAAGACATGAAAAAATCACAAGACTATGCCTACATACAGTCAATTTTCTCACTGCTCTGTAAATCTCCATATTTCAATCCCTTGGACACTCATTCTGAAATGTCTGCTGAATTTCTGAGGATGAAGGGAGCTCTGCTTCTTTTTTTCCACCGCTTCTATTTTTTAGTCCGTTAGAGATCCAGAAGCAGAAATAATGGGTCCACAGCCTGTTTCCTAAGAGACCCACAGAAATGAACCTAAGACTCAGTCTGTTCTTGAGGATTTAGGATTATACTCTGAGAATGTAGAGGGAAGTTTATCATGATGACAACCAAACTTGTAGGAAGGTTCACTGTGGTGAAGGATCTTGCAAACATTGTGAAGAAGTCTCTTCTCTGTGGTACTGAGGGAAATGCAGAACAGAATGGAGGAACTCAGAGAATACCATATAGTAAGATCATCTCATCAATTATACTTTTTCTACTCTCTTATCTGTCAGTGAGAGCATAGGGAAATCATGGGATAAGCAGTACCAGTAACCAGGATGGAAGGAGATTAGGGCACAGATAAAGGTTTCAGCTGTGTTGAGAGAACACAATGCTGGTTTTACTTGTAAACAACTGGGTAATAGCCAAGCACTGAGAAAACAGAGAGATTATGGAAAAGAATGTAGTTCATAAAACAAGGTATCAATACAAAGTAATTCTTTAGGTTGTGTTTCAGGCCTGCTGAAATCTGTTAGAAACACCTGAATTTTAAAATTTTACAGAAGTGGCATGATACATAGACTAAAAAGACCTACCAAGCAAAAAAAGAAATTAAGGCAGATAGTCTCAGTGTTATGTGGCCCAGAAAGAAATGAAGCATATATTGTTAAACATATCAAAGAGTCTATGAAGAAGTTTGTGAACTCCATTTGTTCACCCAAATTCAACAGGAGCTTTTGAGTAAGATTGGCAAAGGAGGCTCTCTCTGTGAATCTTCCCTAGAGCTGTGTTTGTCATAGAGAGTGTGCCACACTTAGGCAGTACTTGTGGTAGACATGAACTTCATGTACAAATATTACTAAACAATGAAAATAATTTCAAACATTTGAAGGCTTGTTTTTATTGAATATGGAGTGTACAAATGTTACTGTTTCACATGGAAGCTGCTACAATATTTAAAATAAGCTTTTACAACAGTATTCTGCATTGTGTGTGCCTTAATATTATTATATAGAGCCACTTGTAAAACTAGATTATTTCTTTCCATTTTGTTATATAGAAAACAAAATTACACTTCAAGTAATTTCTTGCATTTTTACTTTTCAATATGTTTAGCAAAAGACAATAAAACAGGAGAAAACCTATAAAAAATGACTTTAACATGTGTCTTTGATGACACAGGGTGCCCATTGAACCATTAGAACGGGTAACATAAGTGATATTTCCTTCATGATTACCTATGTGATGAAGAAATTTCTTTTAGAACATACAACATCTCTTCCTATGTGTATTTAGCCAGCTTCCTATCCTGCTTTGTTTTTGACAAGAAGTATCTCCAGAAAAACCTTTACATTCCTCCAAGAGGACAAATTGCTCTCAATAAAGCTGGCATGAGGTAAAAGAAAAATTGTTTTTATTTCTTGTGGATATAAAGAGATATGACCGAAACTAGTAAGCAAACTTAATCTGCAACCGGCAATGACCACCAGAGCCCCTCCTCAAAGATGCCTCTGTTAATACCTGAAATTTGGACTGTAAGTTAATCCACCACAGAGGGAACTTGAGATAAGATAAAGGTGTCTTGGTGTTACCTCAGACCTAGGGGGAGGTTAACAAAGCTGAGGGAGGAGAATGTATCACTGATAATAGACACAAAGAAGGCAGAATTTATGGGCCACAAGGAAAGCCAACTCAGCAACTGTGCTGAAATCAGCTCCAGCTGGGTAAAAGGTAATTCCAGCAGGGCAAGATTGTGACTACTGACCCAAGAAATATACCAACTCAAAAGAAAAAAAAGACTGAACATGCAGACTAATCAGCATTGGAGAACTGTGTAGCCAATGAGAAACAATTCCTTTGTTTGCTAAAATGCATAAATAGTGAAAAGTTTGGAATGACCTTGGGACCCCCACCACCGAAAAGCCTAGGGTGAAGGAGAACCAATGTGATGTCACTCAATCCGTGGGTGATGACTATCGTCTGCTTGATCTCTTTCTCTCCTTTCAATTTCTTTCTATCTCTCTACCTCACATTTTGTTGTTAAATAAAATGCATAGTATTGACTTTGGCATATGGTCTCATTTACACCTTAATTTGGGCAGAGGGATCTCTCAACAATCAGATCTGAACAAGTGGCACTGAAGAACAATCAGCCAAAGTTTTTGCTTATTTTCTTTCTCACCTTAAAATGATCCACAGATTTCTATTACTGAATCCCTCAAAACCTCAGTCCCTAGCATTCAATGTGAAATATAAAAGGTGTAAATTTCATAGTATAAATACTTATTTCAGTAATATCATGGTCCCTTTCTGTGTTCTTCATCTATAATAAAGAAGTCTAATGACACTTCTCTAGCAAAATGTAATGGTTAGTTTGCTTCCTTTTTTGGTCTCTAACTTTAATGATAATCTTCCTTACTTAAGAAAAAAGCAGTGAGATTAAGTTTGTGTAATTCATAATGTGTGCAATGAAGACGTAAAGGTAAATAAAAGAATAGGTTTTCCCTGTCTCTTTTCACACACACAACCACAAAGAAGACTTTTTCCTCATCCACTTCATAAACATAGTAACAGCAGCAAACATTTTTTGTAGCTTTAAATACATTTCTATTCCTTATGAAATATGCTGACTACTTTTGTCCTTTACCTGCCACACTTTACTTTCCTTGCTCCACTTTGCTTTCTCCTATTTGCAGGCAAAGCCAAGAAGTTATGAGCAACTTAATTTGAGGGCAAGTATTGGTGAAAAAAAAATTTCTGCTTATTGTGTGAGAGCAAGTATTGGTGAAATAAATTTTTGTGTTTATTGTGTTTGAAGAATGCAAATATTGCAATTACTTCCTAATAAAACGCTCTGGACTAAGGACTTTCACTGCTAAAAGATGACTTAAAATGTGTAGGATGTAGAAAGAGTTTTGTTATAATTTGTTGTGTAATTGTCAGAATTTAGGTAAATAGTTCTTTAAAATTATATCATACAATGACAGTACAATTAAAGAGTTTGTTTTCTTGTTTTTAATCCAAATCAGAATCAAAATGAAATTTTAAATCATCACACTATACAGAGAGACCAAAAGAACTGCCAAAGATTCACAGAGAAATGTCAGCCTCTGAGATATTTTCAGGAGTACAATGCCTACAACTCACGTGTACCTGCCAAAAAGGTTGCAGAATATGGAAAATATGTGAGATATAATATATGCACTAGCACCTGTTTGCAGATGTAATCACTCATTTTGAAGCCTCTCTGCTAGTTACCTATTTACAGTTGTGTCTATACTTATGATAAAATGTAGATGTCTTTATAGTTCTGGATGGAAAGTGTTGACTTGGCCTTCATTGAGTGTTCCTCCTCTTGAATAGTTATTCAAATGAAATGTCTGAAGTCATTGCTGCTTTTCAACCACTAAGATATGGGAGTAAGATAATCTCCAAATCTGGGCGACACAAGTTCTATTTGTCAAACGCACCCTGAGGCTCTGAGCGTGTGCATCAGTCACAGCTATAGTGCGACTGGGTGGGTCTGACTGATAGTGATTGAGTAAAGTGACAACATAACTGAGTAAGATTGAAGATGACTACACCGATATGCTTGGATTGGCATTAGTATTAATGAACAGGACAGCACATATCTGACATGAGTAAGTGGTCACAGCCTGGGAGTGTGGATGCGAATATTAGCTCACATGACTTGGTATAACTCTGCATGGGTGTATGTGTGACACATGAATGATTACTGGAAGTCAGTATCAGTGGGTGGGAGTAGCAGTGTCACTTTATATAAATGAGTATCCCTGACAAGGGGCAATTTAGTTTCTGCCTAAAGATTTCCTGTTGGTAGAGAATAACCTACTATCTACCAGTGACAGAATATCCACTCCCTTCAGGCAGCTTCTTTCCGCTTTCCATTAGGTTCTGGTATTTCTTAACATTTCTGAAACAAAAGATATGTATCACTCTGATTAAGGTTGGAAAGAGATATTGTCTTTAATCTGGCTGGAATCCAAGTCTTCATTATTGTCTAATTTTCTCAGTTTCTCTAATAAACAATATCTGTTTCCTGATTGATGGGACATTATCTCTCTTTCATGTTCCCTGTCAAAAGAGACTTCTGAAATTATTGGGGCATAAAACTATCTATATGTATGTATGTGCATTTATGAATGTATGTATGTGCATTTATGAATGTATGTATGTATATAGCCTTAAAAAAAGTATATGAATATGAATATGACTTTTTCCAGGAGGAAACGGTTAACAACCTGCTGAGCCACTTGGATCCTCACAAGTCTATGGGACCAGATGGGATCCATCCTAGGGTGATGAAGGAGCTGGCAGAAGAGCTCTCCAAGCCACTCTCCATCATTTACCAACAGTCCTGGCTCTCTGGGAAGGTCCCAGATGATTGGAAGTTGGAAAATGTCATGCTGATCCACAGAAAGGGCCAGAAGGAGGACCCGGGAAACTATAGGCCTGTCAGCCTGACCTTAGTACCTGGCAAGGTTATGGAGCAGATCATCTTAAGTGCAATCACACAAAACCTACAGGATGGACAAGGGATCAGACCCAGCCAGCACGGGTTTAGGAAGGGCAAATCCTATCTGACTGACCTGATCTCCTTTTATGATCAGGTGACCCACCTGGTGGATGAGGGGAAGGCTGTGGATGTGGTCTATCTGGACTTCAGCAAAGACTTTGACACCGTCTCCCACACCACACTCCTGAAAAAGCAGGCAGCCCATGGCTTGGACAGGGGCACTCTGCTGGATTAGGAACTGGCTGGATGGCCGGGCCCAGAGAGTGCTGATGAATGGGGCTGCATCCAGCTGGCAGCCGGTCACTAGTGGTGTCCCCCAGGGACACACCAGTGATGTCCCTGCAAGGGGTAAACAGCTGGGTTTGCCCAGCTGTTCCTAAGGGTGAGTTGGGCAGCAGTTGCTAGCATTAACCAGCAGTCAATCTCAAATGCTTCTGAGTCAACTGGACACTCTTCGGTGCCAACTCTAGAATTCAAAATGTCTGGTGTGGATATGGGATGAGTATGCATGGGTCATGCAATTCTCCTTCTAGGCAGGATGATGCAGTCTCCTTCTGTGGACGACTCCTAGTACCTAGAAAGTTAGGAAGAGCTGTTAGCTCCTGAATATCCTGCTCAGGGTATGGTTCTCCCAAACCTTTTTTTTTTTTTTCCCAGCAGAAGCCTGTATCAACTACTCCCCTGACTCAGCCTAGGATTAAAAGCAATCAGTTAATTCTGTTAATATGTTAATTAATAATGTTAATTCTGTGCAGGCACTGCTCCAAGCAAATAAATTAAGAGCCCCTTTTTGATTAAGAAACATACATTTAAAAAGAGAAAATAATCAGTGCAAGTTTTTCAATAAATGTGGGTTCTGCACTTTGCAAAATGTAGCAAGAGAATGAAGAAGAAGAAAAGGAGAAGGAAAGCAAACAGGTCCAAACCTGACACCAGTGACCCCAATTCACCAACAAATGTAAGGACAGGTATAATTCTGCTCCCTTTATTCACATGACAAAATAAAACTCCCACACACACACCTGCAATCTCTTTCTTTTTCCTAATATTCTCAGAAACGTCTTTCTGTAGTCAACCATCCTTATCATGAGTTTCTTTAAATTACAATCTCACAAATTCTGTGGGATGTGGCCCCTATTTGATGAAAACAAGAACTGCTAAATTTACAAAGACTGACTACAAATATGACAATTTCTTTTCATAGTAGAAAACCTGCGATATCAAGAACTATTTTTGATGAATCCTGTACTAAAATAATTATGCTCGAGTATTCATGTTCCTATAACTTATTTTCTCCCAAATAAGACTGAATTTATGAATATTGTGGCCTCTGTGTGTTTCTTATTGGGAATTTGGTCCCTAGATTGTGTGCTTGCGACCCTCAACTTATGTAGGCACAATTTCAATTAATTTTCCCAAATCAGTTTCAGTTTTGTACTTTGCATTTTTGATGGCTCCTTCCCTGTTGCTTCTTACAAAGATTTTGAATCTGTATCATGAAGAGACACCTGTAGATTACCCCCAATAAGACACTCTTATCTCCCTCTGCCTTGCCTGATATTTGCCTAGAGACAACATACTCAGCAGAAGGAAAGTAATGATCTTTCTTTTAACTCTTGGGAATTAAAAAACATGGGAATAGGAATAAGACTGAATACCCAAGTATTGAAAAAATATTTTTGACAAAAAGGAGAGAGCTACAAATTCTGCCCACGTGACTTCTCACTTACAGGATGTACCCACTTTCTTAATGGTAATTTTCATGAGACATTTAAATAAGTGACCTTATAAGTAAGACTCCATGTAAATCATGAACACCATCATGCAGGAAGATGACAGATTTTATGGATTGGTCATGGCAAAAATGGCAAATTTCACAGTTTTTCATGCACTAATGGAGATGGTTACAAAAACATAAAGTCATTTATAGTGATAAAAAATGATACTGAAAGGGTGCAAGTTATATTTTTAACAAATATAAATCATAAAGATATGTGACATACTGTCAATGGATTTGGGAACGATTGTTTTAAATTGGGGAAATACACAAAACCAAAATAAAACTTCATATAGTAATTGTGGTGGGCTCTATCAGAAAGAAAAAAATAACATGTAAGGATGTGACCACTTGAAATCAAATTCAATTTGCTTGGAGTACAGTTAAATTTGCAGAAAATATTCAGTCTGTGCATTGTTACGAGTTCTGATGCATAACATAAACACAGAGGAACAGTGCAAAGACCTTTGTTAAGGCAGTATAAATGCAAGGTATTGTCATGGAACATTATAAAAACCATTCTTGTGGTAACAAAGTTGAGCTGTAATTAAAACAGCCTTTCAAAATGCAAAATCTGGTCCAGCCACCTGTAACCATGTCAATGCAGTCTGTGATATTTTCTGGTTAATCTAAACAGGACTGAACTTTAGTGTCTACTTAGGTGGGAAGCCAATTAGCAACACATTTAAAAAGTGTTGGCTGGGTTTTGGATTCACTGGCTTTTGACTGGTCTTTCTGAGAGACTGCTTAAATGTTCCTGTTGTTAGAACAATATTACTGACTCTAGACAGCTGTCTTTAATCTGAGGTGCTCAATGCCTTCTCAGCTTCATCCTTCACAAACAAAGCCTCCAAGCTCAGTGGAAGGTTTCAAGGAGAAGTACCAGTAGCAGATGAAGATTCAGAGACTATATGAGAGAACATGACCCTTATAAGTCAGTGGGACCTGATGGGCTGCAGATGAAGATTTTAAGAGCTTGTCACTGTCACAGGGAGGCTACTCTTCCCACTTAATTGGCTCCTGAGAGAAGATCCTCTAAGATTAAAGGAAGATAAATTTTGCATCTATATTTTGAGAAGAGCAAAGGACGTTCTGTGGATCAGTCTCGCTATGGTAACTTGGAAAATCATGAAGCCAGTTCTTTTGGAACACATTTCTGGCCACAAGAGAGAGAATATGTCTGCAAAGAGCAAGCATTTATGAAGGGTAAATCACACCTAACCAACTTGATTGCTTACTACAAGGAAATGATGGGTTTTGTGGATGAAGGGAGAGCAAAGAATTTCAATTACCTTGGCTATTTTCTTTGACTTTTTACCTTGACTTAACTTGAGCACTGTTTTTGACATTCTCTCTCACAGTATTCTTGTATAGGTAGACAACTTGATAGGGTAAAAAAAAGTGGTCAAATGGTCACCTTTAGAGGGTAGAGGGTAATGTGTTGTGCACTACCTGGATTCCTGTCACAAATGAATTTTGCATCTACTCTGGGACCTGTCTTCTTCAATATTTTCATCAGTGACCTGAAGAAACCAATGGAGGAAGCAATGGAGTATTCTCTCCTCAGGTTTGAAAAAGACACTTATGAATTGGGAAGGTTACCCAATATCCTCAAGGGCAGGACCGCTATCCACAGGGACCTAGGCAGGCTGGGGGAATGGGCTAACCTAAATCAACAGAATTAAACAAGGACAAATGCAAAGCCCTCTACTGGGAAAGGTGTAACTCCAACACTGATAGAGGCTGGGGACTGAATGGCTGAAAAATCCCACATCAGTCTTCATACATGAACCAACAGCAAGCCCTGGCAGCAAAGGTGACCAGTAGACTTCTGGGCTGTGAGGACAGAAGCATGGCCACTAGCTTGAGGGGAGTGATTGTACTCACCAGTCATTAGATAACATTCAAATGATATATTCAGTTTTTAACCTCCCCCTTTTGAAAGAGATCAATAAAGTGGAATGAGTTCAGAGGATAGCCACAGAGATGGCTGGAGCCTAAAACATTTGCCCTGGAGCAGATGGCTGGACTAGACACCTTCTGAAGTTCATTCCAGACTGAACTATTCCATGATTCTCCCTGAAACTTGTCTGGAACACTATGTATCAGTGCTGAGCTGAAGTATTTCTGTATGCAGCAGCCACATGGTGTGCTGAAATTATAGAGCTCACCACTGTTTTGTGACCTTTCAGTGGAATTTACCTAATTAAAGAGATTCAGAATTACAACATATCTGAAGTTAAAAGCAGTCTCAACTCAGCCAGCAGTGAGACAGCAAGAAAATACCATAATTTCAACAGGAACGGAAGAGCTAGTTATGGAGCCAAGTGAGACTCATATGAATGCATATCTTCCAACTGGATCCAAAGATGGATGGATGAAATATTTTTTGAAATTTAGTATGTTTTCTAGAGAAAAAGTGTAAAAAAAGATCGCCTTTTTGTAATTCTCTTTCCAAAATGTAATATGTCTTCAAAGTTTATAAATCTACAGCTTGTAAATTCTGCATCTGTATCAATTCCCAGAAGGGCTTTATCTTAGTTAATGAACTCCAGCACGGCTGTAGAGTAAGACTAACGTAGTACCTCAGCAGTGGGTAGCTCTTTTTTTCAGTAGGTGATACCATGGCATATAGTTGGGAAATTTTTTCAAGAGGCGGTCAAAATAATTTGAGAATGCAGTAGGCAATCCACTATAACACACTTGCAGAATATGTTTAAGACAATGAACAGTTTGTCTGTAACTAAAAATAGAATATTTATTAGCTTTACATGCTTCATAAACATGATAAAATGCTTCTTCTAATGCTCTCAAGCTATAATATAGGACCTAGACACAGTGTTCTATAGTAAGCAGGATTAATTTTTATAGTGAGGTCCCTTAATTCAGTGGTAGTACCACTGAGCATTTTGAAAATTATGCTGCAATTTCATTTGAGGTAGAAAATAAGCCATGTAATCAGAATATGTACTTTATTTTTACCATACTATTAGTTTAATTTGCTTTCTTTACCTTCTCAAAATTGCCAAATTGAAGTTGCTGTTTCTGACGCTTGGACTTGGTGACATTTTAGCCATTTTCTTACAAGAAACACTGAACAATAAGAGACATTAAGATCTTCCTGCAAAGATCTGTTTGCATGAGTCTAGGCAAGCACAAGTTCCTATTTTGCAAAATTGGTCAGCATTGTCAGAGCTGCACTCAAATGCAAATTCTCACCATTAAATTTCCTTGATAGTCGCACAGACAGCAGTACCACTATGTTCACATGATCTCAAGCATTTAAGTCAACACAATTTAATGAGCTAATACTTTTCTGAGCAGTGGTAATAGTTGTTTATAGGAGGGCCAAGATGCAAACACTACTGTTCTGTGACCAACATGTGGAGGATAAGGATGTAGTTGAAATAGATGTGGCACACACGTACCAGGTGCCCAGTGCGTGCTGGACATGTGCCAAATGTGTGTCTGCCATGTCCTGAGTGCGTGATGGACACGTGATTGTCCTGTGTCAGCTACATGATTGCCACATGATAGACATGTGATTGTTCCAAGACATCAGGAAGAATTTCTTCATGGAAAGGATTAGCAAGCATTGGAATGGGCCGCCCAGGGAGTTGATGGAGTCACCATCCCTGAAGGTGCCCAAGAAACAACTGGACATGGCACTTAGTGCCATGGCCTAGTTGACAAGGTGGAGATCAGACAAAGGATGAACTCGATGATCTTGGAGGTCTTTTCTAACCTAAATGATTCTGTAATTCTCTGTGGCATTGTCATGTGATTGGCACATGATAGCCAGGTGATTGGCGTGTAACAACCACGTGTTCACCACATGTGGGGCATGTGATGGGAACGTGATTGCCCTGTGTCAGGTGTGCATCAGGCGTGTGCATCAGGCATATGCATTCTGTGTGTCATCTGTGTGCCATCTGTGTGCTGGGCCCGCTTGCCACAGCAGTGCCGAGGGAATGGACATCTGTGTTGGCATCCCAAGGAGACGGTTACCTCTCATGGTAGCAAGGATGTTATCTGCTCATGGTGACCCCGAGACAGAACAAGAGAACTATCAAACTGGACTTCTTCAATCAACTGGTTGTCTTCTAGCTTGTTGTAAGTACAACATAAAATTTAATTGTTTGAAATATGGAAGGAAATGCTAATGTATGATATTTATTAACTGTTAACTCTACATGTAAAGTAAAGGGAGAACAAACTCAAAGGAAGCTTTAAGAGTAAGAACCTAGAAGTTACAAATATGGGGGAAGTGAGAATAAAAGGACTGTATGTACAGTCAGCTAAAATGGCTCAACCAGCCAACAATATCTTGTTGTGTTGCAGTAAAAGAGCTACTTGTAATTTTGAAAAAATAGATGTCTGGTTCACATTTTGCAGAGCTGTAATCTGTACACAGATTCCAGAAGACATTAATTCAGCACTTTGTCATCGAGCTTTGTTTTGTATGTTTTCATGATACTCACAAGAACTGAGTGCAGGTGTGTATACATACATGGATATATATATATATAGAGAGAGAGAGAGAGAGAAACGCACACATGTAAAAAGATAAAAAATGTTGAGCTTAGATGTTTCCTCTTGCTATCACAGCAAGAAATAGATTCCAAAGTATTTCCCAGAGTGGCAGTGTGGTATAGATAGCTATAATATTTAAATTGACTTGTGAGGAAACGGAAGAATAGGTCCCAGACCCAAGGGTAACTTTGAAGAGTGAAATTATAAAAGTAATGAGCCTAGTTTTAGTCAAGAATAAAGACTGCTATCTTTCACTCAAAATGAAATTACTGTCACCAAAATCTATTCATTGTGCCATTTTCAATTCTCATCATGATTATTCTCAGTAGAATTAGGTACTAAAATTACAATTCTTCATATGTTTTATAAATCACAGTAGTAGACTTGAGTATTTTGACCTTTTTAATATTCCTTTGTTTGATTGGTCATGGTGCCTATCTGTTCAGTGTATCCCATTATTTTACTGCCTCTTCTAACCTATGGGGAAGGAGATGAAGCGGGTAGCCAATGAAGATGTAGGATATTGTAAAGGTCAAAATACTAACATTATTGCTAAATATTTCAGAGCATATTTTAAGTAATAAAGTTCTGACTGCAGTTCCTTATAAGTAATGTTGAACAAAGAGCAGAAAATAGTATGAATTTTATCCAGTATCTACAGCTGGTCAAAATCAAAGTAACTACATAAGGAAACTGTAACACACTTATTACAACTATATTACTGAGCACTGGCTCTTATTATCTCAGAATTATGCATTTAAGTCAATACCTGCAGTAGCATAAGAGCATTATGCTCATGCCGTAGATCCCTTTCCCTGAGCACAGGTATATGTTCATAGTTGAAAGTTTTCTGCAGATGTGCAGGAACACTTAGGAGCTTTGCCAACTGATTATGTTGCATCTGGATGGAGTGGGGAGTCTTTAAAAGTAATGTGTAAACGTAAAGTGTGAATGGCCTGCTTACCTGTGACTCTGGGACTTGAAAGAATATGGACAAGCAAGGATAACATTTGAGTGCTTATTTTCATGGTGCTTCCACTTAGACTGCAAGCAATATTCTGTATTGAATCTGCTTCTACAAAGTATTTGCTCCTGTTTCATGTAACTTAGATTATTTAAACAAAGTATCTGAAACTTCTGTATCCTGCAGAATTCAGAAATTCCATAATATAGCCAGGAGAACTGTTAACAGCTGATGACTTGCCTTGAAAGTACAAGTAAGTAGGCACTGTGATGCACAACAATCTATTAGTAAAAGAAACCACTATAGAAGTAGTTTCAAAATTATGAAAAAAACACATTTCCTTCCCAATATGACTGGAGTTGCTCCAGAAAGAATTTTAATACTGCAGGATGTGTGTTGTGCTTTAATAGCTCTTTTTGCAATGCTGACCTTTGTTACCATAAGGCTGGCTAAAATCCACATACATACACATCATCTTAACTGCAATAGGATCTTTTCTGTAAATGTAATATGCAGGTTGATGTGTGTTTTAAGGCATGTTAATGTCACCTTATTGTATACAGTATAGTATGTATCTTTAAAAGGTGCCAAATAGTTCCACTGAAAGCTCTTACAATCATTTTCTAAATTTTTAGTAAGAAGGAGTATTTTTAAAATTAGAAATCACATTATCATCATTTTGAATTTCAAATATACAAAGAATATTTACAAGCTGTGTAACCTAAATCTTAAAGTTAGGCCTGATGATCTGTATTTGAAGGATATAGGACAATCTACAAGTTAACAAAATCAGTTTTGGCTATACTACCTTTTTGAAGTTTATAATTCCAAAAAATTAGCCAAAAATTTGATTTTTGCTGTATATATTTTGCTGCATATATTAATAAATATCAGTAAATATCAGTTCTCTAGACTGACTTTTCATCCACCATTACAATCATGCTAACTTCAGCACTCAGAATATTTGTGTCCAGGATAAATTGTCATACATGACTAGAACTTCCACTGAAATCTTTCTGAAGAATGATGTTTTGTACTCCATAAACTCAGAGAAGTAGGTGCACTGACAGTAGTAGGTTATATACTGTGAGAGATGAAGACAGTATATTATCATGAATATAATTAATGTGTTTAGAAATCCCTACTCCCTTTCTGTTTTCTTCTGTTTTTCTCATCCTACAAAATTCAACAGGGATTCTGTGATGGCTCAAAAACCATAAAGTGATGTTTAATATGGGATTTTTCC
The DNA here is from genome assembly GCA_035041135.1 of Platyrinchus mystaceus. Taxonomy (NCBI): domain Eukaryota; kingdom Metazoa; phylum Chordata; class Aves; order Passeriformes; family Tyrannidae; genus Platyrinchus; species Platyrinchus mystaceus. The sequence continues at coordinate 25,863,305 of JAWWLV010000088.1, forward strand.
TCTGTCACTTATCCCTCTGCCTCTGCTTTTGGTTACAGGTAACTTAAAGATTGACTTAAAAGGACATTCCTGAGTTGTTTGCTATGATCTTTTCACACTGATTTAATATAGTTTATCAAAGTTTCATGATTTTTTAATCCAGATAAACATACTTGTAAAGCAGATGATGAGGGGGAACAGTGACATTTGCTTAACAGTAATGTGTGTCAAATTCCTAATAAGGGAGCATGAAGATGGATGAATTAACCTGCAGTTGGTTTGGTGTTTTAATGGGTAGGGGTGACACTTTGTGACTCTACAGAAGTCATCAAACAAATATCAATATAGATCATTCAATGTACAGTCAACAAGGCAGAAGTGCCTCAAATGTAAAAAAAAGTGAAGTCAAATAAATAATTGGAGCAAATTATTTTCTAGTAAGAGTCCTGTGCAAAAGGGATTTCTCAATACAGAAACATAAGTGAGCCTTGTATGTGCTGATGCTATTGAAGTTACTAAATAATGCCTGAAAAGTTGAAAAGGGACTTTTAAAAGAGGTGTTTTTGGTGGAGACCCCAAATCCCTTATATTACTTGATGTCACTGTCAGATACCCAGCGGACTCTAAGACAGTCAAAGTTGTTCCTCTTTCCTTATATGCAAGAAGGCAATTTTCAGCAGTGAGGACACAGGTGTGTGCAGGCTCACCAAGAAGCACTCAGCTTGTGTGATCTCAGCACGGCCAGAGCATGTGACAGGACTTTAGCAGCACTGAAGTCAGGGCCAGAGCACCTCCACCGCTACGTTTGTAAATCTCAGTGTTATACGAACTGAACTGGAAGTAAAAGGAGTGCTACCCCGTATGTCTGTCTGGATGTATGCTTGAAATTTGTGAGATCCTACTATGCACCTACATCTTCCCACACAGTTAGGGGACAGACTTTGTTACTCAGGATGCATCAAGTTCAAGAGTCACCAGGTGAAAGCATGTGTTTGTGTATTTTTCTGCAGTAGGATTTAAATACATTAAAGTGTGTGTGTCTGGATAGGAGGAAAAATATGTTTTTTGTCAGTCTGGAGATCACTTCTCAGAATGTAACACCTTTGTTATTTCCTTTTCATACTCTTATTTAGGTGCTATATATATATAAATAACTTTATAATTAAGTAGATTGTGATAATAGACCTCAATTTCCAAGTTGTAGTGCTCTTTTGAATCCCTGCATGTTGTACCAGTCTAAAGGGCATTAATAGACATGTTCTAATGTTGAAAAGAAAAGTGAAGGGAATTTAGCATTTAAAACTTAGTAAAGTCCTAGGTAGTAAAAAGCCTTTGTGTTGAAGATTGTTCTCCCACAGAGTAACAGAATTTTCTTTTAGCCTTTACAGTCAGTTCTCATGCAGTTGAAATATCATAATCAAAGCTCTTTGCCACCTTGTGTTGAATCTACTGTACTTGAAATCTTTTTATTTAGTGAGAAACAGTGTTTTTACCCTAAATAATATGATGAAAGCATTCAAAATGTCAAATGAACATTCACCAGCTAAAAATATCTTCACTTTTTACTATTACAATAGTAGAGGGAACTGCCTGTAGGTGACTGGAATGATTAAAAAGGAACAGCGAATATACAATGGTTGCTCCAAAGGGACTGTGAGAGTTCATCACACTGTCAGGTGTCACTGTTACTTTTATCCCCAATTTCCTAACCAGGATGGTGCACTACTTTTTTCAGGACCAGCTTGCACTGTCATGAAAACTACAGTTTTGTTCAGACTCCTTTGTCAGTTGCTTTTAGCTTCCACTTGTTATCCTCTCCATTTTTTCCTATGTGACTGTAGTTTTAGCTAACAAATAGCTATTCCCCAAAGGAAATAAGCTACTACCTTACCAGTCTGTGCACATGTCAGTCCAGGGTTCAAATTTTTAAGGAAGATGACACATTTGAAAATTAATCGTCTGGAATTTAAGTGGATCATTTTGTGCATATCTCTAGTTTTCCTGTCATAAGGAAGAATAAAATTGGTTGCTGGTAATATCTAAATAAAAGGTCTGTGGTGGAGCAGAGATCCACCTGGAGCAGACCTCACACCAGAGCAAGTGAACATATTCTGAAAGAGACTGTGAACTTGTGGAGAGCCGGTGTTGGAGCAGGCTTCTGGCAAGACCTGTGGATGGAGGACCCCACACTGGAGCAGGTTTTCTGGTAGGACCTGTGACTCTGTAAGGGATCCATGCTGGAGCAGTCTGTTCCTGAGGGACTGCATTCTATCCTTATCTTCTTCATAGAATCATAGAATCATAGAATCAGCCAGGTTGGAAAGAATCTCTGAGATCATCAAGTCCAACCCTTGATCCACTATCGCTGTGGTTACTTAGACTATGGCACTAAGTGCCACAAGTCTTTCATGAGCCTTTCACTATATTTTCTCCCACTGCCTAGTTAAGGAGGGAAGGTGTAAAGGGGCTTTGTGGGCATCTAGTGTCCAGCCAAGAGCAACCCACCACAAACAGTCACTTCTTTCCTGATGCAACAGGTAGCAGTACTGTGGGAGATATCCTTCATTGGGACATTGATGGAGTGCCAAAATTCTTAGTAACACGCCTACCCCAAACGAGTCATTTAGAGGACAGTCTTTTTTTGGTTGAAGTAAGGTAACTGTTTTGACTTGATGGTCAAGACCTGCACCTCCTAACGTCCAGGATCATTCAGTTCAGTATCTTTCCTTAATGCTCATAGTGCTCTTTCTTGACTAGCAGCATTACAGAAACTACTTTCTTGACATTATTCCAGAAAAGCTGAACTTGGTCGTTGTACCAGCATGTGAAATTTTGTATATAATTAAGTCAGACCAGGCAATAGTGCAAGGGATTCAACTAAAGTCATTTAATCACAGAGTCACAAAATCAAAGAATGGTTGGAAGGGACCTCTGAGGATCATTAAGTCCTACCCCTCCTGCCAAGGTAATTAAAGGTATAAGGAGATCTTCTTTAAGAATATCATGTTTTAGGCAACATGAAAAGTTTTCAAATTTCCTTCAATGTCTAATACAGACTATTAAAAGGAAGATTAATGGCATAGAACACCAATCACTCACTTCAGCTAAAGAATAATGATACAATTTTATGAGTTTGAAAATTCCCATGATAGCCACAAAGTATACACTTAGTATGTGTTCTTTGATGAATAGTACTAAAACTTGTCAAAATAATGAGGATGATGAACAGAAACTACTGAAAATGGTGGCCATATCCTTAAACACAGGGGATCATAGTACTGAGTGATGCTAGTTTCTCTAAGTTGTCATTGTCCTGAAATTTCAAAGTGATGAAGTGCAACTATTTTAGGCAAGTTCTTTAATGTCACAGAAATGGGCAAAAAACATCAAACAGGATCAGATTTGAAGTACTAGCAGCTTTCTTTTAACTGCAGCATATAATTACCTGGTCGTCTAAAGCCTACATAGCTATTGGATATTAAAACAAAGCAAATAGAATTTCCCCTGAATAAATACAATTATATAATTACATTTGATATGTAAAAAAAAGCTTTTAAAAGTTTGTACATTTTGTCTTTTTGAGTGTTTACATTTGAAAAACTTACAAAGACTATGATTACATCTATCTATGTACAGATGATAAATTCAAATTTAACAGGAAAGTTCCTCACTGTGGTGGGACAGGATTCATACTTGAAAGCAATCTTTTAACTAAGTAGAATTATTTTGTAAAAATTTAATTCTTTCTCTCTTTATCCTAACTTTTATGTGTACAAGTTGTCACTTTCAGTCATATATTTACTTTGATCAAGATTCTGTCAATCATCTTCCATTAAGTAGTGTGCTATTTTTGGAACACTACTTCCAAGGTGTTTTTTATAGAAAAAGTGGTTCAGCAGAGGAAGATTGGCAGAATTTGGATGTCTGTTACAGATTTGTTTCCTGAAATAAAGCTGAATATGTCAAAGTTCTTTTCTAATAGTTTGAGATGGTGACTTATCCCAACATTACATTACTTATACTATATTGTATTATAGTAATTATATTCTATCAATTATACTGTATTATTAATTATATATTATGTAATATTTTTATAATGTTGTGTTATATTAATATATGTTTTATTAATATGTTTTATTATTATTTCAAAGCATTTTATCATAAGTGGCCTGGGTTTTGGTTTGTTTATTTTTATCATAGCTATATTCTATGGTTATCCAGTTAAAAGTTAGTCCTCCAATTAGTTTGGCCTTTGTATTATCCCAAGATTCACTTAGACCAAAAAGAAATCCCAGTCTAAAACATAGTAATCATAAAAAATAATAACTATGATAATTCTTCTACAGTTCTGTACCAAACCAGGATTATTTTTTTATATAATTTAAATTATATAAGAATAAAATTTTAATGCAAATAATTGTCTTCCCTCTCAATTATCTCGAGATGAATGAGAAAACTGAGACACGGAAGCTGTAACCAACTGTTCTATAAAAGCCTGAGACTCAAGTTATACAAGTTTGTAAAAAGACCACAAAAGTATATGCGAAGACGATGTGTGACTTGACCTGTTTCTTGATAAGGAGAAGTATATACTAGAGATATTTTGCCATCACCCTTGTAAGTCCTTAGCTGTTTTACTCAAAAATATTATAGTATTTCCTTCCTGAGACTGATCCACAGGGAAAAGAAACCACATGCATTACTCATGCACAGTATTTAAAATGACCAGTGCAGTTTAATGATCTTGCTTATGCTCTGATTCATGTCATAACCCATGTCCTTGAGTTGTGTGTATTGTGGATACTGAGGCAGTGCTGGAAATATTGTTTTATATACTCAAATAGCACATGAATTACAACATCACAAAGGATGATAAACTTTTTAGAAAACTTTGAGATCTAGTAAGCTATGGAAAATGCTTCTACACCTTATCCTTGGAAAGTGTAAAGCTATGACATTATCAAAGACTTATCAAGCCAAAGATTTCTCCTAACCAAGCCTGGGTGCACATCTTCAGATTCGAAAGGAACTGACATACATTTTTATTAAGAATTCACATAGCCTTTTAATGATCTCACGTAATAGTTTTTAAAATTCAGTTCACTTACTAACTCACTTTTTAGTTTGTTGGGGTAAGCATTTCGTGGGTTTTTTGTGTCTGAGCCAAAACTGGAAGTGTTTATATTTTGTCAGTGTTGTGATATTTCACAGCCAAGTGGTGCTAGCAGAAGTGAGAAGTCTGTAAAGAAACTAGCATTGGACCGTTTTCTAGAGTAAAATATTTCTGCCATCTAAGAGGTCCAAGTCCCTGCTTGCTTTGATGATCTCGTTATCACCTAACAGACATAAAACATTTGCACTGCAAAAGAGAACAGCTTTGCATTTAATTTTTTAATCACTCAATTTTCATCCTAATGTAAGAACATTTCCCCAGGTCTTTGGGCAGTTGCTGTGACTGACTAAAGCAACAACCCCCCAAATAGATTTGTTTAAAACCTATTATAATTATAATAATTATTATTGTTGTTATTACTGCTTCGTTATTTCATTGTCTCTTCCTATATTTCATGGCAACAAATGATCAGTCATATGTATTGTCTGTCTTGTTAAATCTATTTTTTTCTCTGTTGCCTATGCCCTTTTGCTTTCATCTCTTCTTGCTGCAGTGCAGAGCACTGGGTTTAAGGTCCCAGGTAGGATTAAAGGCGTCCCAGGGAGAATTCACCTTTGAAGTGGCAGAAAGTAAATGCTTCTGATCAGCTGTAAGTGCTCCCTGTGTCATTGGCTTTCATGGCTGTGGCATGTCATTTGTAAAGATCTCTTATTTCTACATGCTGCAGTAGAAACTAATCTGTTAGCTTTTTACCAGTGTAACAATTCACTGGCAGAAGCTGCTTTTGGTGGATAATAGTGCCTGATTAGTGGTAAATTAGTATCATATAATATTCCCATGGCAGCAGAACACATGCTTAAATATAATTTTAAAATATACTATACAGTTGTCTGGCTGATTATATTCTGTTTTTACAAACGTGCTGTCTCATAGCTGTGCCTTTTTTCCCAACCTACATGTTTCACCTGTTTCAGGAAGGGTAGTGATCCCAAGGGTAAATGAATTATTGAATAGCAAGTCCCAGCTACTCTCACTGTTCTCTGATTCAGAAGTAGTTGTCCTAGACATTCTTGATGAGGAAATTTATAATGAATACAAAAATATGATTAATAAATATTTGATGCCTAAAAGCCCTGAATTTATCAACATTCTTTGACAGGCCTATGTTTTTTATAGGTAAACCATGGGTGAATTCTGAAATATATAAATCCAAATTGTACTTAGTTGTCCAGGTTTAATAATGTTTTGTTTTCTTCATTATTAGATGATAGAACAGTCTGTTGTTATACGACATGTATTCCAGCAGATATCTAATTTTGTTACTGGTCATTTACACAATTGAAAATCTTGTTCAGGGACCATGTTCAAGCATTGCATATTAAAAATATGATTTTCCAAGAAGGTTTCTTCCAATAGACTTGAACATTTGAAAGTTTACAGTAGGTGAAGATGAAAGTTTTCAGTGTGGCTGAAACAAGCTTGAGTTCAAAATCAAAAGTTTCTCTTTTGAATTCCAGGGAACAGGTTACTCCAAATACTATATTTAACAAATAAACTGTTTATTTTCAGATCACTTCAGAACTGGGGGTCAAATACTAAGGTGATATTTTGCAGCACTACTCCTTTCTGAAAATAAAGAAATGACATACACAGAAATAAATTTAGTACAGTGACTTCCTGTAAGTTTGAATTGTTAGGGGCAAAGAACTGTTTCTGCTTCACATACAGTGGTGTAAAACAGAAAAAGGCCCTCTAAAGGGAGAACACGAATGAAATTTTCTTTAGTGACCAATGACAGACTCCATAAATTTTTGAATGTCAAAGAAGAAATGTATTGAGAAAATCTTAAGAATAGAAAATGCTAAGTAAAAAATCTTATGGAAAACAGCTACTGTTACTCTGTGCTAAGGAAGAGAGAATCATATCACAGAATCACAGAATATACTGAGTTGGAAGGGGCCCACAAGGATCATCAAGTCCAACTCCTGACCCTGAACAGGTCAGGAGTCATATCATGACTCCAAGTCATTCCCAGTAGTAACACCATGTGCCTGGGAGTACCATCCAAATGCTTCATGAACTCTTAGTCTTGGTGCTATGATCACATCTCTCAGGAGCCTGTTTCAGTGCTCAACCACCCTCTGAGTGAAAGAACTTTTTCTAATATCAAACTTAAACCGCCCCTGACACAATTACAGGCCATTCCCTCGGGTTCTGTCACTGGTCACCACAGAGAAGAGATCAGTGCCTGCCCCTCCTGTTCCCCTCACGAGGAAGTGTAGACTGCAAAGAGGTTTCCCCTCAGTCTCCTCTGAACAGACCAAGTGCCCTCAGCCGCTCCTCATGCAACTTCCTTTCAAGGTCCTTCATTGCCCTACTTTGGACACTCTCTAATAGCTTCATGACTTCCTTATATTGTGATGCCCAAAACTACATACAATATTCAAGGTGAGGCTGCACCAGTGCAGAGAAGAGCAGGACAATTCCCTCCTTCGACCGGCTAGTGATGCTTTGCCTGATGCCCCCAGGGCACAGTTGGCCTTCCTGGCTGCCAGGGCACTGCTGACTCATATTCAACTTGCCATTGACCAGCAACACCAGATCTCTCTCCATGGCACTGCTTTCCAGCATCTTATTCCCCAGTCTCTACAAACAGATGGTTGCCCCATCCCAGGGACAGAATCTGACACTTCTCCTTGTTGAACTTCATATGGTTGGTGATTGTCCAGTTCTCTAATTTTTCAAGTCTCTCTGTAGGGCCTCCCTGCCTTTGAGGGTGTCAACAGCTCCTCCCAGTTCTGTACCATCTGCAAACTTGCTTAGTATCCCTTCCAGTCCCAGGTCCGAGTCATTTATGAAGATGTTGAAGAGACTAGGGCCCAAGATGGAGCCCTGTGAACCCCACGAGTGACAGGTTCCCAGTCTGATGTCACCCCATTCACTATTACCTTCCATGCTCAACCCGTGATCCAGTTGCTCACCCACCACATGATGTGTTTGTCCAGCTGTGTGCTGGACATTTTGTCCAAAGGGATCCTATAAGAGACAGTATTGAAAGCTTTACTGAAATTCAAAAAGTTGCATCAACTGGCTTCCCCTGATCAACTAGGTGGGTTATCTTGTCATAAAAGGACATCAGATTTGATATCAGGACTTCCTTCTCATGAAGCTTTGCTGGCTGTGACCAGTGACTGCATTGTCTTTCAGGTGTTTTTCGATACCTCCCAGAATAATCTTCTCCATAACTTTACCAGACACTGAAGTGAGACTAACAAGCTTCCAGGGCCCTCATTCTTGTCCTTCTTGAGAATCTGGACAACAGTCACCAGCTTCCACTCATCTGGGACCTCTCAGATTCCCAAAACCACACAAAAATCATCAAGAGAGGTTCTGTGATGACATCAGCCAGCTGTCAGAGTATTCTTGAACAAATCCCATCAGGCCCCTTATATTTGTTGGGATCCAGCTTGAGCAGCAGATCCTGCGCAATTTCAGAGTCGACTTGGAGTTAATCATTCTGGCAGTCATGGTCCTCCAGCTCAGGGCACTGAGACCCCCTTGGTCCATCATCCGTGTTGAAGAGAGAGGCAAAGAAAGTATTTAACACCTCTGCCTTGTCTCTGTCCTTGCTTGTGAGGTGATCATCCTCATCTTCTAACAGGCCAATGATATTTCTGTTTTGCCTATTGCCATTAATATATTTGAAAAACTCTTTTTATTGTCTCCCACGTTTCTGTCCAGCTTCAACTACAGTTGAGCTTTGGTCACACAAATTTTCTCCCTGCAGGAGCAAGCAGCATCTCTGAATTCTTCCCATGTCACTTGAACTTGCTTCCACTGGGCTTAAACTTCCTTTTTTGCCTTATTTCCAAGAGAAGATTCCTACTCAGCAAAGCTGGACTTCTGCCTTGCCTGCTTGACTTCCAACATTTGGGAATTGCTGCTCCTGTGCCCTTAGGAGGTGATGTTTAAAAAGCGACCAGCACTGATGGACCCCAGCACCACCAAAAACACTTACCCAGAGGACATTACTTACTGAACGGCCTGAAGTCTGCTTTCCTAATGTCCAGAGTTGAGAACTTCCTGGCACTTTTCCTCCTGTCAACAGAGATTTGTCAAACTCCATCACTTCAGGCTCACTGTGGCCAGGAGAGCTCCCAGTCTCCACTCATGAGATCCTCTCTGTTGACAAGCAACAGATCAAGGAGGGTACCTTTCTGAGTCAGCTCCCTTAAGACTGGTTCCATAAAGTTGTCAGACAGCTTTCTAGGAGTATTCTAGCCTGGGTTGCACCAACTGTGTGATGTTCCCAGTTAATTTCTGGCAAGTTGAAGTTCCCCAGAAGAACAAGCGCAGTTGACTTGGAAGTGTCCCTTAGTTCCTCAAAGAATAATTTGTTGGTGTCACTGTCCTGGCCAGAGGTCTATAGTAGACTCCCATGATGACATCTACATTATTTGTTTGCCCCTCAGTTCTTATCCAGAGTCTCTCAACTGTGCCATTGCCAACTGTGAGCTCTATACATTCTAATCCTTCTATTATATACAGCGCCACCCCTCCATCTCTTCTACCCTGCCCATCTCCTGAAGAGACTGTAGAGCCTGTCAATCAAAGTTTTCTAATAACTTGTACTATTAAATTATATAGATTTAAGGCTCTAGAAAAAGCAAAATCTAGTTCTTTCATTATTCTGATTTTCATAGAATTGTAGAATCATAGAATGGTTTGGGTTAAAAGAGACCTTAAAGATCATCTAGTTCCTACCTCTACTGCCATGGGCACCTTCCACTAGACCACATTGCTCAAAGCCTCATCACTTCCAGGGATGAGGCATCCACAACTTTAGACAAATTCCAGTGCCTGACTACCTTCATGATTAAGAATTTTTTTCTGGTATCTAATCTATTCTCTTTCAGTTTGATCCATTCCCCCTTGTGCTGTCAGTACATTCTTGTGTGAATAGTCTCTCTCCATCTTTCTTGTAGGCTCCCTTCAGGTACTGCAAAGCTGCAGTTTGGTCACTCCAAATTTAATTGTTAATTTAGTAATTTATTATTGCTCAAATTAATTTAATATTATTTCTCCAAATACTTTATCTAATATTATTTTCAACTGCAACTTAAACTTTTCTGTACTGCTAAATTTTATATAGAAAAAGCCCAGGTGAGAGAATTAGGAAATTTTTTTAGGATTCAGATTTAACTCGTTTTTTTTCCTTTAAAAAGGAAAATGTTTAGAAAATGATCTGTTGTATTTTATTTTTCTTTTCTATGTATTTTAAGCAGTATGCAAATACAATGCCTGTGCTTCCCACCTTTTACCCTCATCCATCTAAAACCTCAACCTTCATATAACTTTGAATTCCTTTAATATCCCTCTATATTTTTTTCCATTACTGGCAGTTCTGGATGACTTAAGTTTTACAGGCTCTTAACTTTTCTAACTTGGCTGACGTAGTTTCTCAACAGTGACAAACTTGCCATGCATCAGAAGATATATATATGTTTGGAAAATTTAGTACCAGCAAACCAATAAAGCCTCTCCAGAGAAAAGCTTGCTGAACATCACACAGGAGCAAAACATCAATCAATTTCTTAATGTAGTCACTTTACTGCTTCCTTCTTTCCCTCTTATTTATTTATTTATTTAGAGAATTAGACCAGAGGAAGTAATTATATCTGTAAAGTCTTGGGTTTAGATGACTATTTGCATTCATCTTGATATATTTTTTTTTTCCAAAATAAAGTTGTTTTTCTCTAAAGGAATGAGAGGAAATATTAAATTCTTCAAGGCATTTTTTTCCAGAAAAAAAGAAAAATTTTGTTAAGAAAAATCTAAAAATATTAAGATTTATTTTAAAAATTATAATTACTAACAAAAAAATTAATTGCAACTGCATTTTATGTTTGTGAAAATTAAAGATATGTCTCAGCTCTATGGTAAGTAGGTGAAAATATTTAGAAGAACGAGCTTTTGGTGTATATTTATGCAAGTTTTTACCAGATGTCATCAAATGAGATCAGAACCTAAAGCTTACAGTTTTGGTACTCCATTTTTTTCAGTATGCTTTAAAACCTGACTATAATAATGTACTTGTTTAAACATCTGAGACATTCTTGTGAAAAGAGTGGCATGACTTTAAAGTCATGTACTTAATGTTCAAAAAAAAGTGTTTTGCAGATTCAGGGCATTCTCATCTTTACAGAACTGGCCAGATCAGAAGTCAGTGCTTAGAGGTAGCTGGAAGTAGAACATATTGTTAGTGAAAGAATTGTATGTGGCCATTGATATAATCAGATACTGATATTGATCCCGATTTCCTCCCTTTTTTGAATATGAGTTCTTTTCTATTTCTGTTTTGCCAAATACAATTTGAGAGTCTACATAATATCTAATAGATTTTTTTCAACTTTTTGACATTTCCTCACCTTTACAAAATACATTTGATAGGCCACATGTATCAATCTGTCATGTTTTTGACATCCCCTCTGTATGAATACACAACTAAAAAGACAAATTTTAGTTCGCAATTTCTCTTTTGGCAAAAATTATGCTCTTTTAGTAAAATTCCTTGATTAAATACGTGAACTAAGATTTGTTATCTCAGAATAACAGAATCACAGAGTCACAGAATATGCCAAGTTTTAACGGACTTACAAGGATAATCGCATCTGAATCCCGGCCCTGCACAGGACCATCCCCAAGAGTCACACCATATGCCCAAGAGTATTGTCCAAATGCTTCTTGTACTCTGTCAGGCTTGGTGCTGTGACCACTTCTCTGTTTACTTGTTTGATTACTACTGCCTAATGCATAGTCATCTATGCAAGTGGAGTCTCTACTATTCTTTTAATTACATACACAAATTGTGTTAGATTTTCAGTTGAAGTAAATTGGACACTTCAAATATATATACATATATATATAATGTGAATATTTGATCACCTTAGTGCAGACTATAAAATGGTATTGTGCATGCCAAGGAACACAGGCATAAACAGCCATGTTTTGCAGGATATGAGGCAATAAATTGTTGGCTCTGCAAGTCCTGAATTGCAAGTGACATCCTAACAGCCTACTAGGTAATCTATCCTGCTAAGTCCTTTGAAAAGAGGAATATAGTAACAATACAAAAGATCTAGAGCCATGAGGCAAAAATAAATAATAGCAGAATCACGAAACCCCACATTTGGACTTTTTTCTTAAGTGTGCTTTCAAAATTAGAAACTGCATTTACAATTAAAGATTTGGACTTGCTTTTGCAGCCAGTGTGGGTTTGATTTTGCAAAGCTGAAAATATAATTCAAATAGCTCTTGTTGTGTCTTGTTTTCTCAATATGTTTGTCCTATCTAGACTTTATCTGAACTATGAACATGTCACCTAATGCAAAAGAAATCTATATATTCAGCTAATAAATAAATTAAATAAAAATTAATATCCTTCCAGATTGAAATGCAGTGGGATGAGGATGAAGAATGAAGTGAGCTGATGTGGTAAGAAAAGGGAGCATCATGATCTAGTTAGGGATATACTTGCTGTTAGTTTTAACAGACATATTTACCCAAACAGGATAGCCACGCTATTACCTACTTACCAAAGTTATATTATTAATATGCTACCTTGTGTATGCTGGAATGAATAGTGTTTTAACTATGTAGCCAGGTACTACTATTACCTCCCTTTTACTTTTTGCAATAGAGAAAGTTTTTCTCTGATTGACAGTTGATCAATCATGATTAATGTTGTAAAAACCCCTCCAAATATTAATTTGTTTCAGACATATAATTCCAAGAGAAATCATCAATAATATGTTTTACTCTATTAGTAGAGTTTTATAGTTGTGCCTATACTTCTTTAAGTCTTCTTTTTGTGTTGATTTTCTTTATAAGACTCAATCCAAGAAGAGCAAATAAACCTTTTTTTTTAAAAAAAATAAATTAAAATAATCGAACAGCATCATATTAACAGATTGAGTAAGATGAAATTTATTTCCACCATTTATTTTCAACACACTCTTGCCAGTTATCAGATGTTATATGTGTGCTGTTGTAGTAGTAATTAACAGTAAGAACAGCAAAAGCAATGTTAAAAATAGACAAGGAAAATTAAAACCAGTGTTAAAAGATTTTGAACATGTTCACAACATTAACAAGATTCATGATGACTCTACTCATCACATCACTATGACTCATTGCACTATTTGTTGTTTCCACATCCATACGAATTTTGGAGCTATTTAATTGACTTTAATGGTTATTTTATCACTAGATACTATGATGGCTATGGGGACCCCTGGTGGCCTAGCAGTTAAGACACTGGTCTCTCAGTGCCAAGACCGCAGGTTCGAATCCCGGGTCCCCCGGGCAGATGGAGCTCATCAGCCCCTAAGGCCATCCATCTAAGAGAAGGTCACTCTAAACAAACCTACGTCCTGAGGAC
>JAWWLV010000088.1:25876936-25887283 GCA_035041135.1 Platyrinchus mystaceus
TAAAAAATCCATTGCGCAGGCTTGAAAGGTAAAAACACCTTTCCCAGATCTTTGTTCGCGAAGACTGGCCACTTACTATGATGGCTGGTGTCCTAAAGAGCCTACTAAGGCATTTTCTCTCTGATCTGCATGTAATTACACATACATAGCATTAAGTGATCACCATGTAAGACACAGAAACAGTCTTTGGAAAGAGATCAGGACACAGGTCTTTTCTGCACGTGTCCTGAATTATTGAGTGGGAAGGAATTATATTTCCCATTGCTCGTTTTTTCTGGATGAAAAAAAAATACTGAATCCTTTTGTTTAAATTTTCCAAGCTACAGCAGGAGAGTGAAAATGTGCGACTGCTTGAAAAAGTGTGGTGCCCTGTGGGCAAGAGATGCAAGCTTTAGTCCTTTCATGCTGAGGACGTTTTACAAAGGTCTTCTAGCCTCTCTGAACTATAGGACAGATGGAAATGCACAGTCATCTCTGTCTTGTTTCACTGGAATCTCAAATAAAAGCATTTCTGCCCTCTGTTTTCTACAGAGATTACTCCTAATGTGAGATTGGTTCTGTGAGATTCTGAGGATCCTGATGAGACATATTCATGGCCTTGGTGCTGAACTGCTTAGGTTTGTTAAGATGGCAGAAATCCTTAGTATTTATTAAAGTAAAGAAGCTTTATAGAGAATTTAGTAAGTGCTATTGATGAAAACCAAGATATATATATATATATATAAAATTTAGGAACCCTACAGGTTATTCTTTTTCAAAAGACAATTGACACTTTAACTCTTTTTGTGACATATCTTAGCCAAAAATATTCCAGATAACCTATTTACCCCACTGCAGTGGCTACTTTTCTACTCATTTACTTACTTTCTACTTCTCTCATCTAACCCTCAAACCATATCACTTTCTTGTCTGTAACATGAAAGGTCAGATGTAAGGTCTAAGGAAGTCAATAACCCTCTTTCAAATTACTTAAAAGCCGTATAGATAAAAATCTGAGCTTACAGTTCATATGAAAGAGGACACATGAAAAGTAAGTTTATTTCTTTTTATAGAAAAGGAGCTTCACAGTAATAGGTCTCAGAAGTCAATGCCATGACATGCAAGAAATTCTGAATGCAATCGGGTTTTCTTTGTACATAGAATTATGTGCCTCAGCAAAGGCACACTCAGCAGCTGGAAGATGGAAATCAACTTTACAAAATGAGGTAACAAAATATGCTGCTCTTGCATAATTTGGTTTCTCATCACTTTGTACAAGCATGGGAAATGTTTACAAATGTGATGTGGAAGGGTGTAAATATTTGCTCCGCAAACAATAGGTGGGCTTTTAAAGACACTAGTTGAAGCTCTTGAAGTTACCTGATTAGGGCCTGTGTGCCCATAAAAGTGCAGAGATTAGAAAAAAGACTTGCAAATGTATTCATAATGAGAAAGGGGAAAGGGGTTGTGTTTGGGACATGATTAGCTGGTAATCAGTAAAGAACAAACTGATTATTAGCTGTTCAATTCTTGTCAGTCTTAGGGGATTCCACTCAGTGGCCTAATTAAACTGAGTTTGAAGTCCTCACATCTCCATTCAGTGGCAATTTCATTATAATATTAAGTTCTTTGCATGAGCTTTGCCTTCCCTCTCTTTAATCATATGTTTTGCATTTGTGTAACACCTTCCTTGATTAGTTTCTCAACAGGATTAGCTTCTGATAACTGCATGGCTTATGAAAGTAAATGTCACTATAAGACAATCCAGATATTAGAAGTTTTTTATCAACACCAGAATTAAAAAAAATCAACTAAAATAAACATTTTTAATTAAGATTTTCATTAGATAGAACACTATTAGCTCTTAAAAAGCTAATAAATTCTAGATTATGAAGATTATGAAGTTGGTTGTGGTTTTTCTTTTTTGGTTGGTTGGTTGGTTGGTTTTTTGTTTGGTTGGTTTTTGTTTGTTTGTTTTTGTGGTTTTGTTCATTTGTTTTGTTTTGGGGGTTTGGGGGTTTTTGTTTGTTTGTTTGTTCATTCATTTATTTTTTAAATTGCTGGAATAGTGCATGTCCAGAAGTACTACAAGAATACAGCCACAAAGCTGAACTGAGAATCTCACCACTATAGCCCAGCTGAAGGACCAAGGGGTGCAGTAGACAAGCCATAGGATAGCTGGCCTATCCCTTTTCCAGCAGAGGGCCTATGACACGCATATACAAAGTATTTTTAGAAACATGGATAGGCTAGTTTGGATCTGGAGTACGCTGATTTTCCCTGCCTTGGTTGAATTTTATTGATACTTAAAAGACAACGTGGTATTTTTTTTCTTCAATTATTCAGTGGTTTTGCCTCATCTGTACTTTCTATTTGTCAATGGAATCTGGAAAAAAAATTACAAACTGGTAAGAAATGAAGTGATGCAGATGTATAGGTAATCATGCCATGATGAAATACTGGGAATTTGAAGACAGATTTTTTTTTTTTTGGTGTGTGTGTGTGAAATATTTAAACATTTAGAAGCAGAAAGGAAAAAAAGAAGAGTACATTATGGGGATGGGAACAACACAGAAATTTAATATGTCATCTCCCAGAACTGTGAAAAAACACTGTAAAGGCATCCTTGGAAGTATTTGTGGCGGTGTGGTTTTTTGGTTGTTTTGTTTTTGTTGAGTGTTTGTTTGTTTTATCCTGTGTCGGCATATTTTCGTCTATTACTGTTCCACAGTGTGTAATTCATTCACATCAGAAAATTTTAATGAAGGTTTTGAAATGTACTAGCAGTTAATTAAATCTCAAAGCATTTCTATAGTTAGCTGTTGCTGTAACTGTTGTGGTTTTAGCAAGGAAATGAAGCAATATGCTAAAGGTTGAATTGTGGAAAAGCAGAGATAAAAAAGCAGGAGTCCTACCTCCCTTGACCCCATTTTATCCACTCTTTTTCTGCTCCATGTGTGACTTCTAGAAGGAAAATAACAACATTTACTTCAGAAAAAGATGCATAGGAGAATCAAAGCATTTCAACATGTGTTGAAGGAAACTCATATATGACAGCATACATTTGCAAAGAGTGAAGGGACCATTTTCATTGATATGGTGGTGCTGATGCTTTTCCCTTCTGCTTTTATAATGATGTACACAAATAATGTAGAAAACTGCCACCAGTTTGACTGCTACAAGGCCTGCATTGTGTGTGCTAGTAGTGTCAGAAACTGGTAGTTGTATGGCTGACATAATGTTGGAGCAAGACTGAGGTTTATTTCAGTGCAAACAAGCATTTTTTTTTTTTACCTAATTCATCATGCATCTCTGGCAGAGTGAATAGATTCTCTATAAGGACATGATGCAGGTTTTCTCAGATTTATTACTTTCTCTAAACTGGTACTTAAATTTTTGCCATATGCTTTAAAAAGCAGCTTTGGATGCTAAATTCTTGACTATTAAATTCTATAACCTATTATTTATCATTAAAAAGAATAAAAAACATTTATAGAAATAAAATCTTTCATACACTGAAAATCTGTATTGTTTGCAGTTCTTTTTCTACAGTGCATCATTCTGTGGGCAAATTGATTGAATGTCATCTAACCAAGAGAAATGTTGGAGTAGATCCTCAGATGGTGTAAATCAGTGTTGCTCTTGCCCTTTCTTTTCTGCAGATTTAGCTGGAAATAGGGATGATTTGGAATGTTAATGTTGCTGCTTCTGGGAGGTTTATTGATTTGTTCTACTTTAGCTTTTTTAAAAAAAGGAAATGAAAACTATTTGTCAGTAGAAGAAGACAGTATGAAGAGAAGACCCTCAGCCTTCATTTGGACTCAGACTGAATAACTTTAGTTACTGGTCATGCACTGAAGAAAAAAAAAAAAGGAGCTATTGGTCTTGTAAGAAGAGTAATATTCAATCATCACAAAGGCCCCTGTGAAACCATTTAAACAACTTTATTGATTTTTCCCTGGTTGGCAGTGTTTAATTCAAACAACTCCCAAGGAGTACAAGCATCACTGCAGGCAAATTATCAAGTGTTCTGGCCTCTATCGCTCTTTGACCACCATTGATACAATTGCAAGTGGCAAAAATGAGCATTTCTCCCCCTTTAGACTCTGCATTGTCCTGTGTTAAGCTAACAAAGACAGCAAAGTGCAAAGTGAAGTCTGTATCTCTGACCTTAACTTATAGTATTGAGAAGGAAATAAATGCCCTGTGTGCATACTTTTCTCACCAGTTACTGCCAGGATGACAATTTTTTAAAGGGACTGAGGCTGCCTTTTTGGAATACATCCATGAGTTACCATCCATGGCAATTCCTCATTAACATTTGGAAAGGACACATATGGTCCCCTATACATACACAGGCATCATTCAAAATAAGTACTGAGTAAGCAGTAGATCTGCTACAGAAAGTGTTAGTCTCCCTAGCAATTTATAGGAGTGAATATAGTAAATAGAAAGTCCTGGGAACAAGCAAGGTTGCTCTATGTCTCTGTGGATACATTCTGTATCTATTATATCAAGCTGATTGCAACTAGGAACTTTCTTTTTCCCTTCACTCAGTAAAGACCAGTCCAGTGAGAATCTGCTTATTCTTACAGAAAAATGTCCCAATTATTTTCTCCCAGCAGGCAGAAAGCGACAGATACAGTGATATCAATAGATACATCTTATTTGGTCATATCTTGCCTGGTCTTCTACCATAGAGAAGGATGGACTCTGGATGCACTGTATGGACTGAGTTTCCTGAATCCCTTTAGGGTAGACTAGAAATAGCAGTTATGTTTTCAAGAAGTCTTTCCTTCTTGTGCAGTGCCTGGCAGAAAGATTCTGTAACTCAAAGAGTCAACTAATTCAAATTCAACATTAACTTTTCCAAAGTCTTTTTCAAACCAAAATGAAAACCAAAACCAAAACAAACAACACTATATAGAAATATATATGAAAAGGAATATTGGAATAGGAAGGAAAAAAAATACTTTAAAATAGAAAATAGACTTGAAAGAAACATATATGGCTATCAAGCATACCTTTGTAGAAAGTATCCAGCAATACACTTCACACAATATAAGATATCTAATGAGTGGAAAGTCACAGAAACATTTTGAGCCTTAAATCTTGAAAAGATGAGGGTGGATGAAGGAGGCAATGATTGTGATGACAAAATGGTTGCCTGTAGGAATAATAGAAATTTTATTTCTTCTTGTCTAGAAAGACAAAAAGAAGAGTGGAAGATATGATATAAAGAGGGACTGCTAAAATAGTTATAAAAATTGCTCGTGAAATTGGAAAAAAGAAACAAAGTTAACAACAGATTATAATCACTTAGGATTTATTTAAAAAAAGGAAAAAAAAAACAAACCAGCAAATAGAGTAAATAAACATCATATTGGAAGGAATAAGAGAAGCATACATGATGTACTATGAAGCTGCTTATTAAAATATTAGAGCAAGACAGTTAACAGAAATATTGAAAGTGAATGAGGAGATGAAGTCCATTACAAACTGCATCTTTCAGGAACAGATTTTTTTTGTGAAAAGGTCATCTTGAATATTGTGTGCGGTTTTGGTCACCATAATATAAGAAAAATATTACGCTTAGAAAGCATCCAAAGGAGGGCAATGAAGATGAAGGGCCTTGAGGGGAAGCCATGTGAGGAGTAGCTGAGGGCACTTGGTCAGTTCAGCCTGGAGAGAGGAGACCTCATCACAGTCTGCAATCTTCTTGTGAGGTGAAGAGGAGGGGCAGGCACCAATCTCTTCACTGTTGTGACCAGTGACAGGATCCGAGGAAGTTTAGTTTAGATATTAGAAAAAGGTTCTTTAATCAAAGGGGTTTGGGCACTGGAACAGGCTCCCCAGTGCAGTGGGCACAGCACCAAGACTGACAGACTTCAAGAAGCATTGGATGATACTCTCAGGCACATGATATGACTCTCGGGGCTCTCCTCTGCAGGGCCAGGAGTTGGACTTGATGATCCTGATGGGTTCCGTCCAACTCAGCATATTCTCTGATTCAGTGATTCTGTGTTTCAGTTCATGGTGAGTGAATAAGGCAGCATAAAATGTAGATATTGATGAATAAAGATTGAAGCAGTTGGAAAGTATGAACACATCCTGATGAAATTTATTTTGTGTAGTTTTTCCATGTTCATCTAAGACAGATTTGTAATGCAGTTTGTAGTTCAATGGCACCTGTTACTGGAAAGCTGTGGAAGGAAAATCATGGAAAATGGAACAAAAAAAGCAAAGTCAGTCAACTCCAAAATTGGGGAAAAATTATCTTGGCATAATTTGTCCATAATAAGCAAAATTCCAGCAGTACCTGCCTGTTGAAGACACTGAGGCTGCAAGCTAAAGCAGAAAGTAAAGAACAAACCTTAATGTGATGATATGACACCAAGTTCTAGATTAAAGAAATTCTCAACTAAATAGAATTTGAATTTAAGTCTGAATGTGGAAGTCAAGAACACATAATTGACTACACAATTGGAAAAATTATATTCTAAATTACCCTGAGTTCTGGAAAATGTCTTGTAAGCTATCACTTCTAATTAAGTCTAAATTTTTTTTAATTTCATCATTATTTCCACTTTAACATCTTTTATTTACAAAATTTACTGTGTAGTCGCATCAGTGTTTTATTTTTTATTCTTTGGTACTGGTACATTCAGATAACAAGATCATAGTATAATTGTACTAATTCACACCTATAATGAGATATCCTCATACTTAATGCATTTTTTGAATGAGCAAACATGTCAAGAGACACCATCAAGCCCAAGAACTGCTCCATTTATTTGTAATTAGTTTAGTTCTAATCATTTATGGTGATTCTTTAAAATTTGGTAGAAAGTGTACCGTATTACTGGTACAAATGTAAAAATAATGACATCTATTGAGATTTGCGTTTATTTGATTTGGTCATGTACCTTCTTTAAATGACAGAAGTGAACTTGTTTCAGAAATGTGACTTAAAATTTGAAATTAGACAAAATTCCACAGTGTAATGAGAAAAAAGCCTGAAATGCTTTTAAGAATGATACTGAAGACACTCCAAAGAACTCAGAAACCACACTTTTCACTTTCATGTACTCTTCAAGCAGAGAAATTTCAGATTTTCTTTCTTAAATTAATTTGAACATTTCTGTAGAATCAAGCCCAACTGGAAGCCTTGACTTGGCTTTCTGAACTATGTAGCTGATGAAAGATAGCTAAGGTACATTTTGTACTTATTTTAAAGGCACTTTTAATCCTTAACCCCTGTGAAATTCTCTGGTTTTTTTCTGTGACTTCATGTATAAACATTATAAAAGGTTTGAATTTTTCAGCACATCTAACATATAAACAGAAAACAAACTCACCAACATCTGAAAGGCAAAAGGAAAATGGACATGCATAAGACAATTATTTGTTCTCAAAAGAAAATTTAGACATAAAATGTTTGTCGTACCTTTTTGTGGAGGCTTTTATGTGGATTTATTAAAAAAAATTAGCATTTTGTGATTCAGTATTCCACAGAGTTAAGTATATTTGAACTTCTTTTCGCAGATTTAAACTCCAAGGACTACAAGCTGATGGGCAATTTTGCCTGAGCAAAAGACAATTATACTTCTTAAATTAAGGATTTCTGCCCAAGAAATACGAAAGTTCACTACCAGAACCTCTCAGCTCAGGATGAATGGTAGAAGCAAGCTGAAAACACCTGTTCTGTTTTCTGTTATTGTCACTGCTGCACTACTTTCTCTTACTTCATTATGGGAAGTATTTAGGAGACAGCTCAAGAATCATCTGGCCATTTGTAAAGGAAGTGTATTTATATCCTCCCATCTCTCAGCTTTGATCTTTGCCTCCAGGCTGTATTACCGTAATGTGCTTTATTTGGAGTTACCCTTGAAAACCACTTACAGATTGCAACTCATGTTGAATGCAGCAGCATGACTGCTCAAGGACCTTTTTACCGTAGGACTCATGCAAACTCAACTGTCTGCCTATTATTCAAGATGTGTGTTCAAGGTCTTATTATAAGTGTTAGAATCTTACACTATCTCCTTCATTCTGACCTCAACTTTAAAACAGGCAAGGGTTGGAATTTCTAACTGCCCAGCACAAGTATCTTTTCCAATAAATACAACTTTCTTTTCAACCTAATGAGAAAAACAGAAGATTTAATTGCCTGTATTCTTCAGTGAACCATAAAAAACTTGACTGGAGATATGACATATGAAGAGCCTTTAGTGGAGTTAGGGAAAAATGTCCCCATTCTAAGAAAGCCATGGATTTCCTAAAAAAGCCTTAAGTATATTTCTAGCAATATAGGAACAAGACATTAAGAATTAGGAGAAACAGAGGGGTCTACAGAGCCCATTAAGAATCTAGAAAAAGCTAAGATCACCTTCCATCTCAGAAGAGTTTGGCAGAGAAGGGCACAAAAGTCATTGCAGATTATTTGAAGCGCTGTAACATTCTAGCCATTTTCTTAACATTGAGGGAACTAATATTTCCTCTCTTCAGATATTGGTGTGCACCTCAGGATTTTTTTTTCTCCATTTTAAATTCCAAACCCAACTTCAGGTTCCCTTTTCACCAGATACCTAAGCATCTCTACCTACCATTCATACCCATCTGTACCACCACCACTACCAAACATACACTAAAACCCAAACAAATAGGCAAAATAAAAAACCAGATAAGCAGCCTGACAACTCATGTATGTTATTTTTAATGGCATACGCAGGTCCAATATTTTGGTCAGAAGCAGTAGACCTATAAGTCCTATGAGGAGTGGCCAAGGATTTTTGGGATTGCCTATTTTGCCTAGAAAAATTGAGTGAGTGGCAACCTCACTGCTCTCAGCAACTTCCTGAGGGGGCAAGTGGAGAACAGCGGGTGCTGCCCTCTTCTCCCTGGTATCCAGTGATTGGATGCATGGGAACAGTTCAAAACTGTGTCAGGAGAGGTTCAGACTTGATACTAGAAAGCATTTCTTTACTGAGAGAGTGATCAAACACTGTAAGAGGATTCCTAGATGCCCCAAGCCTGTCAGTGTTTAAGAAGCATTTTGACAATACACTTAGCAATATATTTCAACTTTTGGTCAGGCCAGTAGTGGAGCAGCTGGACCACATTATCCTTGTAGGTTCATTCCAAGTGAACCATTCTATTCTGTTCTATTATATTCAATAGTCTAGAATGTCAAAAAAAAAAAAGAAAAAAAAAAGAGTCATGTACCAAAATGGGCAGAAGGACAGTATAAGAAAAATTTAGAAAGAATAGGAAGTTATGTTGGTTTTGGACTCTTAAAAATTTGTAAAGGAAAGGATCCAAACTGAAGTTCTACTTAAGGCAGATTCAAATGTTACAATACCTCAACAGAGACAGATGAATTCCGTTAAATCCCCAGTTATATGAAAAATTAGTTTGGCATGGAACAAGGGAGGTTTTTTTTAGAAAGTGTGTAGAACTTCTCAGTTCATTAGAAAAATGAAAGATGTTTGAATTTCCCTTTAAAAGTTAAGCACTCATGCCTCTGTAATGACCATGATTTGGCAGCTAGTTAAGAACCCTATGTTTGTTAGTGTTCTGACAATTTCTGTGTTCAGATAGTGCCAGTAATTTCTAAAATTTATTTAGGAAGTTTCATGAGCTGTGACAGAGTTGCTGAGCATGAGCAGGTGAGCTCTGTGAAAGATGTCTTGCTCTCAGTGTCTAAAAGTTGTATTAAAGTTCATGAAAGGGGAACATCCAAGGCCTGTGTACACACAAGTTACAACTTTCCTGAATCCACAAATAAACCCTGTGAGATAAATACACAGCCCTCTCAGAAATGTTACTATGGCATCATTGTCATCACCATTGAGTCATCATCTACAGCTCATCAGGAGAAGAGCCTTAAATATATTTGTATTTCCTGCTTCTAGAGTACTGTCATAGAATCATAGAATTAACTGGGTTGGAAGAGACCTCTGAGATCATCAAGTCCAACTGTTGATCCCACTGTGATTACTAGATGATGGCACACAGTGCTGCATCCAGCCTCATCTTAAACACCTCCAGGGACGGTGAATCCACCACTTCTCTGGGCAGGCCATTCCAATACCTGATCACTCTCTCTGTAAAGAACTTCTTCCTAATATCCGACCTAAACGTCCCCTGGCAGAGCTTAAGCCCCTGCCCTCTTGTCCTACTGCTGATTGCCTGGGAGAAAAGACCGACCCCCCACCTGGCTACAACCTCCTCTCAGGTAGTTGTAGAGAGTGATGAGGTCTCCCCTGAGCCTCCTCTTTTCCAGATTAAACAGCTCCCTCAGCCTCTCCTCACAGGACTTGTGTTCAAGTCCCTTCACCAGCCTCATTGCTCTTCTCTGGACCTGCT
>JAWWLV010000088.1:25887383-25921400 GCA_035041135.1 Platyrinchus mystaceus
TTGGCCACCTGGGCACACTGCTGGCTCATGTTCAGCCTCCTGTCAATCAGCACCCCCAGATCCCTTTCTGCCTGGCTATTGTCCAGCCACTCTGTCCCCAGCCTGTAGCGCTGCAGGGGGTTGTGGCCAAAGTGCAGGACCCGGCACTTGGCCTTGTTGAACCTCATCCCCTTGGAATCAGCACAACTCTCCAGCCTATCCAGGTCCCTCTGCAGAGCCCTCCTGCCTTCCAGCAGGTCGACACTCCCTCCCAACTTGGTGTCGTCTGCAAATTTGCTAATGATGGACTCAATCCCCTCATCTAAATCATCAGTAAAGATGTTAAACAGGACTGGGCCCAGCACTGACCTCTGAGGAACACCACTGGTGACCAGCTACCAGCTGGATGAGGTCCCATTCATCAGCACTCTCTGGGCCTGGCCCTCCAGCCAGTTCCTAACCCAGCACAGAGTGCCCCTGTCCAAGCTGTGGGCTGCCAGTTTTTCCAGGAGTATATTATAGGAGATGGTGTCAAAGGCTTTGCTGAAGTCCAGATAGACCACATCCACAGCCTTCCCCTCATCCACCAGGTGGGTCATCTGATCATAAAAGATCAGGTTGGTCAGACAGGACCTGCCCCTCCTAAACCTATGCTGGCTGGGTCTGTTACTTGTCCGTCCTTTAGGTGCTGTGTGATTGCATTCAGGATGATCTGCTCCATAACCTTGTCAGGCACTGAGGTCAGGCTGACAGACCTGTACTTTCCTGGGTCCTCCCTGCAGCCCTTTTTGTAGATCAGCGTGACATTTGCCAAATTCCAATAATCTGGGACCTCCCCAGTGAGCCAGGACTGTTGGTAAATGATGGAGAGCGGCTTGGAGAGCTCTTCCACCAGCTCCCTTATCACTCTAAGATGGATCCCGTGTGGTCCTATGGACTTGTGAGGATCCAGGCGGCTCAGTAAGTCACTGACTATTTCCTCCTGGAACACAGGGGGGTTATTCGGCATCCTGTCCCTCTCTACCAGCTCCAGTCATAGTGGGTACTGGGCATTACTGAGTTTCCTAGGACCTATTGTAATGTTATATGACTGTCACCACCTTCATGATTCTTATAAAATGAGAACAGTAAACATTTACTGTTCAAAGAGAAAGATTCCTTATTGAATCCCAACACAAAAGTACATAAATAGCAAAATTTTGCATTGTTAATTAAGGGATCTTTTTGAAGTATTTTTTATTATTATTTATATTAGTGTGCTCACATTCTATATATATATATCATATGTTTAATTTTTTTTACCAGACTGATGATTATACAAATAAAGAAATAAAAAACATCAAGTTCAAACTTTTCTAGGTAAATTATAGTTTGGAAAAATACCAATATTTCTCCTTTGAAAATGTAGGTATGGTAATTCTCGTGTTTTGTTTTGATCTCTTTCCTCTCTGCAACATTGTGATGGACAGCTGGTGTTAATAGTTATGTTGATTATAGGTGACCATTGAATTAAGTTTAAAGATGTTACTTGTTTTCATGAATAGTATTGCCTAACATGAAAATACCTCTGCAAAGCCAGGTTATTTGGGTCCACAGCAAGGAACCTGGTATTATTTTCCTTGCTAAGAGTGAAATCCTACTGCTGGTGCCAGGTCTGGGGTTCTGGGACTAACTGCTCAACCCATTCAAGACTTTTCACACCCAAGTTGCAGCACTGTGACTGACACAAACACATTTTAGAACTGCAAGTATTTGTTTTCATCAAAGCAGGGGAGCGTAGGTCATTGAAGCAATGCCTTGGTGTGCATATTTTAAAGTTATTTCTTTCTCTCATTTGCTTGCCCTGATTTCTTAACTTTACAAAGCTGTTTGTGCATGTGTCTTCCTACCAATTAGGACCATGAGATCAGTTGGCTTGATTAGTCTTTGACATGCTGTTAGTAAAAAAAAAGCACATCTGAATAACACATCTGCACAGCATTACTTACAGTTCATCCTGAGATTCTCCAAGTTAGCAGTGAGCAAATGCTACCTAGATGACATGGTGCATCTCTGCCATCATTATATACAGTTTGTTTGAAAGGCTTTTAGCTCCACAGCTTGTCTCACTTCAGCTAATTAAACTTGCCTTTTAGCACTGCTTAGTTGCTACAACTGATGCTACACCCCTTCTCAAATATGCCTAGTCCATGCTAGTTTTGGAATTTCTGTGCCTTCACAACTGTGTATACTGCTGTCATATCCTTTAAGTGCTGTTGATATTGAACTGTACAGACAGCAGTTCTGTTTCCTTGCCCTGAGACACACCCTTTTGCTACTGCTATGGTCATTCATCCAGCACTCCACTTGGCACTCCTCAATATTAATACACTCAGTATTATAGCTGGGGAAAACTGATATTAGTCTTATGCTCTTTAGCAGCGTTTACTACTCACCTCTTTGCTTTGGTGAGAACAATACTGAGGTTCAGATGTTGTAGGCATTGTACTTGACAGCTACTGAATTTCACAATCCAGTAGAAGTAGGAATCTCCTAAGAGGAGAATGACATCACTAGGGTCATGCACTAACAAACCAAGACAGTAATAGTGCTCTAATTAAGTCTTACTGCTTCAGCGTCCACGGTTACAAGGCTTTTCCATATCATCCTGCTATTATTCACTGCCCCATCATAGCCCCTCACAACTCATCCCTCCAGTGAGTCTTTCAGAAGGTGTAACTTAGGTGCCACAATGTGCCAGAATAAGGTTATAAAATTCACTGCTTCCTACAAAGTTTTCACATAATTTTAGCTTCTTTCATTCATTTTATGGTTTCTCGCAATGTAATTCATCTCAGTGAGAAACCTGTTAACTCTGTGGGTGTTGTACATGAGCAATGATAATGCAAGGAGGCCATATGGGCCCCATCTGCTTCCAAGAAAGTAATGATTGTTTGACCATTGACTTCAAAGGTAACAAGACCACGTCCTTCATAAACAGAATCCACAAAATTTCCTAAATTGGCAAATAGTCAGCAGGTGCACAGGAAGACAGAGAGGCAAAGCAGGGCTTTCCAGGGTTACCTGCAGGATCAGTGAGAGGTTGCTAGTCCAGTGTTTTGCTGGTGTATACTGTCCAGTGCCTGATATTTCTTCTATTAAACACTATCAGTTTCATCCATTTTTTTCTATTGAGTCATTTTTGTTGTCCTTTTTTATTTCTTCTGATATCTATTTACCTCCTAGTATGCTACTGAAACCCATCATTCAAATTTAATTTATGGTTCCTGACTGAGTTTCATAACTTGCTTACACAGAAGGAGTTATACTGAATTCCTGACCAAATGAGTGAACAATGCTCTGGGATTTGTTTTTTCTTTCCTGTTTATTTTTCTCTTAAAAAGTAAAAATATATTTATTGATATGCTTTACATTATCAGAAGACCTGATCCTCTGTAGCATTTTTATCCTTATTAATTTGTTCACATAGGTGTCTAATATTGAAAAATTATTACAGAAAAACAATGAAGGAGAATGGTAAAACTTAAAATATGACTAGAAAGAGAAATGAGAATAACATTTGGGCCTGTTCTGCTAATGGACTAAGTCACAAAATAACCCAGACCTTTTCTATAATTTAGATATGTATCATTAGTTTTGTCAGTCAAGTGTGGTCTTACACATTAAGATCTATCAGCTGAACCAGTGCTAAAAGCTCTCCAAAACCCGAACCTTTAGGCTGATGAGGTATCATACTCATCTAACACTATCTCTAAGTACTGACCCTTGGGTCAGGATCTAATGCTAATGAAAAGTATTTATCTAACCAGTAAAAGCTGCTTTTCCCACCACTCTTGTCCTAACTGGTTACTATTCTTTATGGGACATCCTAGATATGTTCTACACTTTACCATCTCTTTCTTTTTGATAGATTCCTTTCATATTTTAGAAAATCTGGGTTTAAGTGCTGTGTTCCCCATTATGTAGACAAGATTAATTTTTACTTTTCACTGAGGATGGTACATACCTTTAACTTATCATACTAAAAGAATGTCTGCTTGTATCAAAAATCCTAAGATATTAATAGGTGTTAATTGACTTTCTGTCGTTCACTGTATGGATTTAAAAGTGTATATATTTTAAAAAGATAGGGAAAAAAACATAGATATGAGCTGAATTTTTTAAAGCAAATTAACTTTTTCCTGAATGTATTTTCAGTAATCCAGAACTAATTCTGGATATAAGTCTAAATTTGTACTACATTTCAGCTGAATTAAGCAATTTCTTTTAATGATAGATAAAACATTTGGAAATTTCTAAATGTATTACCTTTGTGCTTACAAGGCGAAACTAAGAAACCTACATACATCAGAATTTAGATATCCATTCATACCTGTCACAGAGAGGTCATGACAAGATATAACTTGTCTCTGCCACAGCAACTGAGGAGCTTCAACAAGGTTGTGGGGCTATAGGGTGTGTTCATGTCAAAGATTTTCTGCAGAAGGTCACAATTTGTATAAAATATTTAACTATTCAGAAAGACATTTGACTGGATGCTTCTTTTCCAGCAAATAGGGTAGTCAAGGCAATGTTTCATAAAAAGTTTGGCAACGTGTTCCTGTAAAAACAGATGTAATAACAAGGTGTGTTTACTGGTGCCTATTGTTTCATTAGAGAATACGAGCCAAAATAGCTTCTCATAATAGTTTAAAATATTGTATACCCAAAACTACTTTCTTTTTGATCAATTTAGTTGCTGTCCATTGCATAATCAGAAAAAATCACAGTTGGTGATCAGATATGATATATACATGAACCCTAAATACAAACACTCTCATCTTTCACTTTCCAAGGGCATTTAAAACTGTCTTCAGAATCAAGGCACTTCTCTGTCCCCCCAGAGAAGGTCCTTGATAACAATTTTTTTCATGCCTGGATTTACCTTTAGTTCTAGTGGACTACTTCATTTCAGGGTTTCTTATGAGCAAAGTCCTGCATTTGAATTGCATCTTCAGACCTGTGTCTGGGGCCTAATTTCTGAGCCAAAGCTCGGGAGAAGGAGTGAGGATCAATTATGTCTGGGAACTCATAATCTCCTTCATTTCCTCATTTCCATTCCCCTGGGGTGATACTAGTTTGCTTTGTGCATATTCTTGGTAAGTTTTTTTTCGAAATCCCTTTGTTATGCCTTGATTCAGAGGTTTCTTGTGACCATTTTTAGAAGCTGACTATTAAATCAGTGCCTCATATGCACAGTGAGTTTAAAAAATTATAAACCATAGGAAACCTGACACACATAATGAGAATTCCTCTTCATGTGCATTAGTTGAACCTGTATATCATCAAACTGCAGATTTCTGTTTTCTAAATACTCAGTGCTATGATGCATGTTGGGTTGGGTAGAGTAATGAGGGGTCAAGCAGATTAGAACATCCTGAGAAGTTCTTACAAATTCAAGCTGTAGCTGGTAGAATCTCAGATTCAATCTCATTAGTAGAAATATGGAAGTATCAGAAAAGACATTCTAGCTTTTGAGTTGCTGCCAAAACATGATGCAGAAGGGAAAAGAGGCTTATTTTGTAACTACTTCTAGCTGGGTATTTTACCATTGCAGTAGATCTGCTGGACAGTAACCTCTATCTTATTAGCTACTAAGCACCAAACCTATGCAATTATATTACAAACAGAACTTTTTTTGCCATATTTTCTTCAGTGCTGGAGGATTTCATTTTGATGCAGAGTTAGGGACTAAATCTAAAGTGTCATGTGAGCAGCTCCTGATTAGAGGAAGCTTCTTGTCAAGACAAAAACCTTTTTCAGACACTTGTGTTATTGATCTCAAATCTGAGAAGATATAGGCTGCTTGACCTTGACCCAAGGTGTGGGTAAGTATGGTTTTTAATTTCTCATTACAAGGGGAAAAGTGCCTTTTAGGATGCTATCAATACATGTTTCATAGGTCATCACTCTTATCAATAGGTTATACTGTGCTTTTAAAATGTCATTTTCTGCGTCTCATCTGAAAAGACACATGTACTTCATGTTCTCATTAAAAGATTATTTTTCTTTTTGCTTTTCCTTTAGCAGAAAACAGTAATGGTGGGGATTAGCCCTCTCTCCCAGCAACTGACTAAAATTTTTGGCCCAGTGCTTTTCTATGTGTATATTCTGATGTCACAAAGAGAATGAAGAAAATAAAAGGTGCAAACCAATTCATTAAGAAAATAAAGAAAGAGAGATTAAATACAGTATTTAATATTATTTCTGGACACCAACAAAATAAAATATTCCAAAAAAATTAAAAGTGTTTTACCAAACTCTTGAAAAAAAATTCCCTAATAGCTTTAGTTAACAATATGCAGCAACACAGTCTGTATTAAAGGTCTTTGCCACTAATTGGAATGAATTCATGCCTTTCCCATTGTAAGTAAAAAGTGCACAAGCTTCCTCTCTCTGACAATGTTGCAAAGGTAGCCTCACTTCCATCTATTAATGTCATCTCTAGTGAGCCTGTGAAATTTGCCAGAGCTGATTAGAGCAGATATTAAATGATAATTGGACATTTAGTGCTCATCAAACAGAAAATGACAGATGGGCCGCTAATTAAATTATAGTTCTGACATTATTCACAATGGTTTATGAATCTTCAGTAGTGACCTTCATGCATCTCTTCTCTCTTTTGGGGGAAAAGAGAGTGATAAGAAAAAAAAAAACCCCACTATTAAAATTTTAACAAATACGTGCAAAGTGAAAACCTTATTTCTTTTGTCATTGATCTCACCACAGAATTAGATAATTAATTATAAAATAGTGCAACAAATAATCTGATTCATGTAAATCAGATTGAGTGGCTGAAGCTCGGGGGAGAAATTAATCATATTCTGAAAAAGTTATGCATGTTTTAACCGGGCTTTCATTGTGGAAAAAGAAAATGTGCCTAAATATAGTCTGATCCTGGTAAAGGAAATTCAGTGCCTCTTGTGTGCTCTTTTACTTATCAACTCAAGATTGCATTACCTACTGTCTCTACCAGCTAAATGAAAACACTCTCCTTAATGAAAAAGGCTAAAAACCTGAAGTAGAGAGACACAATTGCTGAGCCAGAACTACATTCTCACTTTCAATTAAAAAGGAAAACACACTGTTAATTACTTTGTAACTTTGTTTTCAGGAGTCTTCACTTTTTAGAAACTAGTTTTAAAAAGTAATATCTGTAATATTCCTGGTTATCAGCAGTCTCCATTGTATGTAATCTATATTCCAATAATTGGTTGACTAATATTTGTATAAGGAACATTCAAATAAAGAGATAGATAGATAGATAGATAGATAGATAGATAGATAGATAGATAGATAGATAGATAGATAGATAGATGATAGATAGATAGATAGATAATAGATAGATGATAGATAGATGCTAATTTTAGCATTTCCATATAATTCTATTTGTTTATAACATTGTACAGGCATTACTGTAATAAAGATATTAGAGAATATATATATCATGTTGCCTGTGCATATATAGCTACAAACACATATGCATGTATTGTAAGAATTCAGAGATCTGCTGATACATCAAAAAATGAGCAACACTTATTTAGGGAAGTAGCTTTATTATTTTCAAGAGGAACTGGTCCCCAGGGCAAAATTCCCATCTATATGTTGCTAGAAATCGCCTAGTTAGTATGAGGACATATAAGTAAACTTTAAAGCTTTAGAAACAGTTATATACCTATTTTTTTTTCACTCTTTTATTTAATATCTGTGAGTATAGGAACTATTTATGAAGTCATTATGTATATGTACCCTCATAACTCCAATATTTTCCGCAGTATTTCCTGATAGGTAGAAATTATAATAAATATCCAGACTGGAGCCTAATAAAAAACCAATAAATACCAATAAACTCCCCACAAACTAACAAGCACCCCATCCACCCCACCCCCAAAGAAATCCTCAGAAACAACAAATCTTTGGAATAGTTGGAAATAAATACAATCCTTAACAGGTTTTGCTTCACTTCTACGCTGTACAAAACAAACTGTGATTTTGAATATTTGAACCTCGCTTTTTAGTCATATGTCTAATCTTTCAGTAACACAATAGAAAATTTTAAATCTTTAGGACTCCTGAAGTGTCTCACGTACACATGACCAGAACCCCTGAAAGAGATATATTATACCTCCAAAAGAGGTATGTAGATTGTACGATAACATAGAGATTAAAAAAAAAAGCCCAAAGACATAAAATTCAGAAAATATAAGTAAATATCTATAGGAAATTTGGAATTCAAGAGTATTTGACATCAAATATAGCTAATGTAAAAAGCATATGATATCCTGAGTGCATTTTAAAACACTCTCCAAACAGTAAACATTAAAATGCTGAAGAAAAGTGAAACGTTATTGTTCTGAAAGGACTGCCCTCCTTTGAGCTTTCATGAGCCTCCTGCTGTGAAAGTCATTTGGACTTAATGGAAAACTCCTTGATTCAATTATACTCAATGGACCCTTTTCTTTTCTCAGTTAAACCAGTACAAATGTGGAGTAACTTCACTGTCTTCAGTAGTCACTCTGGATTTATACTGCTGCCCTGGTCTACCTAATCTTCTGCTTCTATTCAGTAATGGGTATTTGCAGGGGTAAGTAGCTTTGCTGGATAGTCTTTACACTTATTTTCATTCTTTTTCAAGCTACCAACATGAGAAAGCCAATTAATCGCTGCTCATGAGATCTGTGTTGTACTTCCTATATTATGTTTTGGAAAGTCCTTAAATTCATCATAATTTCTGTTCAAATTTTCTCTTAGTACCTGATTCCCACAAAGAAAAAAGTGCTTTTCATTTCTAAGGCATTTAGTATCTGAAAATCTTAGCCTATTTTAGAAATACTAAGGAGATGCAAACTCCTATGAAGTGAGCCATTTTCTTTAACTTAAGTTATGCTATCAAATCAGTGTATTAACCAACTTCCTATGCACCTGTCAGAGCTGTGAGCAAATTTCACTTCTTCTGGGAGTTTATGTGCCTGATTTAAGGTGATTAGCTGGTTGAGCCCAAGGTCACTACTTCCCTGATAAAAGCTGTTGTGAAATAAGCTAGAAGTGAGTGACCTAAGGAAGAAGTGACCGACATTAGATGCCTCCTGTGGTGGTTAAGGGGTTGTTGACATCAAGAGTATAGAAGGTTAAGAAGCTAGAACTGCAGTGTGAGATCTTCAATCCAGAATCCAAGCAAAAGCAGAGAGCTCAACCAGCTAAACTCTTTAACTCCACAATGTAACAGCCAAATAAACTCAGCCAACTAAAGGGACAAACGCTATCCAGGCCCTAACATCCTAATTTGTAGGAAAGTGCCATCTCAGGTCTTTGAAAGGAACAGTATTGGCAGCTTCTGCATGAAGTGAAATATGAAATTCTTTTCTGGGCAAATATTTCATATTGGTCATCTCTGAACAGCTGCTTGCTGGCAGCCTGAACATACTTTTGCTTATACTGAATATATTAGGAACATAAGGAAGAAAAACAAATAAACAAACAAATAGATAATGCTCCAGATTTTCATATAAGAAGGTTTTGAGCACAAAAGCTTTTTATCCTGACTGAATGCAAAGAAAGTTTTGGGGAATCTTCAGCACTGTTACTTCTTTCCTCTGACTGTTGGTAGTTAATAGCTCAGAAGTCACTTATTTCCTGAGCTTCCTTCTCACTGAAGACAAGAGAAGGCAAGGTAGCAATGGTTTCCAGAAAGTAATACCAGGACCCTACCAGTTCCAGAAGAGGCTTAGAACTATCAGTCATCACACCATTTGAACAAACTTCATATGTATGTATCAAACACACGGTCTGGTTTATCATTTTGATACGCCTTTATCTTCAAGGCTTTTGCTTTTTTTAAATATTATTTTTTTTCAATGTGATTGCTGGGATGCCATGGATACCATGCTTATTGCTCAAAGGGAAAGCAGCACCGGAGACACACGAGAGAAATCAGACTGATGGAATTATCCTCAGCTAGCAAACAGTAAAATAAAGCTAGGGCCTGAGCAGAGAGAGGAAAAACCAAGTGATTCTAAATTTGGGTTGAGAGATGGGTTTGGGCTCCTGGGATGGTGCTCCAGAAGGAGAGAAGCTGTCTACAGTGCCTGCTGACGAGAAGATGAAAACTTGTTCTGTTCATATTTTTTTGCTGACAGGGTATAGTCAACTGAATGTTGGGATAGCAGTTTTTTGTCAGTTAAGATCAGGATGCAGAGGGTTTGTTTCTGTCCACAGCATATTATGCAGACGTATAAGAGACCAGGAGGATCCTGACATTTCTTTTGGACCAATAAGGTGATACTAACAACTAACAACTCATGTAGCTGAATTATCTTAGGGTGTATCCACATTTTATCACTGCTCTTTTGCACCTCTCATGTTCTCACTGAGAGCAGTTCTAGCTGTTTGTCAAAACTGAAGCAGATATGGTGAAGACATGGGCTGCTTATGCTGACAAACAATAAACAGTTTCTTACGCAGAAAACAATAAACAGTGCAAACAGTAGCTGATGAAGCACTAGAACACACAGATGCCTGGAAGGAAGAGCATGAGGAAGTGCTGCCACAAGATGAATCCAAACTGCCAGGCAGGACCTGACCTGATGACAATTGGTCAAAGGGCCCTGGGCCCATGATGTAGTGGTCTAAATTAGATTTAGGGGATTAAGCTTTGATTTGTATGCGTGTTTTATGGAGTAAGAATTGCTCTACAACTCCCAGCTACTGAACTCCAATCCAGTTACTACATCTATAAGTACATGTCACTGAGCTGTGCAGTTATCTTCTAGTGGTCTTCCAACTCACTTTTTCATCTGACATTACCATATATGCATTTGCTATAGTTTGCATCATTATATCCTGGGATGCAAAGAACCTGTGTGGGAGTGCTTTTTTTTTTCTCCTGAAAGGTTTGTCAAGCATCAGAACAGGCTGCCCAGAGAGACGGCAGAATCACCATCCCTGGAAGTGATCCAGAAACGATTGGATGTTGCATTTAGTGCTTTGGTTTAGTAGGCATGGTGGCATTCAGTCAAAGGTTGGACTCAATGATCTTGGAAGTCTTTTCAAATATTAATGATTCTCTGATTCTATGAAAAGGAAGATGGAGGAAGAGGGAGCATGAAAATCTTCACAACATTGTATAAGTGCACAAATTTATCCCTCTTCTTGCTCAGAAGTTGGAAATCTTCAAGGTTCCTCAATCATTTTCTGTTATTACTGAACTCAAAATATCTTACTGTTTCTAGGCACAGATCTCCTTTTTAGCTATTCTTATGATAGAGGCATTTCTGATTTTTCAAATAATTTCTCAGACCACTTGTTAAATGATGTGCATGGTTTTTCAGGAGTGCCTTCAATCACAAGAGCGCTGATGATTATGCAAAATAATGACTCAAAATTAAGGAAGATGCATTTTTAATCTTTGTTCCTATATTCTCCACACTTCTTAATTAATTTTTTTCTAGTCATGACTGATAATATTTTCAATTGGTTCAGCAAGAGGGATTCATTTGATCAGTTTCTTAGAAAATTAGAAAGAATTCAGGAGTGAAGTGCTACTGCAAGTTTAAATGAACAATGGCATTTTGTTATTTTCCACAAGATCATTGAATTAAAGATATATTAACAATTGATCTAATAAGGTAAGTTTCAGGAACAAAAAAGTCTTCCTAATGTTTATTCTTTTATTTAATGGGACTTATAATTGAAGTAGAAAATAAAAGAATAAATGTCATATTTTATCATTAAGATATTTAGGCTTAAAAATGTCATAAAATTGATTATCTGCTTCGCTCAGGGGGATACACTCACAAACAATTCATGTTAGACCATAATAAGCATGGCTTTCTACTTTACTTCTGATTTACCTCGCATGGTGAAGGAAGTAAATCACTGCAGGGGTGCCCTCTCATCCTTCTCTTCACTTTTCTGTTCCCTCTACCGTCTTCTCCAGTGATTCAGGTGATTAGTCCACCACTCTATAACATCATTCCTACTAAAAGAAATTAATTTTTCAGTCCTGTGTCCACTTCTATTTTATTGGGTATGTTTTCCTGTTTGGGCTATATTGAAAACTACCTGATTAGAATAAAAGGATTTTGATTTCATTAAGTTTTGGACTTGATAATTTTAAAGAAATTGTAAAAGAAAATAGTGGTTTTTTTCTCTTTTCACTTTCCTGTGAACTAAGAACAGGGCCTAAAAAGCATTCCTACTGAACAGCAGTACAGCACTCTGGGGTATCAGCCAATCCTCCAGCTTTGTATCATCAGTGAACTTGCTGAGAGTGTACTCTGTCCTTTCATCCAGGTCACTGATGAATAAGGTGAATAAGATTGGATCCAGTACTGACCTCTGGGGAACAGCGCTGGTTACAGACCTACACCTAGTCTCTATGCCATGGATCACAAACCTCTCAGTTCTGCCATTGAGACAGTTCTCAATCCATTTCACTGTCCACTCATCTAACCCACATTTTCTGAGCTTACTCTCAAAAGCCTTGCTGAAGTCAAGGAAGACAACAAGATTCACTGTTCCTCCCTCATCTACTCAGCCACTCATGCCTTCATAGAAGGCTATCAGACTGATCAAGCATGATTTTCTCCTGGTGAATTCATATTGACTACTCATGATAACCTTTTCCTCCACATGCTTAGAAATGACATCCAGGATGAGCTGTTCCATCACCTTTACAGTGATGGGAGACTGGTGAGGCTGAGTGGCCTGTAGTTTCTTGAGTCCTCCTTCTTGCCTTCTGAAATCTGGAGTGACACAGGCTTTCTTCCATCCCTCAGACTCTTCTCCTGCTCTTCATGATCTTTTAAAGATGATGGAGATTAGCTTGGCAATAACATCTTCCAGCTCCCTCAGCACTCGTGGGTGCATCCCATTGGGGCCCATGGAATTTTTGATGTCAAGTTAGCTTAAATGATCTCTAACCTGATCCTTCTCTGTCAAGGAGACATCTTCCTTTCTCTGGATTTTCTCTTGCCTCCAAGGCCTGTGATTATTAAAGGTTGGCTTTAGCAGTAAAGACTGAAGTAAAGAAAGCATCCGGTAAGTGTGTGTTCTCGGTATTCTCCACCACTAGGGCATCCACCTCATTCAGCAGTGTGCCCACATTTTTCCTGGTCTTCCTTTTGCTACTGATTAAATATTGATACTTGAAGAAGCCCTTTATGTTCTTGACACATCACATTTAGTTCCAAGTGAACCTTTGCCTTACTGGTTGCATCCCTGCATACTCTGAAAAAATTCCCATATTCCTATGTGGCCTGTCCCTTTTGTCTACGTTCCTCTAGACCCAGCAAAGGAACATGAACTGCTTAGTTCAGTAGATAAGTTAACTAATGAACCTTTATGACTCCGAATCACCAGACTAGAGGATTGTGCCTCTTGTCAACAACAGTGCAGACCTTATAGTGTTTGCTGAAAATCTTGCTTAGGGGTGCACGTACCTCTTTCATGATAGTATCTTAGTAGTTCTTCAATCTGTCCATTCACTGTAAACTTCCTGTCACCAATTGACTCTTTGTACCTGATTTTAAACTGTTTTGTATATAAAACTGTGAATTGACACAGGTTAAAATACATTAGGGGAGAAAACGAAAAGCTGTGGAAACTCCTTAAGATGACATTGCCATAAAGAAAGGTGTACATAGAGCCTACCTGTGAATTGGTGGAACAGGTTTCAGATAACTTATTAAAAAATTGCAGAACATAAACAAGTTAAAATGTAGTAAATAAGAAAGGTTTAAATTGGTAAGAATGAAAAGCCACCTTCATCATGGCAGACATACCACAGAAAAATTGCAGATGGAGATATTGCTAGTGATGTGTGCTGATAGTTCATGCTGTTCTAATGGATAGCTTATTTGTATGCCTCTAAACTAAGAAAATTAATGGTTTGCTTTCAATTAATAAAAGTATAAATAAAATATTTTAATGGATGTTTTCTTCCCCTATTTAATGGGAAAGAAATAATTTTATGAAGCTATTACATGCAATACTGAATTGGGGCTTATTTCATCACTGTCAATTAATCATGAAACACATCTTATTAGCTATTTACATTTGTGGCTTGTATCACTGGGTGCAAACACTTTTTGTACACAATTTGAAATTGTAGGCTGCAGTTTCTTCAATGTGGTCAACATGACTAAACCTCTTTTGGTGACCTCTCATTTTTGTCCTCTATCTTTCAGCTACTAGGCTCTAATTGAAAAATAGGTCTCTATTTTGTAAAAAAAATGAAATAGTGAGTTAAATTTTTCCAACTATTTTTGAGAATTCTAAGACAAATCATTGTTCAGGTGGAATGAATCAAGTACTTTTACTTCCCCTACGGCCTAATTATGGCTTTCTTAAAATCCAGAGTGTTGGAAAATTGTGGTCTGTCTGCTGAATACTATGTAGCTTCTGCAGTGGGTTAACATCAAAGACGCTACAGCTTTTCATCTGTTGACCAGAAATATGGACCTTCATTTCTCAGAGGTCAGCAAGCTTTTCCGTGGAGACAATCATTGTAGTACCACAGTGCTTCACACACATTAATAGATTAAGCTTCACAGTGACCTGCATTTGAACTTAAAGAGAGATCTATTCTCCAAGTTTAGCGCTAATATGGCTCAGACTTTTGAGCTACTTCTGTTTTTTCAGTTATGATACTCACTTCCATACTCCAGAAAACTGAATTCTGCCCATATTTCTGCTTGATAAGATAAAAGGCATGTACAACTGAGGAATGTGAATAATCCATCAGACTCTGCTATATGTGTGAAAGTGTGTGAAATAGGCTGAGACACTAGAAAACATGGTCAACAGAAACAGACAAACCTGGGTTAGGAATTGTGAAGACTGAGGCCAGTGGAAATTTGAGTAACTCATTCATTTCCTTGAAACAACTGGATTTTGTAACCTGAAGTAGCAGTGTAAATGCAGGTATTCCTGCTCACCATAAGCAAAAAGAAGATTAGGATTTGCGCAAGTATGAAGTGGATAAGAAATTGTCTACATGGAAGATGACAATAAATTATGTTCAAGGCAGAATTTGGGAGCTAGAAATGATTACTAGGATCTTTCAACAAATACTTTTACATGTGACCTTATTTCATTAATGACCTTATCATAAAGTCAATTTTAGTAGTGAACTATGATCATTCATGACACAAACTTGGAAGATATAATCTATATAGAGAAACAGTAGGGTGTCTCACAAAAAGAATAAGCAGACCTTAAGAACTGAAGTAGTAAAATAGGATTTTATAGGGATTGGTAACTTGGTACTTCAGTATTATCTGGAAATTGATCAGTTAGAAATTAAGAAAAATGTGTATTAGTAACTCAAAGGGTAATGACAAGCAGTCAATGTGCTTTAAATGTGAAATTGTGTCTACAAAACTCAGACTGACTTAGGTCTGCAGGGGTTTCTATTGTCAATAGTCAAAATATTGCATGTTGCCCAGTGGTGTGTTTTACTGAAAGCAAAAGACCCAGTATTAAGAAAGAGAAACACTGAAGATATTGCACAGTCTGGTGAGACACATAGATTCAAAAAAGGTGAAGTAGCAAAGCAGATGCAAACAAAAGTCTATCTGAATATAAAGAAACACACTGGAGTAGACTCAGAAATTTTGATATTCTAGTAAAATGTATGCAGAGAGCTTCTATAGGGAGAGGCTATCCAAAAGTATATAATAGAGTGGGAAAAATGTGATAGATGATTAACACCAAGGAGATAAACTCCAATTTAAACTGAAGAACTACAAAGAAATGTGAATTGGGACACTTTTTATGTAGGCTTGAAATCTAAGATAAATTATTATATTCTCGGATAAACTTCCACTATTTCCAGCAGAAATTACAGGGACTAAAATCCTTAATCTATCCAAAGGATGAATTCGATCCAATGAATTTCCAAAATTTCCAAAAACCAAAAGCTAAATAT
Source organism: Platyrinchus mystaceus (assembly GCA_035041135.1). Taxonomy (NCBI): domain Eukaryota; kingdom Metazoa; phylum Chordata; class Aves; order Passeriformes; family Tyrannidae; genus Platyrinchus; species Platyrinchus mystaceus. Next base: position 25,903,330 of record JAWWLV010000088.1, read on the forward strand.
ACTGGCATACAGGCACAGAAACTTTTTATAGTAGATTCAGGGAAACAAGGAATATGGTTGGTAATACTGTGATGTAGAATATGAGCTTATTGAGTTCCTGCTCAGAGTTTTAGCCTCACATCAAGATTCAATCTTTTCTTTCCCCTAAGTTAGGTTATATTCAGCCCATAGCATTTTAATGTACCAACCTCCTTATTGCATTCTATGAGTTCTAATTGCTTTTGTCGGAAGATCTGGAGACAAAAACTCCTACTCTGAATCTTGAATTCATCATGTTCATTACAGGAGATCATTATTAAAGATTTTTCGTAGCAAAGAATATGTGCTATAAATTGCAGTTTCATAATAATATATGAATCCGTTTCCAGCGATAACCCTTGGCATATACATATAGATTAACAGAAACAGTTATCTTGGACCTAATGACTTACTGTCATTGTAATAAATGAGAAAATAATCCCACAAAATTCTTAGAGTTTGTTACCCCATATCTAGGCAAACTTACAATGTTTGTGATTTTAAGTCTTACCCTTACAAACCAAAAAAGCTTGGATCAGGCTACTCTCTCCAAAGTAGAAAATGAACAAATACATTAAAAAGAAAGAGAGGTAGATGGGAAATTAAAGTAAATGAAGCATTTTTAATGAAAACTACTAAAAGAACAAATTAGGCTAAAATGTCACTGCCATTAAACTATATTTAACAAATGTCAAATAAGGAGTTTTACAGAACTTCAGAGCCTTCATGAAAGTCTTGTCTCATCAGTTAGGACAGGTATGGGAAAATATTATTTTCTTTCTCCTCTGTTTCTGCTTCCAAGTTTAATAAAATGTATTTATGTTGTTTATTTCTGTGTGTGGGAAACCATCATAGTTCTTTTTTCCTCCTTTCAGCAACACACCTTCAATATACACAACTGCCATACAGTCTCATCCCTTTATGACAAATCTAAGTAACACCTACAACGCAATGTGGATGTAAATAAATCCTTTACTCAGCTGTGATGTAATTTTGGCTATTGTTTGTCATGAGAGGACATGTCCACTAACTCTTGCTGTTCTTTTAAAACTAACTTATTTTTCTTTCCCGATACTTAGGGTTGTGGCAAAGAGAGAAATGTATTGCTTCCAGATGTACACAAACTAGAATTTTTCAAAGCACATTAGGCTTAGAAAAAAAAATCATCTTTGTAATGCTTCAGAGTATTCAAGATAAAAGAAGTATTATAAAATAAACAATGTCTTGTTATACCTCTCTGTCATGGCTTCAATCAAGCCCACTGTAATCACCAGAATACAATGAAAAGACACACAGTTACCTTTAAGAGTATATAATCCCCAGATGCTAAATTCAGAATATATTAATTTTCAAGTTCTGTCATCCCATACAAAGCCAAAGGGACTTCTCTTATCAGTCTTAAACTTCTCTAAAATCTTGTGATCCTCGTACCCGTCATTCAATGATACCCAAAGAGTAAAACATTGAGACATTATTATTTCAACATTTTCAACTCCCCTCTAATCTGATTTTCACAAGACCAGTCATCAAGATTTAAAACAGAGGTAGAAGGTACTACTTAAATCACAGAACCTTAGAATACCAGGTGGGAACGGATTCCAAGGATCATCTGGTCCAAACTTTCTTAGCAAAAAGCACCATCTAGGCAAGATGAACCAGTATCCTGACCAGTTGGATCTCCAAACTGTTCAATGTTGGGAAATCCACCATTCCCCACTCCCTGTGGAGATTATTCCAATCCACTTCCCCAATCTCCACTTCCCTGTGGAGATTATTCCAATGGCTGATTGTTCTCATTGTGAAAAATTTTCCTCTTGTGTCCAATTGGAATATTCCCAGGGGTAACTTGTACCCATTACCCCTTATCTTTTCCTTGTGACTCCCTGTGAATGGGGAATCTCCATCTTCTTTGTAGTCACCCTTTAAATACTGGTACATGATGATAAGATCTTCCCTAAGCATGCTTTTCTCAAGAACCCAGTTCTCTCAGCCTTTCATCATACAGCTGTCTTCCAGGTCCTTTGGTCCTCTTTGTGGATGGACTTCTCTGGATCCTCTCCAGCCTGTCCACATCTGTTTTGTGTAGCAGGAACCAAAAGTGAATACAGTATTCCAGTCGTGGTCTGACAAGTGCTGAGTATAGTGGTATAATGCTTTATTTATTTCTGCCAGTGATGCCCTTGTTGATGCAACCCATCATCCCATTGGCTTTCTTTGCTGCACTGGGACATTGTTCACTCATATTGAGCTTGTTGTCTGGCAGGTCCCCCAGGTCCCTTTCCACAGAGCTGCTCCTCAGCTGAGTAGACCCCTGGCTGTGCTGCAGTCCCAGATTATACTTTCACATTTTGTACTGACTTGGCTTCAACCAAGTACAGTCCATCACTCATTCAAGCATATTTTAGTGGCAAATTGCAAGCAGTGAGCTCCTCTTTTTATTTTCCAGTAGTGGTAAAAGGTTGAACAATATTACTGGGAAATGCCTGTGCAAGTGTTCTTCTTCAGGCCTTTTGGGACCATTTTCTTATTACACCAGCCAGTGTAATAGAAAAAGGAAATCTGAGTTTACATTGCCTTGTTTTTGTGAATTGTGGTGATAGTGATAATTTCATGAGTCCTTCTATGATGATAGAATGTAAATGTCATTGGCTGAGCTGTCTATAACATGATTATATTTCAAAATTTCTTCTTCATTCTAAATGTTTCCTCTCTTCTTGATATAGTAGTATTTAGTTATCATCACTCCCACTGTACCTTAAACAGATGTGACTGGGGATTCATTTTACCTTGTCTGAAACTAAGGTGTCACCATGCTATACATTTACATGAAATATTCTTTTGAGATGCATATCTATTTCTCTTTTCAAGAGGAGCCTTGATTACTAGCTTTAAATGGGACTCTAATTGTTATGATAGGTAAAGTTAAATAAGATTCATCCAAAATTCAAAATATGTGCATTGGTTGTAGCACTACAAAGTATCTGACATACTCTTTTCCACTATTACTGTGTTCTGGCCAAATTCTGGGCTCCAACCAGATAAATTACATGTCTCTAATATTCTTCTGTAATCCTGTTTACAGACTTAAAATTACCCCGATGTTCTCATAAACTGATGTTTACATAATCAGGCATTCACCTGTGAAAAGGGTTGTTGAACAAGGGTAATTTTCTCCATGTAGAGTCAGTAACTTTTCAGTATTGCAGAATGAACTTTCCCATTATTACTTGTTTGCATCTTACTGAAAATATCTCCCTACCACTTGAATAGCACTAGGCTATGCTAAAACATATTTCATGAAAGCAATGATTATTGGTTTAAAGGTATGGTAGTAAGAAGATCAAAAATGAATTGTAGTTCAAAGGGATTCTGTAAGATTATAGAGGGTCATACTTTAAACTTAGCACTGCACCATTTTGTTGTTTGGTTGCATGCAAATTGTTTACTGCATTAACTGTTTTTCTGGGGTTTTTTAGAATTCATTGAATAGCTTTTCATAAGACTGAATAACATGAAAGCAGGTTATGAGGTTTTACAGATAAAATAAATCTCAGAAATAATTTAAAACTCATTCGCCTTTGAGACTTGTGGTTAATGAAAATTCTATCATTAAGCCTCTTAATTTAAACAACTGTACTTGATTCAATTGGACCTAAAGTTTAAAAATAATTGTCACGCTGCAGTATTAACTTCACAGTGGACGACTATTCCCTCCATAAAGTGGACATAAATTTCTTGAGAATTGATTAAAATATTCAAAATGGTACCTACTTATAGGTTTTGTCTTTCTTTTCCTTTTAAATCAGATTATTGATTTTTACTAGTATTTCTTCCTCTTTCTCTTCATTTAGAAAATGCACATTCTGTTTGCCCAAACCCCATCTATCTCTGTAGAGGGATACTGCAGGAGACCAGGCATTTTGAAGGCTTCACCCTTTGCACATCCAAAACCTGTGTCTCTGCTATTAAGAAGTCAGTAATGACTTCTGTAAACCAGATGCCTATAAGCAGTTCAGAGGATATGTTTAAAATGCAATTCAACTTGAAAACAATTGGACAACTTTCACAATACTTAATCCTTCATAGTGTCTTCCCATTTATACCAGATAAAATCAGCTATTACTGTCTCACAGTTATTGTTATTTTGGTTTGGGATTTTGCCACTTTCTCTGATGGTAAGCAATATGCACATATATGCAGACTATGTGAACTACTTTGAAAGGATTGCCACAAATTATTCCAAAAATATAAGTTACTGCGTTCACTCGTATCTGAATTGTTTTTTGAGTATTATTACTATAAAACATAAAACCTTCAGTGCCTGATCTGAAAATGAGAGAGGCTGGATTTCGGTTTGGGAAATTAGAAGCTTAAAACAGTCAGAACTGAGTGAATTACCTGTTTTAAAAGTGCTTGCTTTGGGATTCAATGCCATTTGGAAGGCCGCCTTTTCTTTCTCTTGTGTCTTATGATTCTAGCCCCATAGATACCTTCCTATTTTATCTATAGCAACAAAAAATGGAGGCTGTTTCCCTGAGGGATATTTCTTAAAATTTATATGAATAAATTTCAAGTAAGACACAGCTTTCCTGAAAGACATTACAATTTGACATTTGTGTTTGAATTTTAAGCAAGCTTAGGAAAAACCATTACCACCTTAGGCAGATATTACAGTCTATTTCTGTGATAAAGAGGTAACTTGTGTTTTCCAAACTCACAGTGCAGATCTTGCTGAGAGGTGTCTTATTTGTATTCACTTCCATTGCATCTTCCCAAGCTCACAGAATAAATAACATTTACAAATCTTAATTTCTTTTATCATTTGTGTACATGGAAACTGCACAATAGAAAATGACTGGGGTTTTTCTCCTGTCAGAATATAGAATGTATGACTGAACCAGCAATAGCCTACAGGACTTGAATCAGTATTCTTGATCTACTAGAAATCCTGTGTAAGATGAAATGTGCAAGTGCTAGGTCAAGGGAACAGAAAAGCTGGTGCGCTTTGAATTTACAAGGAAAGACAAAATGCTTTAGTGGTCTTTAAAAATGGTGTTTCTTAGAACTCCTTAAAGGCTTTTGACAGCAGAAATCATAGTTGTGTCATCACTGACTTCAGTCCTTTTATTTCCAGTTGTCCTTTAGAGTTTGAGTTGTCTTTGTGGAAGGAAAATATTCACTCTCATAACCCTTCTTTGAGCTAAGAGAGAACATGACAATAAAGACTTTTCAGACTTTTTCACAGTAGCAAGATTAAATATGATAACTAGCACAGATAGTAAGGGTGTATTAGATTTGCTTGGCAGAACATGGAAGGACTATAAGAAAAACAATATTTTAGGTGATTGGGAAAAGAAAGAATCATCTCTTCCATCTCTGAAAAAATCTCAAAAAAATAAAATACCAAAGACACATTTTCCATTTTGATTCATACACATAGTAACACAAACTCTAGTAACAAACTCATACATTGGAAGAAAATAGCCCCAACATACAGAAAACCAGGTGCAGATAGAGGGTAAACAATATGAAATGACGGAGAAGATCTGTTAAACAAAAGTTTTGGTACAGTTAACTGTTCTGCCACATGTGAAATTGAGCTCGTGGAACTGGCTTCAAAAGGGAACATGTTCCTCTTACTCTGAGCTAACTACTCACGGGTACAATTGGTTTAGGTTGAAATCATCAGATACAGTAATGGGGCCTAGTTCAGAACTGTGGTTAGCCATCCGAAAACAGTGGTACATGGTGAAACACTTCTCTGCATCAAATGATGTTGTAGGTAATTAGAACACTGATGGATCTAACAAAAAGATTAGAAAATTAAATTGTAAATCTAACCATTCAAGATAAGAGTAATCTCATCAAAATTAGATATCTAGAATTTAAGTAATTACTCTGAATTAATCATCCAGGAATTAAGTGTAGTATGTGGAATACTCAAGATTGATTCTTCCCCATGTATCTCAGCCACATAGTAGGGAATTCATTTTCTACACCCCTAATTTAAGACTAGACATGTCTTTCAGTACAATTGTACTTTGTTGCTTGCTAAGTTTTGGAAATGTTCAAGTTTTGCGAGATGCACAGGCACACTACACTACACTCCTACACTCTGTAGGAGTATTTTTAATTTGGCTGTTATGTGCACTGTCAGCAAATGCATATGCACAGTGCTCTTTGCCATTCATGTTCTCTCTGAAAAATCAGACTTGCAGTTCATGCATGAAAAGACATGGTATTGAAGCTAGACTAATATTTTAAGGAGAAAACATTTAAGGGACAAAATAGTTTCATGACTAACTAACCTCCTTCCATGACGTCAAAACCAAGAGGCTACATGCTTTTTTTTCACAATCACTTCAAGGTTATTATTTCAAGATAGTTGCTTTTCCTGATAAGACAAAGAGAGGGGATCAAAAAGCCTTAAAAGAATCAATACCTTAGAATGAGATGCATGCTTTGTAATTCCTTGGCAAATGAGGCATTTTTCTCTTTGAATCCTACATTTGGTCAGTGTTTTTCTTATGTCTTTGTGATAGAGAAACTGAGGATTGTTAATAATCAAGTAAATTTTAAATGCCACTGTATATTTTTTTCAATCTTTTGCAGAAATATGTCACCTGTACATATAAAATATAAAGGACTAACTGGACTCTTACTGCCCTTCTTATAAAGGAAGATAACTGAAGCATTCACTGAGAAAAGTAGGTGGCTGAAGGATAGTCTTCAGCCACTCTGGCTATCCACATAATGCTGTAGGATTTCAAACACTAAGGTTTAAACCAGACCAGGACAAATTCTGCTTCACAACAGCATTTCTTATGGCTCTATCATGAAGCCAAGGGGAGTTCTTACTAAATATAAAAGTTATGCTGGGAAATGTAAATGTTGTTTTACATTTGTTTTGATAAATCGGATCTTCTGTCTCCAGGAAAGAGTTAAAATATTATAAAAGAATATTGTTTGTTTGTTTTTTTGTTTTCTTTTTTCTTTCCCTTCAATCAATATATTTGTACAAACTTAAACTAATATTCTAAAAATGTCTTTGAAACAGGTACAGCAAGTGGACACAGATTCATGCTCCAAAAGGGGAAAAGTAGGCTGATTTTCTTTTTGTTTTCCAAAATAAAACACATTTTTTTACAGTGATGGCATTTAATTGTTGTATAAAGAGTCAAATGAAATGGTAGGTTGTCCCTCTATTAACATCCTCAAATTAGGTTTTCTTGCAGGATGTTCTTCCATCAAGGACATACTAATGCACTCAGTATGGTCGAAATTAAAGGAATACTTTTACAATATTGGAAGTTAGACATTATACAAAGGTTCTTTGAACTTAAACTCACAGGGAAAAAAAAAATCACAATTCTACTTAGCTCAGGAGTTTCATTGAGGTTGTTTGCAAAGTATATGAATTCTCTGTCCAGGGTTTGAGTCACTAAGCACAAACCACCTTACTTTTTTTTAAGGCATACGGCTATGTTACCGCATCCAAAATGTTATGCCCCATCTCTCATCATTCAATTATTTAATCGGATTGGAGAAAATATACACATTTAGGCACAACACTACCCACTAACAAAGCTACCTACCTTCTGGGCAGGTCTGCCTCTGTGTGACAAAGGCTGGAGTGCAAGCAAAAGAAGTGAGATGCCTCATTTTTTACTGTAGTATTGAAATGGATCAAAATTGCAGACCAATTTCTTCTTAGGCTGTCCCCAGCACCACAGATGGAGTTTGCAGGTCTTCACAGGTACTAATTTGGGTCAGATTAGACCTTTTTTCGTTTGGAGATTATTTCAGAAGAAGCATGTGATGCATTTTTTACAATGTGATTGAAAATTATGATCCTAGCCCCTGTTGCCCCCCCGCAGGGTAGGAATAAATTCTACTTACTGAATGAAACTTAGTTGTAACACACAACTTTGCGTTGCTTTTCTGAATGGAACAGATTTGCAGCTGGATGAACAACGGGGCCAAGAGGAAGAAAGAATATTCTTTATATTTCTGTGCAATCTATCAGTATGAAAATTAAATTGCTGTTTTGGATTAAGAAGGAGAAGGGTATTACCTACATAGTACACTTTCTAATTATGTTCTCTATCTATATCTATATGAGCTGGTATGTTCTATATATTGTAAAACATTGCTAGAGGCAGGTAGGAAAATGGAAGGAAATCTAATGCACTATAAGATGGTTGTGTTTTAGTAAACTTAGAAACAAATGACTGCACTATAGAAAAAGCTATAGTATTCAGTGTCTACTGAACTGATAATAACCCTGAGGAACGAAATCAATCTCTGCATTTTACTTTTTAGGCTGTGGTTTCTATTGCTGTTTATTTGTTTCCCTGAGTTTAGATCTAAATATAAATAAAGTAAAACAAATGAAAACTATTATCTTTACAAAGTTTACTACTGTAAAAATTTGGACTATGAAACAAAATCTACAAGGAATCATTTTATTAAGACATACAGATTCACATTCACTTATTAAAAAGTAATAATGAGCTTTGGTTCTATATTCTCACCAAATTGGCTTCAATGCATTTTAGTCACCAATTCAATGTTTTTGGGGAGAAATTTGTTTCAGATTTGCCAACAAAAATGGTAATAGTAAAAAGACTAGAATAATTTTCCAGTTAAAGTAATTTTGCTAGAGAGATTACACTTATGGATTTTTCATACCAAAGAGTAAAAAAAAATGAGTCTCAAAAACAACAAACACAATAATATTTTCTTAAAAACAAGTGTAAATATGTTACTGCAATCATTGAATGCTTAGCCATAGTCTTCTGTGGGATCAGGATTTTACTCAGTATTTAAAATTCAGTCAGTAAACATTTACTTCTGAATTTTCTCTTATCTGAAAGCTGTCAGAACTGTATTTTTCCTAGAAACAAATTTGTCATATAATTTTTTGAGATAAGCTAATATGGCAACAATTTATTTCCAATGAATGTTAGTGTAAGTAAATCAATATGCAATTTTATTTTACTCATTAAGTCTGATATTTAAATAGGATTGAGGGAATTTCATTTCATGTCAGTTATACCTAGGTTATTTGCAACAGCCATGAAAATAACGTAAATCTTGGTCTCTATAATGTGAATTTTCTAAATCTTGTGTTACTAATTGAAGACCAAAATCTCTTGAAGAAGAGACTTGAGGATTAATTTTTAAATCAGTTTTTAATCTGCTTATTCAGTTTTCATTACTGTGCAGAGGAAATTTATAATGAAAAATACAGTACTTACCCTTTAATAATTTTCCTGTTTTCAATATACTTAATCCCAAAGAGCCAAAAGACGCTACACATCTGAAATATATTCTAGGGTAAAGGATTTACAGTTCACATCATATTACATATATTTTATTTTACAGTGGATCTATCAAACTTTAAAACTATTTGTTATAACTTCACTTGTTTAGTGTAACATATACCCATTGTTTTTTTTAAATATGAGATCTAAGTTGCCAGCAGGGCCCAGGGCAGAAAATGTTTCTCTGGGAAGTATTTTGTCACTTGTGTGTGTCAAATACCACAACATGCAAGTGAAAAAGAAGTCTTATTTACACCTAATAAAAAAGCTGAATTTTTAAAGACATCACATGCATAGATTCATTGATATGAATCAAATTATGTCCAGCTGAATGAGCCAAGGTCTTTGTCTGTCACATGTAGATGAGCAGGGCTGAATGGAAATTAATCTTTAGTTGATTTTTCACTTGACTCATGGAAAGCAACAGGAGGTTTCTTCTCTTTAAAAGGATCAAGTTTTTGTGGTAAAGATGGACAGAACGGATAAGATTTTATGAAATGCTCTTCCTTTTGTGATTGTGTAAAATTAGATTAACTGTGGTTACAACTGCTGGCTGCACAGGAGAATATGTTACGTAAAATCCACTAAAATTATTGTGAAGACCATGGTATTAACTTGCTTGCTTTTTCTTTATTTTATACTGCATTAATATGTGAATTTGCCTTTAAAGTTAGTCTTTAACTTCAGGATGGGTATGATTCTTCTTCATGATACACAGACAAGGGGACAAGGAAGCATTAATTTAAGTGATGTTTAAATGCACTTGAATTAGTATTAATTAATATTTTAGCCAAATATAGTTTTGGCTAAATAAGGAGATTTTTTTCTCCTTTTTTTCTTTTCTTTTCTTTTGAGTTTTTTTGCCTTGTTTTAGAAGAAGAAAGTAGGAGAAAGAAATACACCATTTCCCTCTGTTCTTTCTTTTAAAATTAAACTTTCATTGAGTCAAAGATGCCTTTGAACTAAGATATTCCAACCAAGTAACCTGAACAGGATGAATATTCTCACAAATAAAATACTGTTAACAACTTTAGTAGTATTGTTAATAATTTATAAAACTTTCATGCAAACAACAACCTTATGAAAAACTTTTCCTTGTCTATATAGTTTTTAATTTCCTTTTCCAGATTAAGGGAATCATCTTGAAGGGTCATTTTAGGTAGGATACAACACCTGCTGCCACTGGCCTGTGTCTAAAAGAGAAACTAAGAACTTAGCATTGAAAACATACAGCAAAATCCTATGTGAACTCAGAACATTTACATATGACTTTCTCTGCAATGCTCAGCTTATTTGCATGGGCAGATAACTATGTTTATTAGCGTGCCTAGACTGATATCATCAGTACCTGCTACTGTTTTTAACAGCAGTGGGACTCCGAAAACCTTAACAAAGCCGGAGGAAGGTGTAGCATCGATGCACGCAAACCTGGCAGTGCAAGATACACAAGCTTTCTGGCACAGATTGAGCCACAGTGCTGGCCAAGGACCCATTTTCAAGCTCCTGCCTAGAGAAAGACTGAAGTTTATGGCTTGCTTTCCTGTCTCTCAGATACTTAGATGTTCCTGTTCTGCTGAAAAACCAGTTTTGATGCTCCAAATTGCCCTAAGAAGCGAAAGAGATACCACTCTGTGTACCCGCATATGTTTATACTGTCAAAACTTAGTGATCAGTGATAAGGATGAGGGAACTAACTGCACATCCAGTCAGGCCCAGGGGCAACAATAAGCCTGGCTAGGCATCTATAGCATAAAAATGGTGGCATTTTTTGCTGTTGCTAATTTTTTTCTGTTTTGTGGTATGTACAAATAAGAATTCCTAGGGGTTGAGTAAATGGCTGAATATATTTTGAAAATGTTAAATTCTAAACGCCAGCAAGCTCTCTGTGAAATTTACCTTAAACTTGTATGGTTCAACTGAGTGTGGAAGGGACTTTTCACCACACATAGTATTTTGAGAGTCTCATTCATTTTCCAGGTTGTTTCTCCCACCTTCCCTCAATAGTTCTGATGGAACTGCTTCTGATTAGGAAGCTTTCCCTTTCAAGGGCTATTGCCCTGTTCACAGATCTCTTTTAGAAAAGAAGAAACTTTCTTTTCTTAACCTTAGATTGTCCTTGCTTTTATGATGTACAGTGTTAAGTTGAAAGTAGCTAGGATTTATGAGCAAGGGTGACTTTCTTTTTGGAGGGGAACCATTTTTCAGAAGCTGCCAAAAGCTAAAATTCATTGAAGTCACAAAAAGTCTTTTCTATATAGTTCTTTTCTTACACATTTTCTTTATCTTTGAACTGAAAAGAATAGCAATATTACTCTAATTCCAAAGTTTAGCAGTTCACTGATATCCAGTAATATCATTTAAATTACATAGAAGAGGTGTGCAATTATTCTTGCTTGGTAAAACAAGATCTAGATCTATTTTCCACTGGGCCTATGCACGTAATTGCATTTAACCACTTCATTGCTAAAATCCACTTCAAACACTGCATTTCAAAGCAATGTAGTAACTTCTTTTAAACAAAAATGTCTCAAAACTTTAGCACTGTAATGGTACTACTCTCTGTTTGATTTGATGCCCTAAACAAACAGCTGTCACTCCTTGCTAATGGCTTAATCAAATGTTCTGCACTGTGGACATGAAGAGATACAACATTCCACCCTGCACAAGACATCTTTTCTTGTAGAAAATAGTTTAATATTTAGAGACTGAGCACGAGTCTCAGAACAATGCTTTTCTTGACTGGTTGGGTAGCTAGAGCTAAGGCGCCTAAATTTCAGTATTTATCACAGTGAATATTTGTTTAACCCTTCAAAATGACAAGAGGCAGTTCCACAGTTCCATAGCTCATGAGTAGGATCACAGTGCCGTAACTGTATTTTAGGGAATCTGAGCTAGCATTTCTAGGCCACAGGAACATACAATTTTTTCTAGGTTTGTACAGGGTACTCCTAAACTAATTCCACAGCATATACAGATAGGTCTCTTGCTCAACGATCTTAGTTGTAAATTTATAAAATTCCATCCTAAAATCAGGTAGGCCATTAGTTCTAGTCAATCCTCTTAGAATGCAGTGCCAGAGCCCCTAATAATCTGAAAGCATTTAGCATTTTATAACTTCCAGTCCTACTTTATTTGTACTGGTTTATGCAGTTATGCTCATGCACCACTGTTAAGCTGTTAATAGACAGCTTAATAATAATGTTAACAGACAATTTTCTTCCTCAATGCATTAATGTTCTTTTCTTACCTTTGTATTTTCTAGTGTGAATACTCTTTATTCCACAGAATTCTTACCTCAGTTTGCAACACAGGTGCTTTGTTCCATTGATTAATTTGGCAGACAATTTCTGTGATGGTTGCAGCCTGAATGAAAATTATTTTAAACCAAGGTGATTGGACCTGTGTTTTTTTTTCAAGGGTGTCTTGTATGATGACTTTAACACATTGCTACCTCTTAGGGAAATGGCTGTTACTTTCTATTTATGGATCTGCTCTGCTGAATCCCATGTATACATTCATGTGTCATTCCTAAATGTTTTTGCTTCCTTCTTCAGACTAGTTAGGAAAAAGTCTGCTTTACATTGCATAGCACTGATTACTGCTTTCTGCTTCCCCTAGACCAGGTTGTTCAGAGCCCCATCCAACCTGGCTTTGAACACTTCCAGGGATGGGACATCCACAGCTTCTCTGGGCAACCTGTTCGAGTGCCTCACGACCTTCACAGTAAAGAATTTCTTCCTAATATGTAATCTAAATCTACACTCTTTCAGTCTGAAGCCATTCCCCCTTGTCCAACTGTTACATGCTCTTGTAAAAAGTCTCTCTCCTGCGTGCTTGTAGGCTCCCTTCAGGTATTTGAAAGTTGTAGTCAGGTCGCCCCTGAAGCCTTCTCTTTTCCAGGCTGAAAAATCCTAATTCTCACAGCTTTTCCTCATAGGAGAGTTGCTCCATCCCTCTAAGCATCTTGGTGACCCTCCTCTGGACTTGCTCCAACAACTCAGTGTCCTTCCTGGGATCGGGACACAGTGTGAATGCAGCACTCCAGGGAAGGTCTCACCGGAGCGGAGCAGAGGGGCAGAATCATCTCCCCTACCCTGCTGCCCACACTGCTTTTGATGCAGCCCAGAACACAGTTGGCTTTCTGGTCTGCAAGTGCACATTGCTGGTTCATGTCCAGCCTCTCATCCACCAGCACGCCCAAGTCCTTCTTGGCAGGGCTGCTCTCAATCTGTTCATCCCCCAGCCTGTGTTGATACCGGGGGTTGCCCCAACCCAGGTGTAGCACATTGCACTTGGTCTTGGTAAACCACTAGAGATTTCTAGGTAAAAGACAAATAGCTCTAAGTGGGAAGAATGGCAGATGCAATGTGCCACATGGATAGTGGTACAGATACAAATATATTCCTAAGATAACTTCCACAGTGCCCCACAGAGTTAATCTAAAAGGTTAAAAGCTGAACCTATTAAATAGACTTGCCTCTTTGTCTCTCTGCAGACCCTATTTGTCTGTCTCCAAGTTTTTGTGTGTGAGAGATCTCAGGAACACTCCTTTAAAGAAAAATCTTATTTTCAGTTGAACCTGAGGAATACCCAGTCTGTTAAAGCAATCTATTATTATTTTATTCTTTCAGGGAAAGGTACAAGGACATGCATACATAAAGTTTCCTTCTTGAAAACATAAGCATGTGAGCCATTTTATAAGGCCTTAAAAACTGAAAGATTTGGACCCATGTTTCTTCTCAAAACTATGCAAAATTTGTCATTGTCAACATGTAAATGGATTAGGAGCAGAATGAGATTCAACAGCTTTGTTATAACTGTATTGTACCCAAGGACCTGTTTATTTGCATTCATAGCTGACTATGTGCATTTCACAGCAGTCAGCAAAGGTATTTATACGTGGAGTGCCTCCATGGCTTTACATTCAGGATCTTTGCAGACACCCTATTAACAGTTTGGTATGATGGAAAAAGGTAGAAAATATATTAAAAAAACAGTTGGATATTATCAGTTGGGACTCATTCTCTATGATGTTTCTGTTAATCTGAGATTTTTAATTAAAAACAGAAATAAAACTTTTAAAAATTGGCACACTAAAATTCTTGTGGATATTGATTTCTTATAGAATATTTCTTAAAAGAAAAGTAGTAGATGGATGGTATTCTGGGTAATTAAAATGAGAGTTTTGATGTTAATTAACCCGTAGCTCTACACTATTTTGGCTGTTTTGTAAAAAGTGTGGCAATGTATATACTTTCAAAATATAACGTACCTCCTGTTGTCAGTATTGTGAATCCTACACCTCTGCTAATATTACATCATTATTATTCAGGAACATGTTAAAGAATCTCTTGTAAGTTCTGGGAAGGCAATCTCTACAGGAAGATACTGAGCTTAGTTTATCTGGGTATGAGGGAAAGGGGAAACATATCTTTCTTTCATGAATAGTATGAAGTTATTCTTTACCGAGCTTTCTAAACCTCTCTTGTTGGTATACTCACAGGCTTCTCACTGCAGGTCTTCATACTGCAAGAGGGATTTTCATCTCTGTTTTCACCTCATTCCTGAGACCACCCAATCCAGTTATAAATGGGTCATTCAGTCGAAATAGTCAAAAGTAGCTCAATTTTAATGTAGTCATATGACTTATGTAGTGTTGACTACAGTGAATTGCTCCTAATATTTGTCTACAAAAGCTTTTAGGCTTAACTAAACTAACCTGGGGATGGGGTGGGTTGTCTCACCTAACATGGAACTTGGGCAGCCAGCTGTCGGACCTCAATTAGTGTGCTGTCTGTCAGTGTCACACATGAAGTTCTTAAAGGCATTTACCACCATGCTAGCTGAGATAGGAAAGCCCCAATTTTACAATTAGAAAACTGAGGTAAACAAACATGAAGTACCAAATCCCTAAAAACCCTAGCAAATCCCTGTACTTCTTGGGCAATGTAAAATTAAATAGCAAGTATGTGTAAGAACTATTTTTCCTGTCCTGTGACCATTGAGGCACTCTTCCTGTTTAGGCCATCCTAAAAAAAAGTAAAGCAAAGGACTAAGCAAGGTTCTTCTCAGAATAATACTCCAAATTATTTTGTATGAGTCTTGTGGCTTTTCAAGCTGGTGTAAAGGTGGTAGTCTTGATCCAAAGCTGATTTTCTGCTTGAGACAAACGTCCAAGAGTCTTAAAACACTAATCACAGACTACCAGCTGCAGGCAATCATATGGGTTTCCCTAGATCCCTGAAAATTGATAACCACAGTGTAGTCAGGTGTGTGTGTCTATTTCTGTCTGCAGAGGTACATGACAATGAGTTAAGAGCACACAGCAGTTTTTTTCATATGTATTTGTTTTTCTGTTGAGTGAAGTCTTCTTGTAAGCCCACAAACAAAATATTATGGCTTAATAAAGTATCTCTCTACAGAATCCTTGAGCATCAATTTTCATATTTTTATCTACAGTGCAAGAGAACTTTCCTAATAAGTATTTACCATTTTTTCTCTTCTTATTAACTTTTCCATTCAGAAAGAAAACAACAGATAGAATCCTTTGTATGGGTTACTTCTTCACATTCATTAAAGGGTTGATGACTGAGCCCGACATTTGTACAAAGAGAAACCCACACTGTTTTTGGAGACATGCCTATAAACCACTGGACTGAAATGACAGTGTGTGTTTGGCTGTGCAACGCCCAACATTTTCATTTTTCAGAGGTAGAAAGGGGGAAAGAAATGAGGGGAGACAAGAAGCAGGCTAGAGAAAAGAGCAGGAGACTGATCAAGCATAGGAGAAAATAGCTAATATAAAAAAATACCACTTTGGAGTCAAGAGAACGAGCTAATGTTCATACTCATCAGAATCATTGTTAACAGGAAAGTCTATTTTTTTTACCTTTATTTCCAATATGGCATTTTTGCATGGGAATGCCCTACAAGACCCTCAACAGCAAGTTTGCCCAGAAGTGCTGTAATTAACTGTACCAAATGGTCTACTACACTGTCAAGTTAATGCCTTCTATCTGGCTGTTTGCTGGCCATCATGTATCATTGTTCAGCAAATGACAGCAGTCAGGTTATTAAAGGTGTAGATATTAAATTAACAACAGTGGTAAACATTGTAGCTGTACTTCACATCTCAGCAGAGCCAATGAAGTGGATGACACGGCATCCATGCTGATATGCTGCAATGACAGATGGGCGTCATTTAACACAATACATCAGTGGGCAACCCACGTACCACAGCTGTCCTCCACTAAATGAATTAGATCAGGGTAATTAATCTAAGGCAGAAAGTATTACTAAAGTGGATCCTAAGCGGAATTAGAAATGAATGGTATATCCTGTTAAAAAAGGGAAGGAAAAAATATAAAAATTAAAAAAAGGTTAATTGAAGCATGAGTGTGGAAACGATAAATATTTTAATTCCACACACAAAAGATGATGTCCATTTCCTTTTGTGAAGGAGTATATAAGGAACATCTTTTTGTTCTTCAGTATTTTATCATAATCTTTTTTATTATCATGTGCAACAATGCAGGCAACAACAACAGCAAGAGGTCATGACCAAGAGGTTACAACTGACACAATACTCTAATGTAAGAAAATTCTATCACCTTTATTACTTACATGTACTGCTGATGGAATTATTCCCTGTTACAGATCTTCCACATATATTGATTGACCTGTACAATTTCTGTGGCATTTTGTCTTAGGGATGTCATATTTCTGGTTTTAGCCTGAGGACAGCTGTAAAAAAAATCCTACTCAATTTCCTTTCCTTAAAACAAAATTTGTAGGGTTTCTACATCATTATTTTTCTCTCCAACCTCCCCCACCTGTCCTGGGTCAAAAGAAAAACCCCCCAAAACGACCAAAACCAGAGAAGGAGTAAAACAAGTTTGTTTTTCTGCCATTCTGATTCGTTACAAAAATATTTTAACATTTTTTATTATACATTGGTATTAATGTTTTATATGAATACATTGCAAATTTTTTTTTATTAGAACAAATTAATGTTTTCTTGTCTGTTTGAGAACATAGGGTGATTAAATATCAAAGGCTTAAAGCTAGGGTATATCAATTCCTTTCTAAATGTAGACAATTTAAAGAGCAGTTGTAGAAGGAGAAGAGCAACAAAGAACTGCAGCCCTGAAGATTTCATTGTTAGTCTTGCACATTCTGTATTAATTCCGTTCCACTTCATTTAGTGGATGACATCTGCAATGGAAAATTTCCCTAAAGAATGTCTCTGACAAAGGAGAGCATTGATCAAGCATCATGTACTTGCTTGATGCTGTCAGTTCACTTTCAGCTTTCTCTTTATTTTTTCCCTTTGCCTAAGAGAGCCATCATCCTTCAAAACACATCCTTCTCTGTAGGTAGAGGCTGAAATTTGCTACTAGTTTTAATCTTTAGGGGAAAAGGGAAGGAGAATTATTTTGGAAATAGGTATTACAGCAGTGATTATGTTTGACTGGTGCAATGGAAACATATGCTGCTGCTAGGCTAGTGTGAACCAACAGGAAATTCCTGAAATCTATTGACTTTTAAGAAAACAAGGTTTTAAAACAAGTCACAGTATGTATGGGAACTCTTCAGTGTATTTCAATGTGCATGAAAATGATTAAATATTTATTTACTGTTTTGTATATTCCCCCCGGTGGCCTAGCGGTTAAGATGCTGGTCTCTCAGCACCAAGGCCACAGGTTCTAATCCCGGTCCCCCGGGTAG
>JAWWLV010000088.1:25921500-25934873 GCA_035041135.1 Platyrinchus mystaceus
CTAAAAAATCCATTGCGCAGGCTTGAAAGGTGGGAACACCTTTCCCAGATCTTCGTTCGCGAAGACTGGCCATTTTACCATATTCTCCACTGTGAAACAAACCTTACTCTCTGTGAGCTGGGCAAGTTCTTTTTGTTAGCCTCTCCACACTGCTAAACCAATGAAGTCTTATGAAAAAATGATGTGGCACGTGCTTGGAAATTCCAGCACAGCATACTTTGTATATAAGTTGTTTTCTCATGTGTATATACTTTAAGAGGAACGGAATGACAAGCCCTGTTATTTTTGGTTAATACCCATACTTTTCCTAATTCTGTATTACTTTCGCTTCTGTGGAACATGAAAAATATCCATCCTACCTACCAGCACTATCTCTTACTAATCTATCCCTGCTTTTATTATTAAATCCTCCTCTTTGTGCTCCTCAAAACATATTTTTCTGCCATGCACAAAACCTAACTGCTCAGATCAGCTTTTCCCTATAGCCTTGAGCATGAAACAGATTTCCTCCACTTTTAGTTTCAGGATGCAGCATAACTCTTTTCTCTCTAGTTTTATACTAGTGGAATTTTGCTTTGCATAGATAATCATGGTATTCCTTCCCTGACTAAAAAGACACTCCGGTTCTCTTGACTTCAGGATTTATTTCTCTTCTGATTCCCACCAGAAAATCAACCAAACAACCTTGGCTGAATCAAGCAGCATGTGGGGTTTTATGCACGTCTTAGGACATGTATTCCTATGCAATAAATCAATGTTTTGAACCCCCCCACATTTTCACCATGAGTATGATATCAGTTTTATCCTTGTAGACTTTCCATTATTGATGTCTCGTTTTTATTTACTTTATTCTTGTATAAAATCTTCACTCTTACATAAAATTCCTGAAGTCCGGAGCATCTCTCTAATGAGGAGAGACTGTGGGAACTAGGCCTGTTTAGTCTAGAGAAGAGAAGACTGAAAGGGAATCTCATCAATATATATAAATATCTCAAAGGTACATGTGTCAACAGGATGGTGCCAGACTCTTTTCAGTGGTGCCCAGCAACAGGACAAAGGGTAATGACCATAAACTAAAACACAAAAAGTTCCACCTCAACACTAGGAAGAATCTCTTTACACTGAGGGTGGCGGAGCACTGGAATAGGCTACCCAGGGAGATCATGGAGACATCCAAAACCCACCTGGACATGTAAACTGCTCTGGGTGACCCTGCCTTGGCAGGGGAGCTGGGCTAGATGATCTCCAGAGGTCCCTTCCAACACTAACAATTCTGTGACTACAGCTCTTTGAGAGCAGAGGTGATACACATATGTTGCATATGATTTTTTGTTGCACAGGACACTGTGGGAATGGAATGAAGACAATAAATCCACTTTGTGCAGATGATCAAAAAGCTTTATATAGCCACAAATTCAATTTCTTTTCATTTGATCCCAAGTTGACTTGCTAGCTTTGAGGTGAAATGCTACAATTTTCACATTACTACTATCTTCTCTGACTTGGACTCTGGAAAATGATTCACTTTTTGCAAACCTTTGAAAATTAGCATCTGTAACAAGTATAATCAGCTATATTGCAGAAAAATCATGCATAAACTAAGTTAGAAATAAATGATGATTTATCAAGGTGTCAGATGTCGTGTGGTGATGGATGAACAACAAAGATGTAATAGTACAGTTAGCAGAGTCATTGAAATGCTGCATCTTCATCAGCAATATATTCCTATAGCTTTTGAAAATTACCTGAAAAGCTTAGAAGAAACAACTGCCAGTTTTCACGCTTATAGTCTCACAGTGCCCAAACTCTCTGATGCAACTTATTACAAGTTGTCTGAAACGTCTAGTAGTGGTGATTTTATCTCCTATGCTGACTGCACTGAAATTTGGAAGAAGTTTTATGAACTTTGTTCAGTATTGATGCATATCCAGCATAAGGGACTCATCATCTCTGCAGCCTTTAGGTACTTTTGCAACTTAAGCATTGATAATTAATATAGTAGTGATTTCTATGAATGTGAAAGTGAACATTTCTCCTAATATCCTAATACATCTTCTTTTGCAACATAAAATTACAGTGGTCAGATTTCAAGTGCTGCATGGGAGATGGACACACCATCTCAGGACAGTGGGAGATTGCATTGATGTGAAAGAATATTACATTTTTTCCTTTGTCTTTTCAAAGAAATAACACCACTGGTTTCAACAGTGATAAAAGCTGCTATATAAATACTCTATGGATTGAATTTCCTGTTTTACTGCAAAACCACTTCACCTAAGAAAAAAGCAATTGTTTTCATAAGTTATCAGTCCCACGGGGATTATCCTGGAAGATAGAGAGTACAAGTTATTCTGCATTACAATTTAATTCTATATATAATTTGCTGAATCAACCCAAAAAAGGTTATAATGTTATGCGAGCAATGATCCACAGGGAATGGAAGAACTAATCAGAATATGATCACATAAGATTTCATGATCAGCACATGATAATATCTCAAAACTGCTGACTTCAAAGGAGGAAAAATTATTTCAAATTGCATTGTTAAACTTCCCCTGCTATCTAGCTAGCTTTTGACATTTCACTTCAACTTTTCTTCCTTACCTTCTTCACCACCATCATTACACTTATTTTTATACTGTATTTTCCACATGGAATTAGAAATAGTTTCTGAGCCTGCAGTGCCATGAGAAAAATATTTCTTAACATGTTTTATAACAATAGTCCTCCTATTATGTAATCTCCAAACTATTTTTTGTCTAGATAAATTTGTTGGCCAGCATTTTCAAGAAAGGTATGAAGCAAGAAGGTATTTGGCTCTTTAAATTTAACTGTAAACTTTTAAGTTCAATTAGCTTTGTGGGAAGTTGAGAATTAGTTTTGTAAAAGTAAGATACCACAGTACAATAGAAACTAATTTTTAGGATCCATTTTTCAGTGTTTGTTATTTGATATACTTTTCAGGCTTCCAAAATATAAATATACATAAAATATATACATTATATATATATATATATATACAAAAATTATACATTCATCCCTATACATGCACAACTCCATGAAATGCCAGGCCATAAAGAAACAGAAAATGAACACTGAACTAAGCCATTGGCACTATTTCAGAAACTTCACTGCATGTACTAAGTTTCCATGGCTTTTTCTTATTGAATCTGTGCAGTATTTCTAGACAAGTAGTACCATAGCAGCACCTCATGTCCAGTTCATGTTAAACCTTTAGTAAGAATGAAAAATTTTCAACCAACTTCCAGGCAACTGCAAAGTTTACAAAAAAGCTTGTTTGGCCCTAAACCTCTTACCAGAAAATGTCAGGTTAAATGGTCATAACCCTCTTCTTTTCTTGACCCAGTTTGATTAGGTTAATTAATGCCAGCATTTGCTCCCAGCAGTCTTTGCAATCTTAACAACTGCTCAATATGGGAATTCTGCTGCGAGGCAAGTACAAAAGCATGACTTTTTGTGTCCTTTTCCTTTCCTTACACACAAGCATAGAGCTAGTCTCAATAAATCTGTGTGATATATTTTATCATCCTTGACACAAGAACTGGAGGAGTGGGAGCTTCCTTGGAAGGTACTATTTAGTTCCTTTTGAAGACGCATGTGTTTTCTGTCTGGGAGGTCTGGTCTACACATTTTAGTCCTCGTGGTGGGGTAATCTGTTTTATTACAGGGGGTGTGAATAAAACACCTAATTTTCTGCTGCGGTGCATCATCTTGTTTCTGTGTCTGTTGAAACTAAAATCTGCCTGCTAGGCTTACTGTTCTGGTGTACTGAAGCTTGAGGAGAGAAGTGTGCTGGAAAACAAGGCATAAGGATCAAAAAAGATCAGGAAAGACAAATTAGCTAATCAGAACCAAGTACTCCAGTTATCAAAGGAAACAACTCTCTATTTATTTTATTCAAGAAGTTGATCAGTAGCTCACTGGGTTTTTCTGTCAAAAATTATTCAGTCACTATATTATCTTATAACCTTTATATAATCTTATAATACTGTAAGTTTTCCATACCAAGTAAAGAAATAAACATTTTGTCTGTGAAACAGAAGTAGAGGGACTTTCATTGAGCTCCAAGTCTTGCATTTTTGAGGAAAAAACAAATATTAATCTCAAGTAAATTTATATGGTATTGCAGGGGTTTCCATTGGTATTTAAGGGGTTTGAATCAGGTGCCTGATGAATGATGTCTTTGTTAAGGAATGATTTTCTCAGTCCTTTTCCTCTACTCTTCTCCATCTCTGTCCCTGTTTTCTTTAAAGTAATCACCTTATATTTCATTGCCATTCCTTCTGGTCCACTGAAATCCAACACTGGAATTACAATAGAGTTGACAGAAATGTTTGATTGATTGTAGTGGAACTGACTCATGGATTTGTTTTACTAATCACAACATTTTTATTGAATTAATTCTACATATTTCATTAGAGACAATTCAGTGAGGAAAATCAATTAGGGTGAAACTAAAGTACAGATCTGTTGAAGTTTATTAAAAAAAAAAAAGAGGAAATTTGTAGCAAAGAGTTAAAACATCTTAGCTTATGTCAACTAGTGAAATATACTGCTGAAATTATCCTCAGCATTAAACAGAAATGAAAGAATATGATACCCCCGGTTGTAAACTGGTCCAGGTCACTAAATTTCCTGTAGTTAATCTTGTTATTCGTAGTAGTCTCAAAAAATTTTGGCAATATGGTGCTACTTTGCACCCAGTTTTGAATGGCACCATAGGTGACAAGTTTTATAACAGTTAAGTTTCTAAGGTGCAAAACTACTGCAGACATTTCCAGAATTACACTTGATTTATACTATTGGAAAAGAAGGATAAGTAAGGAATGGTTGAAACACAAAAGAATGTGCACTAAAACTAGTAAGTTATTTGTATCATCCGATCCAGACCAAAAGTCATTAAAGTTCCTGTAGGTTCTAATCAGAATGTCAGGGAATGAATATTAAACAAAAAAGACATGAAAGCTCCTTTCCTGACTTAAGTGACCTACAGATTAACATTAATGAGAAAAAACGAACACATACTTCCCTTCAATGAACTCTCTCAAAACCCTCCAAGCCCCAACATTCCCCCTTCCCCCAGAAGCTTTTTGGGAATGAAGTGAGATAGACTGCCTCAGCTAAGTAAACGGATCATGTTATACACTACAAGTTAGTTGGCTTACCCGAACAGTCAAATGTCCTTCCTTTAACCGTGTGTGACCCTTTCTCATTTTCCTAAAGGGATTTCATTTTTTAGCTTAAATTGATGAATTTTGGACCAATTTCTATCAGTGAGAGTTTTTCAATTAGTAGTAGGTGAAAAACCAGGATTTCAGATGGTGTCTGTATGTCCCCCCATTCAAGCGTGCTGATCCACAAGCAATTCCCTTATGAGATAATTAAATGAGGTCGATGAGAGTCTATTCTGTTCTAATCAGTGGCTGAAATTATCAGATTGTAAGCCACAGACAGCTATCGCTCCTGGCCACAGGTATTTTCATACATGGTGAAATGAAGACTCTTACTGCTTGCCTGTAGGGCTTGACCGTAAATTTTCAAGCTGTGGAGTACAGGGCAGTTTGGGTCCCTAGGTGCAAAAGGAAGTGGCTGTAGCGGATGGTAAGGCTGGCTACGCTGGATCAGCCCAGAGCTTAGCTCTTTGGCAGCCATCCCTCCCTGTGGGAATTGTAAGCTTCTGGGGAGCTGGTGCTGTGTATCCATCCACATCTCTCCATCCCCTCAGCTGCATGCAGTGTCTTGTAGTCTCTCACCCATTTGAAGGCTGTGAGTGCCATACAGGGAAAGTACCTTTTTGCATTAAATGATACTACTAGCATCTCTTTCAAATACCTTGCATTTATTCTTCAGGGGAAAATTGTGTGTAGTAAAGCATTCAGCCATGCTAGGCATTTGGCATTGTTTTCTAATGTACACACTGTCATTTTTTTTTTATGTTAGAGTTGACAAGGTTAAAGAAGTGCATGTTGACCTGGTCATTTCCTTGCAGACAACACAAGAGAAGTGGTTTTTTTTCAGGAAACAATTACAAAAGGAAAGGGCAATGGTTTTCCTGACCCTTTCTGGTAGGGCACTTCATTCATATTGATAATGGGAAGAAAGCTATACATCATTTATATGTTGGTATTGAATCATTGGTGAAGATGTGGTGTGAAGTGATAAGAGAGTGGATGAAATTGATTCAAAAGAAAAATCATCAAAACATACCTTTAAACAGAGCTCTTAACAGTGTGCTATTCCTGTATTCCCTTTTATAATTAACATCCAGTTTTTATCAGGCTTCTTTCTGAAGTCTAAATAAATGCCCCTGTTGTGTGGCTTCTGGCTTATATCTTGCAGAAGATACAGGTTCTAGTTCATCATTAAAAACAAATCCTAGTTTTATGAGCCATATAAAGAATAAGGCTGCCCATGACTATAATTGAGTTGCCGGTTTTTATCTCACTACAGTCTGTTGGGTGTCTCTGTAGCTATAAAACAAGCAATTTTACAAAGACCCTGCGGTGAACAGAGCAAGACTTTTGGCTTTCTAGTTATTTAGTTCCCTGTTTTCTCTGCTTTTTTTCCAGAGGTATCAGATGCAAATTAGGTTTCTAGTTTCTCTTATCTCTTTGTTCCTTCCAAAGCTGAGATTGATAGCTTTAAGGAGATCAAAGTCAACTTTCAAATGTATCCCAAATTGATAATCTCCAGACTATCATACACCTTGTACTCAGAACAAAAACCTAAAATCCATAATGACATGAGCATGGTAAATATGGTTCTTCTCTTAGTCTAAGTAAAAGTAGATTATACATGTTTTTTAGACTTCAAAGGCCTGTCCTTTTAGTCGAGTTTCTTTAAGGTCTCAAAGGCACTCTGCACTCCCTTTTGTGTAAGAATAATAAAAGACACTGCAGCAAGAATTTGAGAGGATCTTTTCCTGCTAACATTGCAGTTTCAAAGATAAATGGACAAAAAAATTTAAGAAAAGAAAAGTAGGGGCATTTCTAGTTTATTTAAAGAAAATATAGAAGTATAACATGTATCAAAATTAGTTTGTGCTTCATACCTGACTGTAATAGGTATTAATCTATTGTTTTAGATATGCTGGCTGAACAGGTTACCAAATGAAAGAGACAAAAATGAGGGGCCCTTATATTCTTTTCCTATGCCAAGGAAAATGGAGAAGAGAAATGCACATTTCTAATAGAGTGTAAAATCTGCAGGTCTAATCCAAAGCCAATTCCCACTGACACTAATGAACAATGACAATATTTCCTAATGTCGACATTTTGGACTGAACTGCCTCGTGCAAATAAATCTAGAGTTGAGGCTCACAGAAAGTTGCATGACCAGGGACATGTCAAAACTATTGGTGCAGATCACACATACCCACACACCGTAACTGCAGAGCAGCTCTCCGACAGTGGCAGGGCAGCTGGCCGGTAGCCACATTAGTTGCTGGCTGGCAGCCAGTGGCTCTTATCTGTGCCCTGGTGAGCAGACTGTAATAACTAATCCCAGGTTTAGGGAGAGGTTTTAGTATGGACTCTATGGGAAAAAGTGTCAGGAAGAGCTACATCTTCCCTTCCAGGAGTGCCTCTGATTTTTCTTTCACACGCTTTTTTGGAGTGCTCTAAGGCAGACATTTGGAGAAAAAGGATTTTTGATCCTTCCAGCTGTCCTGTTATCTTCCAAAACACAAGAATGTTTGTGGGTATGTGCATGTCAGTGGCAAAAATAATCCTATTGTTCAGCATAGGTAAATACTTCTGTGATTTGTAATTATGAATATTTGCATGGGATAGTACATGGTAATCTGTTTGTGGGCGAAAAAATACATTCTTTCAAACAATTTGCCTTCCTGGTATAGCACTGTGTGACAATTTGATCCTGTATATGGATTGTAAAATATGTTTTGGTATTCTCTGTGCAGTACTGGAAGCACCTGCATGTTTCCCTTATGAGATGTCTACTGCGATGCAACAGATCTTCTCAGACAGCACTTCTGGGAAATATCAGAAACTCTACGCAGCACTAAAGATAGAAGTGAAGAAAAGAGAGGAGTTTGAGTGTTTTTATACTTCAAAAACTCTTGGAAAAATATATTATGAAAACACTAGACTGCCAAAAGAATTCACTTCATTGACTGGTAAAAAAGCAACAGCAAGCCCGTGCTGTCCTCACGTTGCTAACTGCTGCATTCCAACTCCGACATCTAAGGATAAGAAGGTGCATCGGTCTCTCTGCTGTAGTCACTCAGCTGAGGTCGCCAATTAAGGTGTAAATTGTTGTCAGTTGCCATGACTTGGTATGTGTTATAACATAACTTGGAAAAATAAACTCTAAATGGAAAAGTACCTGAGAATTGGTGACTTGCTTATATACACTGGAACTGATTCATGATCATAACAACATTTGAATAAAAGCTGTATCTGTGCCTGTCTGAAGTGAAGAATATCATCCAAAGAAATTAGTAATTCTGATTATCTCTAGAGCATAGCTAGACTTTAAATAAAGCTTAAAAAATAAAGAGCCAATATTTTTGTTTTCTGTCCATAAATGCATTTAATTAATAGAAGATGGAAAGAAAGGAATAAAACAGGAAAATACAGCTAAGGAGTAATTTTCTCACTTGTCACCACTTTGACAAGAATAAAATACTGTTTCATATGAAGTCCTTTAATATAAGCCCCTCTTGTCACATTTTGGAGCTCTGCAGAACTGGAAAGAATGACTAAGGTGGGAAGAGGCGGGCTACTGAGCTCTCATTTTCTTACCACAGGTCTGCTGACATCTGTCAGCAGTTACACAGTTGGGAAGAAGGGATTATATCTTGGATCTTGCCAAAATGGCTCTAAAACATCATCAGTGGGTTTGCTCTGCTGGTTCCATCTGTCTGTGCCTCAGTGCACATGCAAGGTATTTTTAGGCCACCTGCTGTTGATACAGTGTGTTTTTTTTTTTTTTTTTTTTTCTTTTGTTTTGTTTTGTTTTGTTTTGTTTTTTTTTTTCCGGAGTGGCATTTAGACTTGCAAGATCAAAGTATGGATCAGAATTGAGTGGAAGGCTTAGTAATATCCTTAAACCTTGTCTATCTAGATTCCTACTACATTAAACCCTGATGGGCTGGGACACTTTCTGAGGTACTCATTTTTCACCATAGTGATACTACTGTTATAATTACAGATGCTGCCTTTGATCATAAAAAAGTTTTACTAACAATATGATTTTTTTTTTTTTTTCTGTGCTCACTCTCACTCAAGACTTGGACCCAGGTGGGCTAAAGTAACAGGACGTAAATGCATTCACAATCAAGCCCTCGAGCATGCCCAGTAAAAATGGCAGAGGAACAGAATTGTGGAAGCTCTAACTGTTCTGTGCCTTCCAACTATTGCAGTGCCTATTGTGCAGGCTGAGAATTTACACAATAGTGCTTTTTCACTGATAATTAATTTTTTCGTTGT
The DNA here is from genome assembly GCA_035041135.1 of Platyrinchus mystaceus. Classification (NCBI taxonomy): domain Eukaryota; kingdom Metazoa; phylum Chordata; class Aves; order Passeriformes; family Tyrannidae; genus Platyrinchus; species Platyrinchus mystaceus. Next base: position 25,930,971 of record JAWWLV010000088.1, read on the forward strand.
TTTTAAAAGGACAAGTAATAAAGAACTTAGTGTCAGAGGAAGAGCTTCAAACAGTAATTGTAGAGTTCTAATGATTTCTGTAATTTTCTATTTATTTGAGGAATCACTCATCACTTAAGTCAACATTTTGACAGTGATTTCTACGGAAACAGGATTTAGCTTTTACTATATGGGGATTCTCTGTTCTGTCAAGTATTTTCAACACTGAAGAAGTAAAGAAATGTCAGTTAGTATGGTAAATTTACAATTATGAACGTGAGAGGTTCTTTTCACCTGTAGTATTCCTTCTTCTAAAGTATCTTATTCAAAATTATGCAAAAGATAGGAAATTTCAGGAGATATTTTGAATATTTCCAAGGGAAAGAAGTTGAAAGGATGGTTCATTCTCACCCTCAAAATATTCTTTACGGTGAAAAAAAAACAAGCAAAACTCTGTGAATTTTATGTTTGATGTAATTTACATAAAAGTTTCAGGAGATATAGGTGCTTGTGTGTGCATACATATATATATATATGCATAAACCAACTAAGAAACAAAACAGAATAAAATAAATTATCGTAATTTCAATATTTAAAAAAATAAATTGTTTAAACAAAATTTAAATGAAATAATGATAATAATATTTGAATTATTATAAAACCAGCATAACAAATTAAATTTAATTCAAAGTATAAATATTAATTTAGTTTTATATCAAGAAGTGAGAAAAAATTTGGGAGATTGATAATACAAGTACGTATGGAACTACAACTATAAATATGAAATAAATATTTTGAAATGAGCTATATTTAACTGCTGTGAAAAAGCAATAAAGCCTTCTCAGTACAATTACTTCAAATATAAAACTGTACTTGAGGACACCTTCCATGAAAGGTTACCATTGCTTACCCCCAAATTCTCCATGACACAGTAAGACATTGTGTGCAGTTTAACAACCTCTCAGCAATGCAAGTTGCTGTCAGTAATGTCACCAAATATATTTTGAATTTATGATACGATAGCTTACTGGTCCAACTTTGATTGCAAAGCTTGGAAATCAGGAACCAGGAAGAATTTTTTCTTAGAGCAATCTTCCAGTCAGTTACAGCTGTGCTTTATCATTTCAGATGTAGACTGTAACCCCTGTGGTACATAAGTTAAGTCCCTGATATCTGGGAGGACACCAACATGAAACAAATTACCAAAGGATTAGTAAGAACTGTGTCTCACCATTCTTGTGGCATATAACGCACCAAACATTTAATCTAAAGAGGCCAGAGAACATCAGTCATAGACAAACTTGGGGTCATCTACTCTTCAAGGTCGTAATACATTAGTTATGTCTTTGGGTCTCCCCCAACACTTGGTTAGTACATGATATTGTTATGTAGCTTACAGTAGTGAGATTCCAGAGCAAATAAACTGGTCCTGTGGTAAGCATTACAGTATAGGCATCGCTAATTATTTGTTTCCTGCTGTTAAGCAGAAAACAGGCTTGACTGCCCTCACAACAGCTGCAGCATTACAATGTGTGAAACACCATGAACTTTATGTGCTAGCTCTCCTGAAGAGCTCTGGGGGCAAGGGGTATTACAAGCAGGTAGACTAGTTGTCAGAAGAGCCTTCTGAAGAGTCCTAGAGCATCAGCAGCAATTAATGCAGGTGGTATTTCAGACAAGGGAACTAATGAGCTTTAATATGCATGCAGGTGAGGGAGTGCTGAATCAGTAGAGCCATTAATGAACCTATGACAGCCTAATTAGCTACAATTTAAAATCTATGGAATCTAATCAGAAGAGCTGAACACTGCTGCAAATCTGTGTATGAATGAGTCTTTCTAAATACTCCAATCTGTTGCTTAGTCACTGATTGATAGTAATTGCTTTTTTTCCTCTATTGTGTATAGGAAAATGCCCAATTTTGTTCTGATAGAGGAGGACACAACATTGAAGTTAAATGCCTGAGATGTTTGACTGCTTAAGTTTTAATCAGGAGATGTTTAAAAAAAATCCAAAGTAAAATTAATTTCCAGCTCTGAATATAGATGATTAAAAATACACCACCAACTTTTCATGTATTTGGCAGGCAGAGATTATATGCTAGTTAATCAACTCCAAATAGCTTATATGAAATTAAAGATAGAACTACAGCTGAAGTGGCATAAAATACACATATTAATATAAGAACTTCTTTATATAGGAATGTTATTAAACTCCTTAGATGAATGATTCTTAATACATTCAAAAAAGAATTTTCCTATAAAATGAGAACAATACTATATCCTGAATGTTGTTATTAAAAAAATCAAAAATTATAAGAACCTATTATAGTCCTATTATGAAATATTATATTTCCCTTTTCCAAAATCATTAGGGGGAAAAAGAGTATTTGATAGGGAACTGTAGAGGAAGTACAAAATACAACTAAAAGGTATGTCAAATATCCTCACTGAAATATGAAGTATTTTAATAAAGGTTTAAATATGTGAAAAACAATGAAATTTTCCTTCTGCTGCTGGCTCAGAGCTTACTACTTTATGCAGATGAAGTCCCATAAGAATTTGCCTTTACTAGCCACCTAGCTCTCTCTTGCAGTAGTACAACACACAGAGAAATATTAGATTAGTGAGTAGAAAGATGCTGAAGAAGAAAGTTGCTGAAGATGCCTTTTTTGCCTCAATTTACCTGTCCCTGGTATCCTTAGTAAACATTACTGTACTGAATATGGGTATTAACATAAATCTACAGGAATCTGTTATTGTTTGAAGTCTTTGCTATTTTGCTATTTTTTGAAGTCATAGTGTTCTGTGTCACTACTGACATTTTCTTGTAAATGCAAAGCATTTGAGAACAGGAAAGGTGTAGAGTTTAAGTCACAGCTAATAGCCATGAACTTGATATTGCTGTTGAAGCTTGTATCCATAACAGGTTGGCCTAGAAGAAAGAGGAGGGGAAGGATCCCAGAAAGGCGGATTTGAGACAATTTATACCTTAACGATTACTTAATGGTAATTGAGAACACCTGACACCCTTAACATCCCAGCTGTCCTCTCTTGCCACCAAACAGGTGAGTTAGAAAATACTGGGGGGGTGAGGGAGGAAGTACTGTGAAGGATTTTTTAGGAGGAGCTATCAGTTCTGTTGCTTGCTTTCTCCACAGCATCCAAGTGACTGGATTTCAAGTAGAAATTGGTCAAGAAAACTGCTTTGTTCATTATTTTAAGCTTACTCCCTATAACTTATATTAAGCCTCTGTTTTCCAGAATTAGTATAAGGAGCTACATTTTCAGAAAGGCTTTTCTTCTTTTTTTCTTTTTTGAAATTAGGTCACATGTGTTTTCTCCAAGATGTTCTGCAAAGGTTAATGAGAAGCCAGTGAGAAAAGGCTCTGTTGAGACACCTGCTACCTGACAGACTCTTGGAGACACACACAGGCTTCAGGCCAGATGTGTAATTTGAATAGCTGTTTGTGGATGTGTTTCAGATCAAGATCCACTCAGTAATGACATCTCTGAACAATTTTGCATTAAGAATAACACCGACAGAATTGCTGTCTGACCTCAAAAAAATCATGGATAGAAGAAGTGGTGAAATTCATAGAATAAATAATTTGCTAGAAATTATTTTCTTGACTGTAATCATCACTGCCACTCACACAGATAATTTGTTGAAACAGCAACACCAACTTTACTGCAGATGAACTTTATTTCTGGTGCTGCATTTTTTTAAATCAGAAAGCGATATTGAATCTTGATTTCTCATAACCCAACTGCACAATCCTCTTCTTTTGACAATGTGACATTACCTTGCAATTCCAGTTATTGAATTATACAATGAGGGAAGAAACAAAAAAAATTGGTCCTGATCCTGAACTGTTTATTCATGTAAATCATAACTTTGCTTGAATTGTATGCAGAATCAATT
>JAWWLV010000088.1:25934973-25969505 GCA_035041135.1 Platyrinchus mystaceus
AAAAAAAATTGGTCCTGATCCTGAACTGTTTATTCATGTAAATCATAACTTTGCTTGAATTGTATGCAGAATCAATTCTTAAGTGGTTCGCTGCATTTATTTTAGCTTTCCCTAAAGTAGTGAGGTGTTCTAATGTCATGGACATATATGTTATAATGACCACAGTGTCACACAGTAGTCTTCGGTCAATATTCATCTTTTTCTTGACTCCTTTAGTCTCTATGTTTAAACATATACACACACATATCTATTTACATTCGTGGAGGTGTTTACTGTGTAAAATGTGAGTTTATCCTTCCTGGTTTTGCGGTAATGTTACTTAGAAGGCTCAACTCTCAGCTCATCATTATTGTTAAGACCATAAATATTTTTCATGTCATTTTTTTTCCCAGTCCTTTTTGATTCATACAAAAAAGACAGAGCTTCTCATCACTGTGGTCAAAATTTTCTCACCAACATCAAGGAGAGTTCAGGGTTCGACTTCCCCTGGCCTCAGTGGGGAAAGGCAAGGATACCTAGAATAAATATTAGAGGAACATGTCTGAGAGGAGGGATTTCCTGTCCTTACTACTACAGAAAATTTGTGCTAGAATGTTAGAATAGAAGTGAGTACGACTGGGAGAATTCATGGAATCTGACTTTTCATATAGCACCAGTAGGCATGATGGATTTTCAAGGTTTGTCATGGATAAAGGATTAGCCGATCTGTCTTCTGGAACACAGTAGAATCACTGTGTTCTTTGTTGCCCCAAGTCTGTTCCTAAACACAGAAAACGCTTTGGGCAATCTAGATATCAAAGGAGTCCTCTAGGTTGACAAACCTAGCTCACACTGATGTGACCAAAATCCTAGTAGGAGACATAGAGCTTATGTGTTTATAAGGATGAGGTTCATTTTACTTGCATATGAAGCAATGACGTGGAACAAAGATCTTGAATGCTCCATCTTGGTGCAGCAAAGGTAGTTGTTTGTTGTTGATTTGTAAAAGCAAATAAGCCACAATCCATAGGGCTAACAAGTATATCCAAGCTTACAAAGTCTATGGCAAAGTCAAAGTTATAACCAAACAAATGACTCTGTCGTCACTTCTACCACTGTGTATCAGAACCAGCCCCACTGAGGCCAGTGGAATGACATAATATTGTAATAGACTGAGACAGTGCCCTGCCCCTACCTGGAGCTTAGGCAATCATTGGATTCTTTAAAGACACTGTGCTTCCATGCAAATTTGAGTAACACTCTCTTACACAAGTAAAAATATAACTAAGACATACCATGAAAGTTGACAGGTTCCCAGTGAAAATCGTGACTTGGTTGTAAAAGAAACGTTTAGAACAGCTCTATCACCCTTTTTTGAAAATGCTTTTCTTTTTTGAAAGACATTTAATTTAAAATATAATTTAATTTAAAATTTAATTTCAGCAGATCAGCTATTAGAGATGGTAAGTTCACCAACACTTAAACTTGAGGTAGTAGGGGTCTCTTTCATGCTTTTGTTTAAATGCATGTTGAATGAGGCTGGAGAATATGACAATATGAAGAATGAAATCATTGGAGAATAGAGCTGTCTTTATGCTCAAGTAGTGCAAAGCAAGCTATAAAAAACTATCTTAAAAGAGCTTATTTTTTTTTCCTGTTTTTGAAAATAATTTTATTCCTTTATTTTCACACAGTGGAAATTTTACTTTTTATAGTGTTTCCTGTTGGGCCATAGTTGAATAAATTTGTTTTAAGCTGGTTGGTAAACTGTTTTCTCTCTGTACATCTCCAGTGATGCATTTTTTAATACATTTTTTTAAGGTAGCTCTTCCAGTATTTTTCTTGTTTCCTGCTGTGGCAATGAGTGCTTTAATAAACAATTTTTTGAAGTGGCTAGTTGTACATTTTTTTCTCCTGTATCCTGCTGTTACAGTGCTGTAAGCTTGTTACATGTTCATTTGTTTTACGTAGCTGCTGTTCCTTGTTTTTTAGAAATTATTCTTGTACATTAACGTTCATTTCGAGAATTTCTTCTTCTCCTCTAAATAAACCTAAATAGTAAAAGGCAGTGGAACAGACTTGTAAAAAAATGTTAGTATTACAATTCACAAAAGCAATTAACCTGAGGACCCAGTTGTAACAACATGTAACTCTTCCATACCAAGTTACAGCACTGACCCCTAATAGGTTCAGGCTTCTTGCATTTTCCCAAATTTATGCTCATTCTAATTACCTTGGTGTAGTTCACCACCGATTGAGTGGTCACATGGAACTATGACAGTTCAGCATTTCCATGGTATTGTTTCAAGATGTGCTAACTCAGCCATGGGTTTGAAGGCAGACCTCTGTGTAGCAGATAGTAAATGCAGTCGTGTTGGAACTATTCCTAAATTTGAGTTCCATTGATGACTCTCTTGTCAACATGACACGATTTCTAGAAATATTGCCATATTTAGTGTTGATTTCCACAACTTTTTTGAAAACCTGATTGGTTTAATATTTTATTTTGTAGTGAAAGTTGTTATTTTCAACCAAAAATAAAAATTGACTTGAAAGGGTTGAAAAATTTGGGATGTAATTCAATACTGCATGTGAGGTTTGCAATTGATACATATTTTGGTTAGGAATAAACAGGGAAAAAAAGACAGTTTTTTTCAAAGGAAAAATATTAATTCATGATTTATCAGAAAAAGAAGTTATATAGGAATTCCAGTATCCATTCATTCCTACTCAGGGACTACTAGGATTTTTTTTTTAGTAGCAGACCATGCTGTCAAACCTAGAATTACTGTGAGAATGCAAGGAATAGCACAATGAGATCAAAATACTGATGTGAGTAAGAAGAAATTACTAGAGGTATACAACTATGAAAATAAGGAAAAGCCCTATAGACTTGAAAAGGTTTCATTTCAGTCAACATAATTATCTAGAGGGTTGATACATAGTGGAAGCTAAACATTTGGGTCTTAAAAGTCTCTGGACAGTAACAAACAAAACAAAATAAACTACAAAAGAACCTCAGAGGTGTGATGTAGAATTCAGACACCTACTTAGAATATGATGGTTGCTCTCCAGAGGCATTTCTTACTGTAGAGAACACCTCAGTACTTAAATTTTGAACAAGGAAATATATGTGACACAAATTCTGCCTTATAATGCAATTGTGTGAACCTGGGGACATTACCTGAAAAAGAAAAGCAGTTAAAGTGACTAATATCTACAGCCATGACTCAGATTATATCCATCTTCTATGTTGTGATTATACTGGTTCACTGAATTTAAAGGAAGTTCTGACAACACTGAACTGAAGTTTTGGTGCAGTTTTAGATAGTTAGTGTCTGTTTCAAAGGGACAGTTTAATTCAACTGGCTTCTCCTTTTTTGATGAACAGTAGCTTATGATGGAACATAGTTTGCCTATTGAGGATGTACAGTCTGGTTTTATCTCCTACATAATTATTGTGTAGTATATAAAACAGTCATTGAACAGAAGTAGCCATAAACTGCACAGTGATGTGTTCTAACAAGTTTTCAAGCAGTTACTCTGGCCAGAGAAGATTAAGACAGAAAGGAAACTCCCTCAGTCTTTGACAGATATTAGACACAAAGATGTTGAATCAGAACATCAACATCAATACTCTGTCTCAGAGGTACACTTTTGCAGGCCAAGAACATGAACAACTAGAGTTCAATTTATTGAACCCTTGCCCTAGTTTTGCATTGTGTTCTATCTCTCTAAAATATATTTACCTACAGATTAAATTGTACAGCTCGCTGAAGGGAAGATATCTGTACAAATACTCCCATAGTCAACTGTTCATATTTCACTGCAGTGGAGTTGCCAGTTCTTTGTACAGTTCAGAGACTTGAAAAATCAGTTTTCCTTTAAGAAAAGGATATGTTGTGCTAAAGGCTGATCACATAACTTGCTAGGAGAAGACAGAAAAAGCTTTGCCTTTTATGTACAAAGCAGGATTCATAATTGCTACTTTGTATTTGCAGAGAATTTAAAGAGTGTGTGAAAATAAAGTACTTTTAAAAGCGTTTATAAGCCTTACTTTCCATTTTAATTTCTGTCCTCTTTAAATTAACTCCTAAAACTCAATTTAATGCTACACTGTCTCCAGGTAAATAAAAGACATTTGTCTGTGTATCTGGTCTTTTTCCTAAGCACAAAAATCCTGCTTATTAATTCAGATTATGTGTAGTTTCTGGAATCAAATTAATGCAGATTGAAAAGTGGCTTCACTTGTAGAGCAATCCCCAAGTTATGTAAGTAAAATTACAGTTCTAGTTTCAAATGGTTTGTTTGTATCATAAACTGTGCAAAACTTTGCTTCCCAATCAAAATGGGAGGAACATTTCTACTGACATCTGAAAAGTAGAAGAGCTAGAGGTGGAAAGGAAGTGAGAAAGACGTAGTGATAAAGTTTCTCCACCAGAAGCCCCTCATCTTCAAAAAAATGAAGTGGAAATAGACATTTTGAAAGTCAAATCATCTGTCAGGAAATTATATTAAATGAATGTTCAAAAAAAGAAAAGGTTAAATAATTCTTCAAAGAGAAACATACTGTTCTTGATGAACTCCTCTTGATGATCTCTTCTCAGCTTGAGTGGAAGTGCTGTAATTTCTTATGTGGGCCTCAGTCCTACTCTAATTCCCATCTTTTGGTCTATCAAATTTCTTGCTACTTCATAAATCCATGTTTTCACATATTTCCTGATTAATATGTTAGCAGAATCACAATTTGGTTTGTGTCAGCCTATTTCCTTATACTTCTTATGAAAGGAAGCACTGGTGACTAATTGTAATTAGAGGGTTCCACAAATTATTTTATGTTTTCCTATGTTATCAACAGCTGGACATATATAGGCATGAATATATATGCTTTGATTACATAGGAAAATAATGAAAAAAAAAAGCCTTATTGGGGAAAGTGGAAAAAAACCCCAAACAGGTGCTTGAATATCATGGTGATAAGCTGTGGTATAAATAGTTGGTTACTGGAGATAGAGTATGTGCCAAATTAATTTACCCTGACACTTTAAAAACTTGCTTTGTTCTTATGCAGTGTAAGCATCTTCCATGTTTAGGACAAGATATTTTTGATATGGATTTTGACTAGAAGGAAATATTTTGTCTAGACTATGTAGGAAAATTTATCAACATATGCAAGAAAAATTTTATGGACTTATTGAAATATTAAAGCTGGGACTATTGCTAGAGATATGATTAAAAACATCAAGTTTTTTCAAAGACTGGAGTTATCATTGCAAAGCAAATGAATTTGAGCCACTAATAATACCATGCATTACCTTGTACTGCCTGTTTCTCTTTTATTTTTTTGTCACTTGAATATGGAGATATCCTGTGTAATTGAACTATCGAGTACTGAAGAGTCAGCATTGCTGCTGTATTTGAGAGAATTACATTGAGAACTTTATTATGCACATCTGAAAAGCAAAATCAGTAATTACAAACAACTTACAGGACAGCTGAATGTAGTTAAATCATTTACTTGCAATACACCCACAATCTTAAAATGCTTTAATATATAAAAACATATTCAGCAGCTGCAGTGCTTTTATTTGATATGCGTTCTCTCCTAAGATTATGGAAACTCCACTTTTTAGGAAGGTGTATATGTTTCTTTGTAAGCAAAAGGTAACCACAGGGGAAAGGACATTTGTATGCTTGATAGTTCCTTGAAGCTACTCTGATCATGGTCAATAGAGCAGAGAACTGTGTAAGATAATGCAGACAGTGTTCCGTTCATCATCTTACAAATCACTTTTGAAATTGCCTATGTGGTCTTAAGTGAAGGGAACAATAAGGTTGTTATATCATATTGAACTGTTGAAATAGGATTAAAACACTACTATTAATGGATAAGAGAAGTCTGAAGATACAGAGATAATCAGAGATGCACAGACATCTCTACATATTTCTCATCATGTCTACTAATGGCTTATTATGGCTGTATTTTCAGCCTTCTCTCTCTGGGTCTGGAATTTTATTAAAAGCCATAAGAACCAGGAGACACATACCTTTCACATGGGAAAGGTTTGGTTAGAAAAAAGTTAGGAATATTTTTCTATGAGCAGATGTTGATTCTTTTATCACAGTTTTAATGTTGAAATTTCTTGAATAACATGTACTGGTGCCTTCTCTGAGGGATACTTATTTCTGTTTTAAAGTCAAGCCTTGGAGCTCTTTGAAATGTGTGGATATGCACATAGTGCATATATAAGTGATCTGCTAGAGACTTTGAGGCTTAAAAGCCGTAACCTTGGGACATCTCACGTCTGCCTTTCAGCCAACAGTGTACTCTGAAGTAGAGCTGCATTAGCAGCTGTAAATTCAATCTCACTGTAGTTTAGCCACTCCATTCTTCTTCACTGGTAATTACACCATGGGAAATAACTATTTAAATGGAACCTTGCTCTATGATTACATTTTTCAAAAACCCATTACAACACACAAGACAAATTTCAATTTGAACTTCTAAATTCTACTTCAAAACAACTTTATAGTAACAGTTTAGGCCTGAGATGTACAGAGATTAAAGCGAGGCAACCTACATGCCAGTTATTTGTGCTGCTTCTTCATAAAAATATTTCTAGTATTTCTGAAGATTAAATTCTGCTAACCATTAGAGCTGGGTAAACATTTCATAATGAGCAAGTAATTTGAAAACCTCTGCCTTTTTATTTAACTACACATATGCATGTTTGAAATTTCTTAAACTAGATCCCTATATGGATCACTATGATCCCTCTATTCAATTTTACCTTATTTTACAAGTAAATCTACATGGCCATACCAAAATTCTGATATGGTGCTCTGTGAGGTAAACATTTAGAATTGACTACTGGGATGACCTATATTCCTGACCAACATGACACATGATCAAGAGCCAAATTATTCTGTTTAGGCAAGAGACACAAGATCCTTACTGTATACCCCAAACACTTACCAGTACTCTGGGAGCAATTCACAGAGGTATTCACCAAATTCCCAGTGATTTTAGTGTTCTGGTTTAAGATGAGATTAATCTAGGCCTGTGGTTCGGATCAGGGAATAACATGGAAATATTTGTCTCAATTACTGCTGCTGGATCACTGACTTCTACAGTCAGGTATTGGGATTGCTGGAGCCCTAAGATGACTTGGTTGTCCTGATATATTCAGTTAAAATGTTACACTTGGGTTCATTTCCTTAATTTCTCGTTGCTAAACCGAGGGATGTAACATAAATTATCATGACAATGGATTGTAGTAGTCTGTAATGTTGAGATTTGATATATTATTTTACAAGAGATAATTTCACTATGAAAGATGCCTTATAGAGTCACATTTGTTGTCTTACCTGATAGCATTTCTTTCAATACCATAGACAGGAATGTTTTTGGTTTTAATTACCTATGATAATAAAAATGGCTTTTGAAAGGTGACTAAAATAAAAATAAAGAGATAATTAAAAGAATGAAAAATGTTAAATATGATCAATAAATGTTAAATATGTCAAATATGTTAAATATGATCAACTTTTTGAGAACTTCTGAAACTTTGAGTTTAGTCATTCACCACATTACCACATACATAAGGCCTATGGTAGCATAGTTATTACTTTATTCTCCTTTTATTTGAATCAGATTGCTGACTTAAATGGAGTATTTCTTAGTTTATACTACTGTGAAAGGAGAAATGACTTGGTGTATCAGTTTTTACCATCTCATTATGTGGTAATTTATCAGTTGTTACTGTATAACATTTTGGCACAGTCTAGTGGGATTAATAATTATTTTACATCCAATCACCATAAAAATATTTTTAAGGATTGGATATAATAACCTTCATACTGACTAGTCAATTGTTAATAAAAAGTGGAATTTGTCTAAAAATAAAGAGCAAAATAAGTGTTTTGCTTTTATATTTGGCATAGAAGAATAATTTATTGTCTTGGGCTAGCATACACCGATAGATAATCTTCCATTTATCTATGATGATATGTAGTATCAGGTAAAAAAAAACCCAAGAGATAAAAATTCAATAGAAGTAAAATATAAATTCAAACAGTGAACAGCTGTTCTGTGAAAAGTATGACATACAACACCACTATCAGTAAAAAAGGTCATGGGCTTGATTCCTTACCCTTAAATGACCAATATGACTAGACCCATCTGTGTCAAATCCTCCAGGCAAGGGTATTTTATTGTTGAATGGCATTTGTCCAGTCAGCAGTGAAATGGGTACCAGCAAGAGCCAAATAAAGCAACAGGAGATCACTCATCAGACATCCTGGAGACCTTCTGGCTTAGGGGCATTCCTCAGTAGGAGATTTTCACCGCTTGCCTGTCATAGCACAGCATGCATGGATCTATTTGTAAAATAAACACATTTATTGCAAAAAACTACTCAGTGTAGCTGCTATTCTGTATTGTAGAGAATCATCATCATCAACCCTGTTCAAGCAGTTTCAGGGAAATAGGGCTTTACAGGTCACATGTAAAAATTATAGAGCTCTGTAGCTTCACCACACAATATAAGGAAGAAGCAAGAAACTGCAAGATAAACTGAACACACCAGTGTAAGCAGAACAACTCAAAAGGATATACATTGCAGGCTTTTATTGTGAAACAGGTGTTGGTCTTCTACCATTAAGAAAGCTGTGAGTTAATTATGCTAGGAAGTAAAAAAGATGTTAACTAAAACTTTATTTCCATTACAGCTAATTACATACTATCTAATATCCTAAGAATAGTCCACCCTGAAAAAAGTCTAAAAAATATCAAATTACCCAAATTATCCTCAGAGCAATTTATCTCTTTAAATACAAATGTACCACTAGAAGTAGTTACTAAAATATAGGAACTGAAATCAGATAAAGCTGCCATTGAATGGATTCTCAGCACTACATTATAAGCAGTGCCCACTCTCCCCACTCCCTGCCACTGATTCTTCTTATGACTTGTTTAGTTTTCTTTCACATAGAAGCTGGATATCACAATATAACTAAAAGAAGGTAATTTAAGAGACAAATGTCCCAGCTACAGATTTCTTCCCTCCATCCCAATAGATACAGAGACAATATAATCCTTACAGTAAGAACGGTTGTCTCCTATCTTACTTCACAAATATTTAATTGTGTTTATATGGGGACAGTAGTAATTTTTTAGGATGACTGTAAAGGCACAGAATACTGGTAATGTTTGCTACCTTTTCCTAGGATTCTATAATCCTTTCAATAAATATAGAAAAGTCATTTGACTGGGTTGAGGGGGTTTATTTTCTTTAAAAGCACATATGTATGGCACATATCTTGTGTTCCACTGGCAGAAAATTCATATCAATTTTCTTGCTTATCCCCTCCACATTTCAGGATGAGTCTCTCTTAAGGCTGCAGTCCCTAAGAAATTTTCATCTAGGTTCACTATGGTAACAGGTAAGAGACACCAGAAAGAGACCCAGGAATCTCCATGTAGTGTGTTGGCTTCAATAACAGTGTGCAGGTAAGTTTTGGCATCTTCAAAGGCAAAGGCCCCCTGTAGAAAGGCCCAGTTCACATCAGTTTAGCTTGTTGTTGCCTAAAATTAGCAAACAAGGAGACCAGGACTCTATTTTTAATCACATCCACTTTTTTAAGATTGCCTTTCAATAAACCTGATCTTCTCCTTATCAACCTTTTTGAACCTTTCTGAAAGTCAGATGTCAAAAACCTCCATCATTTCAAGGCACATAAACAAGTCCTTCTAAAAGAAAACAAAATACATTTTTGAGCAGCATGTACCAGCTATTTGTATAGAATAGTCCGGTATTAAATGCACTCATTCAAAACCTGAATGCTCTTAAGCCTGAAGAGATTTAGACCATATCCCTCAGAATGATGCTCCTCCAGAAGACAGTGTGTATGCTGTGAAAGGGGAAAAGTAAACTCTGCATTATTGTGCATGGCCTTATCCCATACATAATTTTTAAAAAAATGTGCTGTATTGCACACGCAATAAATGCAAGAAAATCAGTTACAGTAGTATGTATTCTGAGAATCTAGATGAAATCTAGACATGACATATGCCACTTTTTTGATAGTAGCAATCTTTAAGTATTCAGAACAGCAGAATTCTAGAGAAGGAAACTCAAAACCTGCTCCCATGACTTGGTTCCTTAAGGCTGCTCAGGTTTTCATTTATTTCGTTCCTCTGTACTGAAAATACATCCATGTTATTTACCATTAACAAGTTTAATAGTTCAATTAATACCTCCTTTTAGCCTCACAGCTCTTCATTTAACTGGTTGCTTGTTCAGCTTATTAGTTTTGTATTAATCAGCATTTTTGCCTTCCTAATTATTTCCCATATGGCCACTATCAAATGATAGACTTAAGTTATCTGCAGCCAACATAACTCTTCTGTCTGTAGAAAGCTATTAACTCACTCAGTGAAATCTACCAAGTCATTCTGTCATGAACTCTCTCTAATAAATCAGCATTTTATTTTTCTATTTATCTTCATTATATGCAAACCTTTACTGTACAATATCTTGGATGGTATAGAACTCATATATTTCATATTCCACTGTCATATAATGGTGTTGTTGACCTGAACTAATTTTAAACCTTTGTTACTCAGTCTTTGATTTTATGTGATAGTTATTTCAGAAAGCTAGTATGGTCACCATTTTGTGCCTATGCTTGAGTACATTAAGCATTTTTAATTGTCTTACACCTGATCATGAAAATTTCTATTTCTTTAAATTTATTTCTATTACCCATCTCATGATGTCGTTACCAAAAAAAAAAAAAAAAGAGAAAAAAAAAGTAAACAACCCCCCAAACTAAATTATATTTAATATCAATGCAGTATTCTCTTTCTATGCCTCAATTCCTCTGCCTCCTTTCTCATCACTCATATACCCAATATTTTTGTTTAGTTTAATATATTTTATAAGCTATATCTCAGAATTTTTAGTAATTAATTCTACAGCCCATGGACTCCGTGAGACAGCTTTCTTTGCTAATGGTATATTTTCTATTCATAAGGGATGAGAAAATTCTCAAGGAATTTAAAATTCTTCAGGGTTTAAATTAAGTATCAAGAGTTATAATACAATAACTGATTAGAATAAATTTGAGAACCATAATCTAATTAATATATAACCTTTCAAAACAGAGAAAAGAGCTTTATATATTTGCAACTGAAATTAATATCCAATGTTCAAGATTTATATAACTGGAGTTTTATCCTATTTGCAAATATTGCTAGAGGATTTCCCAATGTTAGTTAGTTTTCTTAGCTCAAAACATATTATAATGTAATGGGTATTGAAATGAATATGACAGTTCTATTCCAAAGCAAAATTAAAGGCACTAAAAAATGTTTTATTGCTCTTAAGAAGAGAGAGAACATAACCAGATATTTAAAGGAGTGAGAAACCAGATTTTTCTTAAAGCAAAACCACACTGATAACATATTGAGAGGGGTCCTGAGCAAGAATATGCTAGATGCAGTACAAGTTTATGCACAGCCTTTTTCCCATTACAGTTTTTCATGTCAGGTTTCTCTAAATAAGACTGAGGAGAAACTTGAATCTAAGTTTTCTTTACTCCAGTCAAAGGTATACACACAACAGGTTAAGCAGTATTGTTAAGAGGTATGCAATTGCCTGTCATTCTTTTAACTGTGCATATCTCAGTTTACTCTGGGACATATAAATCTTCAAGGGTGAGGAGTCTGTGCATAGCAAAAGCCTAATACTTTTAAAGAAATGTGGTAGGGAGATAAAAAACATTAGTTTCAAAAATGTTCAAACCCTTTAGGTCATTAAAGCAATGAAAAATATTCCAATTATAGGCTGAATATATTGAAAATTGAATACTTAATTTACTGTATTTCATTTTCAGACATAAAGTAACTTTTTCCCCAAAATGAAATTTACAGAAAATTTAAATTTAGAGGAAAATATATTTTCTCTCAGAAAATGGTATTTTCCTCATGAGCTTTAACATAAATTTGCTACTATATTTTCCACTTAAATCAATAGGAAAATTATTAACAACAGAATTTTTATTACTTCTCAAGTTTCTTTTTTTTTCCCTAGTACTTTATCTGCCAACCTTTGAACATTTCTATACTTATTGCTACCTAATATAATTTATTTTTTTAATATATACAACTTTTTAAGTAAAACTGGACTTGCTTTGTGTTGGGCATTTTGCGGTACAAAAAAAATGTACTGGGCTTAGAAAATTACTCTTTATATGGCAATGGCAAAAGATGGGCAGGAAAGTAGGCACAGAAGATTTGCTAAATACCTGAAGAATCTGGCAGCAAAGGGTAGAAAAAACAGGTCGGGAAATCAGTGTAGTATTCAATAGATTGCACTTACTATTTTCAATGCTATTTCCTGGCAAAGAGAATGCATACTGCCACTGTTCCTAGCTGCTAATTCTTTTCTTTTCTAGTGCTGAATTGCACAGAATTCATTCTTCCCAACCTCGTTTCCCTCACAGAAAATTTTGCCTTTTTTTGAAAGAACTTCAATTAGAAGGAAAAGCAAACAATAAATATAAAAAAATTCCATTCCACCAGAGACTGTGGTAAGGCTCATATTGACATGAATAGACACAGTTGGGTCAGCACTCAATGCTTTTAAAAAGTTTCACTTCTCAGATGACGTGCAAACAAAGAATTTTGTTCCTGAAGTGTAAAGTAGTGAATCAAAACAAAATGAAAGAAAAAAAACCAAACAAAAGAAATCATATCAAAAGCAAAAGACATTTCATGAACAAAATTGAATGGATGTGTTTAAAACAAAGTTTATAATTTCAGTAATTTTTCTCTGGAACATGTTTTTATTTTTATTGACACGTGGCTTCAGCTATGTGCAGCTGAGTGTAACTGTGCTGACCTATGCTGAGAGGATGGTAAGGAAGCATTTGATACAAAACACTTCAGGCTTTTGTTATCTATATCTTTCTTATAAAACTCCAACAGGAAAACCTCTGAAGTTTTCAAATGCAATAGCTAAAGTGAAAACAGAGCCCTATAACAATGTGTTTCTAGTGATCTGTCTGTTCTATTCATAGAACTGTTTGGGTTGGAAGGGACCTTGAAGATCATTTTGTACCAGCCCCTCTGCCATGTGCAGGGACACCTTCCATTAGACCAGGTTGCTCAAAGCCCCATCCAACCTGGCTTTGAGCACTTTCAAGGATGGGGCATCCACAACTTACCTGGACAACCCGTGCATCGCCATCCTCACAGCAAAAAATTTCTTCCTAACATCTAGTCTAAAGGTACCCTCTTTCAGCTGAAAGCCATCACCTACCCCTTTTAGGTACTGGAAGAATGCCATAAGGTCTCCCCAGATCCTTCTCTTCTCCATGCTGAACAACCCCAACTCTCTCAGCATGACTTTATAGCAGAGGTGCTCCAGCCCTCTGATCATCTTTGCGGCCTCCTCTGGACTCTCTCCGACAGGTCCATGGCACTCTTACGTTGCAGGTCCCAGAGCCGGACACAGTACACCAGGTGGGATGTCCTAAGAAAAGCAATTTAGTAAGTGCTATCTGATCTTAACTTTGTTCAGGATTTTATGTTTCTGTTTCGAGTACTTACTCCAGAGAATGACAATTAAAGCAAATCCAGTGGCATCAACAGAAATAGATTTAAAAACGGGATTTTTTTTTAAGTATGCAGCTCTACAGTTTTTGGTGTAAATTTCTCATCTCTAAAGGGGAAATTCTTTTGTCCACAGTTGAAGCTAGGAACTTACATTTATGACATCAAGCTGTTCAAGTCTCTGTTCTCATTGCAGTAGGCTTTTAAAAATGAACTATTTTACAAGCCTTGTGTATTAAACTGAAGAGCTAATACAACATTGATATTTTTCTTTTTTTTTTTTATTCTTATAAGTTCTGTGTTTGTATTTACATTTCCTGCATAATAGGTAATATGTGTGTTTTCTTCTTTTGTAAACAGAGTAGACTAGGTCACAGTAGGGAAAAGCAGATCTTTTTTAATGCTAAAAGATTTTTCAAGTAATTTAACCACATATAGACTTCTTGGACATGGGTGAAATTTCATTCATTTGGCAATAATGAGAAACCTTCTAACCTTGTAAATCAAAAGAGCAACATATCCACAGGCAGGTAAGATGTAAATTTTATCTAAAGGCTCAAATGAAATTTTTTGTCACAGACACAAAGCACCATTGCATAGGACTACATGAATCATTTCTGAATATAAGAGTGTTCTTTGGGTTTTTTTATTGTTCTGGTAGTTCATCAGATGTGTCAACAGATTAAAGTGGTTATTCTTTTCTTCCTATTTTTTCTTTCTTTCTTTTTTTTTTTTTTAATAAGAAGCTCAGAAAATTGTGTTCTGAAGGTTAAAACATTCAGTTAATATCAAATTTAAGTACAGAAAGGTTAGCAAATGAAAGAGCTGCAGCTCCTCATGCAAGCATGCTAGCAGTGTGCATGTGTGCTAAGATAGCCATCACTTTTTCATGAGACTTTCACAGTAAAATTTTGGAAACAGATATTTTGAAGTCAAAACTTGTCATTTGAAAATGTCAAAACAAAAAACATTGGGAAATATTATCCAAACATAACTTGAAGCAAGAAAAAGGCTGAGTTGCTCAAAACAGAATACACAATGTCTCTCCCAGCTCTCAGAGGGATCGCTGCACAATGACTCAGAGAGGATGAAAGCCTGTTTTATCACCAAGACAGTTAAACTGAGTTTTCAGTCCTTCCTCAAATATTAAATTTTTTAATGATTTATACCTTAATTCTGACAATGAGTGTTTGACTCAAAAAACTAAACTTTTCTTTTTCTGTAGATTTTTTTTGCATGAAACAATATATATTTATATGTATAATAAATTAAGGAAGTAAGTTGAATGCTGAACACTATCATGATTTGGCTGTGTTATGAGACTGCATGCATTAGACCTTATATCAATTTAATATATTCTATACTTCTGTTTGTCAAGGATTCTCTGTTTAGGAGAGATTGCAGTTTTCTTATATTTTACAAGGTGGTTGAAATAAAAAAAATACTTTATTTAATCAGCTTCAGACTGTTCCTAATTGACACTAATACGCTTTCAAAATAATGTTTTGTATTATTTTTCATATTTTATGAGCTGATAAATATTGGCAAATTCTGTTCCACTCACAGAATAGCTTACATTTTGCACTCAGTACTTCTTACTTAAGGGAGGTACTCTAGATACCTTTAATGGTTGCTGCCAGATTTTTGAACCATATATTAAAAAAAGAAGAAATAAATAACAAGGTTTTTTGGAAGAAGTTATTAACAGGAATTCAATTAAATGTATAGAGTCTTAGCCACAGGGGGGTTCAAAGGCAGTAAATTAATTCTGTATTTGCACTCAGAAATACAAAGAATTGGGAATAAATTATGAATACTGGCAAAGGTTTCAGATCTTTCATGTCTTTCAGTGACTTCTGTTCTATACTTCACTTTCTGCTACTTCTGGTATGCAGAAAGTAATGGCACATTCTGAACTATGAGTCACTGAGGGAGAACAACATATATGGAATAAAGCAAAAAATTACCCTTCAAAGCTACTGGAAAGGGTATCACTGAGACATTTCAAAAGGAAGCCCAAAGGGTTAAGCTTTTCACTTCATTAAGTTTAAGCTGTTCCCTGCCTGAAACCTTGCAAATTTCTGATAAGAGTTGTAAAAACCAGGTGTTTGTTCTAAAACTACCCTACCATAGCAGTGAATATTTCCCAGATAAAAATTAATGAAGGGAAAAACTCATAAAGGTGTCAGAAGAAGATAATTATTATTTCAGATACAAGCCAGATGCTCTCAATTGCAAATCAAGTAAGAGTAGGAGTCTCAGTTTACAAAAGAGTTCTCCAATTATGAAAAGGAAGAATCTTCACTGGTGGTCTCTAGGTAACATAAATCTAAACAAGGAAGATCCCGCTCAGTTCTAGGATGTTATGCTGTGAAATGAAAGAACTTATTGGTATTGTATTCATATGAGTATGCTGACATCTTGACTGACTTCATTCTTTAAACCAGACATCTATTAGCTAGTTTAGATCCCTTCAGCAGCTTGTAACTCTAGCCATTCTGGTTAAATTTTATTGCAATCAGAAAAAAACAGCAAGGTTAAGTTTTATTCAGACTGTTTTGATCTACTTGTAACAAGCATCTGATTATTAGTGCATATTTGTATATGCATAGCCAGAATTTTTGGAAAACAAAAAATTATGCAGTGAATTGTAACCACCGAGTGTAAAATTTATTTATTATGATGACGCTGTAGTCCAGCTTAATGATGAATCTCTTCACTGTCCCACCCAGTCCACCTACATGAGATTTTTAAGCCCGAAGTATATGTCAGTGCAAACACCAAAAAAAATCAAAAGAAAGCAGCCATTTTGGGGTATTTCCTCTGTGCCTCTTTCTAATTGTCCACATACACAACTTTTTCAGAAGTTGGCATTTGGATTGGTTTTCCATTTTCAAAGACAGCTTTCCCTGTGTCTTGCAGTACCATGCAAAGGCCCAAGTCTGCCCCATCGGTATCACATGGTCATCATGTTGGGCTGCAGCAGGATGCAGGGGTCTCTTGCTCCAGCTCACTGGATTGGGCTCTTTGCAAACTTGCAATGGGGCAGAGGGATATTGGTGGCCTCCTAAAACACGTCTGCAATCCTTGGGTGTGTCCAACTTGTCTGTGCCCTATCCTTCCATTATTTTTGACACTCATACACCATTTTAAAGTTCCCATATGTCAGACGTGCCATGGCTTGTTCTGCAGCCTGGTAAAGTTGGGACACTGAACTGCTCTTTTACTTTTGTTCAATTACTTGCTATTTGTATTAATATTTAATTATTCATTCCATTAGCTATTATTAAATCTGTTTTAGCCATTTCGTACCTATGTTTTTACGATTATTTATATTTAATTTCCATAGTTTGATAAGTATATATGTATATGACATATATATATGTATATGACATACATATAGTGTATCTATGTATAATTAAATACAATATGATTCATACATAATTGTACATTCCTTACAGTACACTATGTATGTGTGTGTTGCATATAGAAGTACATATTTTGATTTCTGAACACTTCCTGGTCCAAAGAAAGTGGGAAGCCAATCACAGAAAAAAGTGGGTATTATGGTATCAAGAAATGGTCATCAGCCAGTCATAGAGCAGTACAATATTTTACAAAGTGACAGCTGCCTATCAAAAAATGGAGACACCTTGACCTAAAATTATGGCTGTGTGTACAGAGTAAGGGCCTTTGGAGCTTCCTGCTAAACTGGTAGTGGGTGTCTGGTACTGGGCATGACTTCCAGGGGAAATGGCCCCTAAAGCTTCTGTGAGAAGCTAGAGCTGCAGCAGCTGTCACTGCTTATCTTATATATTTGTGGCACCAACAGTAGACACACCCTTGTTTTCAGCTAGCCCTGGCTTCAGTATGTGCACCAAAAAGGCAGAGCAGCCTGGGTTCTCATCCCATTTATTGGTAGTAAGTGATGTCTCTTTTGACTCTAAATTAAATTATAGTGGTTCTCATCTGCTTCCTAGTGCTGTTCATATTGTCAGCGTTACCTTCTGCTTCTAAGGAGATGTTGTCTACCTAGAATTCATATCAAACTGACCAAGAAAGTAGCACTGACACTGACAGTGTTGATATTCTTCCTGCCTTGGACATGTGAACTTCAGTCTAGTGGAGGTTCTGCCACTTTCCCCATGAGCATTAGAGTCAGTTATGCATGGTAAAAAGGCATGTCAAGCAGCGGAAACATAGCAGGAGTGGTACAACTACAGTTTCTTGGACTTTTGATGGGCTGTCAGGAAGATTTTCCAGAGTATATTAGCTCAGAATAATATTTTTAATTGTTCATGATAGGATTTTTTTTCTGTTGATTATATTTGCAGTTCTTCCATTGACACTAGAGGGAATTTGCATAGTA
The DNA here is from genome assembly GCA_035041135.1 of Platyrinchus mystaceus. Taxonomy (NCBI): domain Eukaryota; kingdom Metazoa; phylum Chordata; class Aves; order Passeriformes; family Tyrannidae; genus Platyrinchus; species Platyrinchus mystaceus. Next base: position 25,952,940 of record JAWWLV010000088.1, read on the forward strand.
TAAGGGAATAATAGAAGATCTTGTATTCTGCTCTCCTTTTCTGCTCAGTACAAAGTTTCCACTGTAAAGAGGAAAGGTACTAGATTTCATTTTTAAGAAGAAATATTGATTTTCAGTATGAAGCAATACGTTTCACTTAAAATTTCCATTCTTTATATTGTTTAGCAGTGTACTGTATGTATAATGATGATAGAAGTGCTTCTTGAAGAATTTGGTCTTAATTCTTTATTAGGTATAAATTCACTGATGCGAAGATGAAATGATGAATTAAGTTTACCCATGACCACATCTGACAAAAGATCACATTTAGGCCCCAGTGGAAAACAATATTCTACAACTTCTGAAGGATGATATAGCTTGTATAGGACCAAAACAGTCAGGCCATTGTTTAAAAAGCCACAAAAATAAAGTTTGGACATGACTTTATCTTATTAAATAATAACTATTACTTTTAGAGAGATTTTTTCTAGGCTTGTCTTTGACTTAGAGGTAATAATTACATTATCTTTATGACTGTCTTCCCCTCTTTCTGTTGAGAACAACTACTTTATCAACAGTTTTACTTTGCCGTTGTGTTCAACATTAAGTACTTCCAGAGAGTTGTCAATAGCCATTATAGGTCTCATTGTCACAGCCATTAATCAGTACTTTTTTCTGTGCACTTCCATCTTTGTTTCAATCCTATGAAACACTCATATTAAATTATTTAAAGATTTATGGCATATAGTTTAGATGAAGGTAACCCGAGTTCTGACTCAGGTTTTATCCAAACTCAGTAAACAAAAGAGAACAGAAGGACTCCAATACTTACCAAGTTAATCAATGTTTTTCCTGATGCTCGATTAGTTTATTTTTATTTAACTTGATTTACAACCTGGCCACAAGCCATCAGTGCATTGTACACTAAACAGTCAAGGATGTCAGGTTTCCTACTCACATGCTACCTTTCTGATCTGTAAATAAGCAGTTAAGTCCAACGTGCCAGGTCTAGGTAAGTCGTCTGTACAAGTTCATCAAGTCTGATGAGTCAGACTTTCTCCTTGTCAGCAAAATACTCATCACTTTCCAAACTTCTAAGAATCAGCCAAGCCTAACTTCCTGTAGGCTACAATATATTTGAGATTTTTTTCATTAAGAAATGCATATGACTTGGGGCAACAAGATTAATTATACTTTCCTTTGAGTGATTGTCTTTTTCACCTCTTTCTTGTAAGGGTTGTTTTAATTTGTATTTAAATTCCTCCTTAACATTATTTTAAGTATTCTGAATGAAATTAACCTTTTGTTGAGTCCAGATCTCATAGACAGAATAATTACGAATTTTCTTCATATACTGCTGTATCGGGTACAGGTGGCAAGGGGTTTGTGATGGGGGGATTGATTGGCCTCAGGGGTGGCCTTGTGGTAGGAGGCCAGAGGCTGTTCTGTGTGAGACACAGCTGGTTCTGGCTCATTCCAACAGACCCACTGCAGTGATCACCACTCAGACCCGTCAGCCAATCTAGTGGCAACTCTGGGAAAACATGTGCCAGTATTTTAAAGCGGTATTGAAAAAAGTGGGTAAAAGAGGAGCCCCCATATCCTGGATCTATTCAATCAGCAAGATTATGCAGAAAATACAACAGCCTAAAATTGTTATTAGTCTAGAATTTATATTCACAGCTAAAGATAAAACCTGCACCAAAATTTACCATCCTGATGGTGAGAGCTTGGGAAACATCTTCTTTAATTCATCTTCAAGGGCAGAAAGGAAAATGGGCACATTAAAACTCTTGGAAGTTATGTGAAAGCTACATTAACTAATACTGTATGAAGTTGTGGTTGGCCTAATGTATTAGTTGGGCAATATGACCAACTTGGTTTTACTGTCTTTTTATTCATCTGCTCTCAAATGCACTGACACAACTTATTGCTGCTTTCTATTTCTCCCAAGGTCTGTCACTAATTTTTTTTCCCTTTTCTTGGATGAGTATAGTAATAAAAAATGCCTTTCCTTGTAGCGGTCAATTGATAGGCGTAGAAAATGAGAACAGAAAAGGACCATTTTGAAAAATGCCACAAGTAATTCACAAGGACTATATTTTAAACAGCTCACAGAATTTCCTGCCAAATGATTGTAGGAGACATTGATAGCCTTGCTTTGTTTTATGACCTCTTCATACATGTTTAAGTGCAAATAAAGGATTTTAGCCTTCCCCATTCTGTTAACATTTTACTTATTTTGGCTTGATTAACTGCCTTAACAAACTTTGTACACAAAAGAATGATATTACTATGCAAACAATTTGTTTGATAGTAGATTTCGATGACATGATTGAACAAGTAATTTAAGCTATATTGAATGAAAGCCCTTCCTTTTCTTTCAGCTGAAAGAAACAATCATAAATACATACCCAGAGAATAATCAGAAGGGATTAATATGAATAGTTATTGCTGCTTTGCCACAGAGAGTTGAACCATACAGTGAAGTATTACAGAAAATTAGTACATGAAATAAGGCTAACAGACCTGGATTTCTTGGAGGGTGGCAGACATGCTCAGAATGTCAGCAATGAACAGAGAGGCTGATGGATGTATAAACCCTGTCACTTAAGACACTGTCAGATTGTTCATTATCACGTAAGGTCTGTCATACTAAGGCTAAAACAGTCAATGACGGAGAGCTAGGAGGTGATCTGATACAACAGGGTAAGACAGTTTTAAAGGAATTTCATTTTTTTTCTGGACCGTGAGGGTTTGGCTGCAATATAGTGAACTCAGATTTATGTCAGGATTAGAGCTTAATGGTAGTCTGTGTCATGCCACTGCCTCAGCATCTACCATAAAGGATGATCAGGTATGAGAGGTGTGAGAGGGTTGTCCATATCAGATTAAGTACCTACAGGCCAATCCTTTCCAAACAAACTAAGCTCTTATACCAACTCTTTATATATGGCAGCTCAGACCTCAGCTTTGAGTGAATTTTGGGATCAAAGAACTGAGCTTTACTGACTACATCAAAAGCCTCTGTGTTCACCTTTTGCTATTAGAAGTAAATTTATGAGATAAATAGGACTAAGTAAAATGGATAAAGAATTGTGCACAGTTTTTGTCTCAGTGATTTGGTTACTCTATTGAATTAGATCCCATTAGTAGCTAATTTGTATTCTGAAAATGAGTCTGAGCAGGTACATACCTGAACTGCTCAAGGATCAGGCATAACAGAAAATTTCCACCCTGTGTTTACTCCTTTCATTCATGTTCCTGATAAGAAAAGTGTGGAGGTCTGTTTTTTCTGTTCTTCTGTTTTACACAAATATGGCTGGAATCTGTCCTGAAAATTGCCTCTCTTCTCTCCTTCAGGGCTGGAGTTTCTCCCTGAAAAGTAGACAAAAGGAAGCAGTGAGAGACCAATTCATTCTGCAGGTTTAAGTACAGGCTATGACAGCATAGCCTTTTATGTTGCGTTCATGTTTTCTTCAGTGAGGAAGTCATGGAACACAAACTTACACTGAACATACTTTTCGGAACTTTACTCAAATATGAACACAAATTTTAAAACCTTGGTTTTTACTGTAAGATATTTTTTCTCCCTGTACTGGTGTCGTTCTTAAAATGAACCTGGGAGAAAATCTTTTCAGGAGAGACAATTTGTGCCAAATTTTGATAAAGTAAAAAAAAAAAAAAAAAAAAAAAAAAAAAGGCATTTCACAATTTAAAAACAAGGACAACTTGAAAGCAAAACACCTTACTCCACTAATTAATTGTGCATCAAGTCTTTCTTTGACTTTCATTTTACATGAGAATCAGAGGAATATGGAGTATTACACAGCAACGACTGAAGTTCGTGCAGGGAGTCAAACTGATTACTATATATGTGTTTTTCACAAATGGTACAAAATTAGCCACTGATTATTTATTTATTAGCATCTAAACTATCAGGAATTTACATCTCATGAAAATTGCAGTGACCTGTAAGATAGATTTTACATCCCTATTACTGTTCCATTTTAAATGTCGTAAGGTAAGTTTGAAAGTAGAAAACCAAACCAAAATGATAAAGAAAATGTGTACAAATACAACTGGCTAGTTTGTTGGCACAGAGAGGGAAAAGAATTACCAAAGTAGCAATGAGGGAACCAAAACTCAGAACTTTTTCTACCATTTTTTCTACATGGGATCCTGTGACTGATTTCAGTGGAATGATTCTTGGTCTTGAATTTAGTCTTATTTTATATGGCCAAATATTTCTTCCTCTTTTAAATGCATATCCAATATTACATGTGGAAAATTAGTACATTTAAAAAATAAATTATTGATTTAGTTTCCTATATTTCTGACTTACTGGTACGGTCTTTCTGAGAAAGCTCTTGTGAGTTGATCAAGTGAAAAAAAAAATAGATGAACTACTGAATTTTTATGAAATGTCTTATTGTAAATCTCAAACCAGAAACACAATTCTAATAATTATCCACAAAAAAATAATCATTGGACATATCATTGAACATGTTGGTCCCAAGAGAATAAATTACATTTCTTCCTTAAGAATATATACTGTGAGTTGATAGGGTTACATACTGGATTTTCTGGAAGCTGCTGTATTCAACTTCCACTGAAATTCACTAATAGCCTAAAAAAGTTTATTTGAGGTGCATTTTGTCTGGACGAAGTATGGCTTATCAGGCCAAGATTCAGTACTTGTAATACCTACTTTAAGATGTGAGTCTGCTGCATGTCTTGCATGACCTTTTTTTAGTGTTTCTTCTACAGTAGAAAACAATAAGACTCTTCATTAAAAGAAAACGTGCACCCTGTGGAGCAGAAAACTGATATACATATGTATAAAACAGAGTTTATCTAATGATGCCAGTGTGGTCTTTGTTGGCCTCATAAATCTTCAAACATTGTGATCTTAATGAATTTACTTCATAGCATATTGAGAGAGAAAATACTACCCTCGAGAGAAAATACTCATATTCATCTCCAGAGAAAATTACATATAGTTTCCAAGGAAATAATGAAACCACTGTATGTCTTTAAAATTCTGGGAAAAAATATTTTAAAAGAAAGAGTATTGAGCTGAGAAAAACTTTTTATATAACATGAAATATGGTGAAATATAATGTTTACTTAAATAAAATTTACATTTTTAAACATAAAAATAATGTAATATGTACAGTTAACAGGAATGAAAATGCAATTTTCACAAGAAATATGTATTAAGAAGACAAAGTCAAAAGAGGTGGCTTGACTATGTCAATGACATTTTTAATTTTGATTTTTAATACTTAGAAGTGTCATATCACACTGAAACAACTTTACTAAAGCTAAATAATTTTTTTAAATGTTGCTCTAAGCATGGGTTTATTTGGTTCTGGTACAGTTTTTTTGTTTAGATAGGGGGTTTTTTTGCTTGTTTGTTTCTTTGCTTTTTTTTTTACTGGGCTTTTTTTTAGAAAAAAAAAAGGAAGATTTTTTTTTTCCTTTTTTCTTATCAGCTTAGTAAAAGAGTTTATTTTAAATTCTCTGAAGTTGAAATGACATCTCATGTCAAGGCGTTGCTGTCTGACTCATGAATATCACCTAAGGGATTTGTTTTGGTATTTCAAATTAGCAGTTGGTAGAAAAGTAGGTTTACAGACCTATTGGTTTGAAAATGATTGTCTTCGTCACGGAGCATTCACAGAATAACAGAAGTACTGTCTAGAAGGGATTTTTGTAGGACATTTAGTCTGACTTTACACTCTAAGCTGGGCTGAAATAAACACCAGATCAGGTCAGCCATGGCACTGTCTAGCTGAGTTTTGAAAGCCTCTAAAAATACTTCCACTACACATCCATGTAACCTCCTTCAGTGTTCTACTACTCACCTGCAGAAGTAGCTTTTCCTCTTGCTCTCTTTGAATCCCCCTTGCCACAGTATTTCCCTTGATGTACTGCCTTCCATAAGAGTATATTCATCACAAACTGATTGATTATAAATAAATACCCTTTTCTGTGTCTGTTTTGGGGTTCCTATCCCTTCTGGTGGTGCATGAAATTCTTTGTATTCAATGTCTTTCCAATAAGGAGGGTCAAGTTCAGAGATGCGTTACTTTAAATGTTAAGTGTTTTTAAAGTGTTTTTACCTAAAGATGGATGAGATGTCTGTTGCATTAAAATTTAACTCCTAGTAGAGTCACCAGACAAGTTCAGACTGTCACTGCTCTTAAAGGGAACCTGGATACAAAAGTTTCTGTTCATGTCAGCTTTGTCAGCCAAAGGACTAAAAGGTTTATTTCCAGTTTCATATCTGCTGCCTTTTATTTAAGTTCTTATTGTATTTTTCAGTCTGAAGAACTTCCTCTTGTACATTTCTTGCTCATTAGAAGATTTTAAGGATCAGAGAACGAAAGTGTTTTGGAAAGTTGTCAGTCTTTTCTCTGAAAGTGCATCAGTGACCTTTTATTTTGCTATAAATGAGCAGCCACAGTTTTGATTAAGAGCCACACATTGCTGGAGATGTAGGTTCCCTATTGATCCACAGGTCAAAGCTTCATTGCTTTGTTCTGTTTAACCCTTAGAAATAATTCAATCTGTTTGAAGCATGAATCCTGGGTGTTACCAGAGACTGTTTTTATCACTGACTAATGATCCACTATGTGCACAAATGCTTCAACATTGCCTGTTTCTAATGGAGAGATGATGGTAGCAGAGAAAGCAACTAGCTGTCCTAGCAGTGTGAGTCACTTATTAGCTACACTGAAGAAATTAATGTAAAAAGGGAAACATTGTGTCATTCTATACAGGTTTTTTTTCTTTTCATCATTTAATAAAATATTTTGAATGTTTATAGGTGGGAAGAACTGATATCTAAAGCTTCAGCTCAATGTTGCCAAATGTTTGGCTGTGTTGTGGCTTAACCCCAGCTGACAACCAAGCCCCAAACAACTGCTTGCTCACTTCCCTCCTCTCCTGGGATAGGGAGTGAATAACAAGAGTAAAAGTGTTGAGATAGAGATCGTTTAATAGGGAAAGCAAAAGCCACACACACAAGCAAAGTCAAACAAGAAATTAATTCACCACTTCCCATGGGCAGGCAAGTGTTCAGTCATCTCCAGGAAAACAGGGCCCTGTCACATCTCCCAGTGACTCAGAAAGATGAATGCCGTGACTCTGAACATTCCCCCTTCCTTCTTCCCAGCTTGATATACTGGGCATGATGCTCTATGGTATGGGATATCCCTGTGGTCATTTCGGGTCAGCTGTCCAGAATGTGCCCCCTCCCAACTCCTTGTGCCCCCCCCCCCCCTCATTCTGCTCACTGGTAGGATGGGGTGAGGAGCAGAAAAGACCTTGACTCTGTTTATGCCCAGCAATAGCTCAAACATCCCCAAATTATCAATACTTTTGACATGAACTTCTGACTGCTCCTTGTTCTGCTCTGCAACCACCACTAACTTTTCTCCATGGATCCTTATTCTTCTAGCTACTCCTTGGTGTTCTTCCTTTTCTTAGGTGCTCCTGCTACTCACTACCATCAGATACTCTTTCCACTGCTTGAGCCACAACCTCTGTCAGGAGACACTTTGGCCAACCACTGCATTAGCTAACACTTTCTATTATTTTGGGTCCTGGCCAAATATCACTGTATATCACTGAGGACAAACAGAGTGTGGCAGTGTACTACATGCTTACACAGGTGACTTGACTTGCTGCTGTCACTTTACAGCTAACAGGAGACTCTTAAATGATATTTTCTACTCTTCTTTCTTTTTTCCAGGGGAAACATTTTTCATGTCAATGTTATGATGTTATGTGCTATACTTTTAAGCATAATTTCCTACTCTAGACTTCTGTACACTAATAAAATCAGAAACTTTTCTGCATTTGATGATATCAGTGATTTATTGATTTGATTTATTTTTGTTCAAATCAGAAATAGCTTGCTGACACAATAAAACATCTATGAATATATGTAAAATCATCATAACAATAGTAATCATCTGAGCTTGCACACTCATCCTTTTAGTTTTTCTCCCCTTCTCTACCTCATGTCAACAAATTATTACTCCATATTTGGTCCCTCACTCTCCTGGAAATCTTTTCAGCTGTGAGGACAGACCCTTTTTGCTTTAGACTTCAGTCTGTAATATACTGTGTATAATACACTTCTTCCATACTGTGTCTGCACCAGAAGGTAGTGTTTTGGTATGCTACTGAATAAAACCAAACTACATCTCCTAAGTCTTGTGATTTCATGAGTGTTTCTTTCAAAGTCATAATGACTTGTCTTTAGCTGGAGGTCTAATGGAGAATCTCTGGTCACCTTTGGGTAGTTATCAAAGTCTTTGTCCACAGAAAGCTGTGAAAGGACAAGTTGAAAAGAAGCTGAAAGCATTTATGAGAGAAAAACCTGACAGAGGCTGCTAAATACAAGACACTAATTCTATCTCTAATTCAGGAAGACCCTAAGTCAAAAAGCTTTGGAAGCCAAGACATCTTAGCTGGAACTAAGAGATATTTATGGTATTCACATATTCTTGCCTCGGCTTCCACTCCTGGAAACAAGGTAAGAATGGAGCTTTATTTGATCCTAAAACTCAGTTCTTTATTTCTCATGTTATGTCATGTATAATGAAGCAAAACTATGTGTTCATAAGCTCATACAAATTTTAATTTATTTGTAATTTATATTATAATTACATTTTCTACTTGGAATGCAAAATGTATTGAGCTGATTCCTGATATTAAGCTGATATCTATGAGTTGACTACATAAGAAACAGGTGCAATGCACAGGAGGAGGGACCAAGGTTTGATTTACTGTGATTACTTATAGTTCAGAATTATACTTATGATGACTTTATCAGCAATAAATTTGACTGGCTGAACTTGCCCATCCTAGGCACACACATTATGCATGTGTGCCCAGAGCACATACTCTGGTGTCCACATTGCAAGAAGGGTGCTCTAGAGGGTGCCTTGGTTTATACCATATCTATTCCATCATGAAAGAAAAACAAATTTCAGGCATATCAGCATTACACTGAAATCTGTACAATATCAATTCAAGTATAGACACTCTGTAAACAGAAGTACCCCTGTAACATACAGTTGACTCTGTAGATATATTTTTTTACACTTGTGACAGGTTCATGGCAAGGAAAAAAAAAAGCCAAATAGGACAGGAAATTCAGAACATTGGTATTATTATAAGCAGCAAGGAACCAACGTCTGAAGTGATCAAAACACTTTGGCAACAAATTGCCTTCCCAGCTCCACTCAAAGGGGAAACAGTTATTCACAGCACCAAATTGGATAAAACAGAGAGGGTGCAAAGAGAATCTGGGAATTCATGTCAATGTGGGAAGCAGTATAAAAAGAGAAAAAGGAGATCCATATATAAAAAGATTTATCTGTCTAACAAAGAAAAAGTAAATAAGTGGTCATGTAAATACTGGAGTACAATTAAGTAGAAGAATTGGTAGGTTTGATAGTTGAACTCTACGGGTACGAACTATACAGGCAGTTTTCAAAACGAACTGCAGTTGCACCTGTAAACTAAATGAGTCTGGGACTGAGCTATTGCAATGAGACCAACAGACTGTGTCCATACAAACAAATGTTCTTACTTTCTATGAGAGAGTAGCCTCATCCAAACTAATCAGTGAACTTAATAATATTATGTTCCTGGCTTAACTGGAGAATAGTGTCCAGAAATTTCCTAATACAGTCCTATTTGGGCTGGATGGATTCTGGTCAAGAAATATCACAAAAATATATGTATAAGCCAAAAAGAGTTTTGGTGCTCAAGAATGTCCTCATACCTAGGACTGTCCCCCAGTGCCATTTAATTACTTGCTATGACAAAGCTGGAGGATAGAAAGCTTGAGTAATAGGGAATGAGTGTGATCAGCAAAGAGACTACAGTTTTAGTGAAAGAAGTCACTAAAAATGGAAATGCAAAACATATTTTCAGAGCAAAAATATGTGATCATATAGAAACAGGAAAGCTAAATATTACAGCCAGATAAGATGTATGGGATTTTGAAAGATTTTATTTCTGTGGTTAACTCTGACAGTGACAAATGAAAATTATAGGTCTTGAATGCTTCAGAATTAGATTTATAGACAGACATTTAGAAGAATATGGAAGAAAATAGTAGAAAGAGAGAAGAAAATATTTAGATTAGAAAACTGTTTAGTACACAGAAATGTGATGCAAGTGAATTATACCTTCTCTTTTTAAATATGGAAATTTTCTGTTGCCAAACAGAAAGTTGAAGATTTGTAATTTTTGCTGATGCAAATGACCTGTAGGCTTCCAAAAACCAAACACACATTAAAACTTCTTTCAGTAAATATTAAGTATTTTTCATGTCACATCTACATTCATAATAAATTTTAAATAAATGTATACTAATTGTCCAATCTACCACCAAAAAACCCCAAACAAATACAAACCAAAAAAACACCATTAATTCCCTCCCAAAGAACCCCAAATCAATAAAACAACAAAAGAAGTCGTGAATTTTTAGCTATGAGTTAACAATAAATTCCAAATACATTTTTGTTTACTTCATTAAAACTTCCTACAAGTAATTTTAAAATTCTTCTTTTTTTATTATCAGGTCAAGGGGAAAAAAAATCTGTTTATTGGGTTAACACTTGATCAAAGAAAATAGACATAGAAAGAGTTTTTACAGTAGAAGCACAACTGAATATGCATATATGGTTTGTGCCAAAAAGATCAAAACCAGCTTTGGAAATATAGTGAGTCAGTATAAGAGTGTCTGAATAAGTTAGTGCTCCAACCTGACCACAGTATAATGAATCATCAATGACAGCTGGTCTAGTAATGGGTGTTCTCAAAGTGGGTTTGAATACAATTCTGCATCTCAAGGCCCTTACAAACCACGGATGCCCTAAGTCCTAAGTCACTCATGGATCATGCAGTAGTTCTCATCTTTTAGATTCTCTTAGATCTATTCTTTAAAATTAGGTAGAATATATTGGATCAGAACTATAATAAAGCAGAAAGATATTTCCCAGATTGGAATTGTCCTGGGTATGACCATCCTGGGCAGTAGTTCTTCCTCTTTTCTCTGCCCGCATGCGCATGTTAATGTACATGCAGACCATCTCTAAAACCATACAGCATGGAAAATTAAAAGATCAGTGCAGACTCATAGACATCTTTTTTTTTTTTCCTTCTGTCATTGGAGAGATGGTTTTAATGTTGACACAACCAGTAGCAGTGAAGAAATTGTGTTAGTCATGAGGAACTAAGAGAACTGGAGAATGAAGATAGCAATCTGAACCACTGAGTTAATTGCACAGCAATTACAAATATTTTTTTTTCAGATATATTTATGTCCACACTCCAGGGATGTAACCTGTAGTAAGATCTGACCTTACTATCACTTTTGATCTGTTGCTATAGGTAGAATGGCTCATCAGAATTTTTATGCATTGCAAGCCTAAAAAAATTCTAAAAATTCTCTAAACAGTTGCAGTTCCGATTTGTGTGTGCTAGAGAGGGGTGTGGAAAGACTAGAAGACAAAGAAAGTCAGAAAAAGCAGAGGTGGGGAACTTTAATTTTTCCAAAACCTGGCAAAAAGATTTGTCAAGTTAGAGTTGGGATAAAAGAGTGACTTGCCTGGCACATTCAAGGACATGGAATATACAGGAGACACCAGACATGTGAGTAGTAAAGAGGGAGGAAACTCAAGATCACTTAGTGGTAGAAAGTACCTTGATTTAAAAGTAGACTTTGTACTGAAGGCATCTGAATCACAGCCTTTGTCCACACTGAGTCTCTCACACTGGAAGGATTTTTCCTCAAATAGACAACTATGTGTACTTGAAATCAAGAGTTACTTGTATATGTGGGGGATATGGTCAAATGCTGGACTGTGTTTTCTCTCTTAATAAGGATGGAAGTGAAGTTATCGCTTGAAAGTTCATATATTTGCACTATTCTTCCTATAAATCCTCACTGGTTCTTCCACAGTTGAGAAAATAAAATAGGACACAGTATCCTTGCCATATCCAGATTCACTGTTGGCTATACACAGATAAATGCAAAAGGAGTAACAAGTGAATGCTCACTCAAAACCTGATACAGCCATAATTCATGTCTGGAACAGGGACACATCAAACTCCTCAAAGTCTTTTGAAAGAATAACTCAAGTAATCATGTGAAATGCAGTGCACTGAAGGATTATGTTTTTAGAATGCTTTTGAAAAACAAATCTAATCACCTTCTACTAAAATACTATTTTTTTTAACTGTAACTTTTTTATTCTCCATTTTGTTTTGTTTTGTTTTGTTAACTTGATCAGTTCAAAATATTTACAGTTATCAGGTCAAACTCAGGAGGAGGCTTAATTGGTCCAAGTCTCGTGGTGATTGAAGGAGACTATAGACATTGGCTCTGAACCCTTCTCAGCCAGGCTGTAGCTTTCATCCAAGACATTTAGACAGTCCAAATCTGCACAGTCATTCATTTCAATAGCATTTTTTCCAGTTTTATTGTACTGCTGCTATGCTCATATCAATAAATATTTCTAAATGACTTGAAAATTTGCAGCTTTTAAAAGGGGTTACTCAAAAGCAGCTGAATTCCAAGTTCAATTAACATTCCATGAACCTGGCAAAGAGTACACAAAGGAACAAAGGTAAGAATTCTAAAATTATTTGCTTTACAGTCATCCCCTCTGGATAGTCTAAATTAAGCACAGCAGCCATCAGGCAAAGTACCTCAGGATTTTCTGTAACCACTTAATTCAACTGCTGTGTCACCAAAAGTTGAAGCTTTTCCACCCACCTTGTAGAAGCAGCTCATCACTGTGTTGACAGCCTTAGGATCCACATGCTTAGCTATAATTTTACTCTATAGCAAAGAGGGGAAAAAAATAAAGAATAAAGAAAAATATAGTAGATGGCTAGAAATTAAATGCTGGAATTTAAATGCCATCATTCTTATATAATGACCAAAGAACAGTTCACAGGATTAGAGAAAAGGAGTTTTTAAACTTCCATGATGTTGCTTTAAAATATTTCACAAATGTAGGGTTTATACTGAGGAACAATCATCTATACTAATTATGAAGTAATATAATGAATAATATCATTTGTGAGTCCCCGGAGAGTTGAAAAGGAATCCTAGGAGGATACGTAGACTTATATTAAGAAAAGAGTATATCCCTGACTTTTTGGATTTCTCCAATTTTTAACAGCTTTTATCCTCCATATTCCCCGACTAAATAACTGTAGTGATAGTAAGTACTATACCCCATTTCCATTCAAAAGCTGACATTTAAAATGGTAAAAGAAAAGATGCATGAAATAAAGGAATGACTTTTTTGTTTTTTCCTAAATTTCATACTTTTAAGTCTATAAATTTAATCACTACTACTTTTAAATTATTTTATAGAGTTGATTCCTGAAAGTTTCTCACTTTCAGAGTCTGGAGAACGAGGATATTCAAGAGATGTTTGCAAGAGCAAGTGAAAGGTGAAGTCACTGATATAAAGTTGTAATAAGTATCTGAATCAAACCATTGTAGTTTAAAGGAACTTCCTGACAAAGGTTCAGATATCACTACCTAGAAATAATTTTTAAAAATAGTTGCTGGCATCAACAAGAAGTAAGGGAAATATGACTACTGATTAGTCCAAAGGATGAACAACAATATTAAAGCATGTGACAAAGTTCAAGATCTACAACACATGTCACACATATATACTGAGATAAACTGATGATTGATAGAACAAATTATATTCTTCTTGCAATTTCAATTGCCCTATGGCACTTTATGCACATTAATCTTCATTAGGGTGTGCTACAGCATCAAATCTTTAAGGAACTGCCAAAAAAATCTTGCTATATTTTCCCATAAGAAAATCACCTTGCCACCTTGAATGCTAAGACTGAAAAAAACCCAAAGATATAAAGACTTCAGGAAAAAACAAGTATCTCCCTTGACAGAAGAATTATTAGGATTTTTCAGTGCTTTGTCAGGGGTTTTCTGATTTTCCTTTATTAATTCTCACAATCTCTTGCACACAGTCCTGAGATTCACTTTTTCTTTAACTCTATGTACCCCTATTTCTTCTGCATTTCAAAGGAAAGATACTGGCCCCTGTCCAAATACCCCAAAATTCCCAAGAGGATTGTGTGAGATGGAAACAAAACATGGGAAAACATTTCATGTTTATTTACAGCATATATAGCTGAATCAATATCAGTATCTGCCCTACCAGTTTTTGGACCTCTCCTAAGAGTTATATAGATTAAGAACCTAGAATAATTTTGCTCACAGCTCTTTCTCCATTTTTTACATATAAATAATTAAAACAAAGATGAGGGAACCAGATCTAAAAATTAAATTACTAATTTCTTTACTTTGAAAATACATAATGGAAAATTGGATAAGGGTAATAATTAATATCAATCAGAAAAGCTAGGACTAGAGTTAGGGTTAGGGTTCAGAGAGCATCAAAGCCTACAGCTCCAGAGACACTGGGGTAGCAGAAGGCATGCCAAGGGGAGCTTGGCACTTGCAACACTGCTCCTTCCATTTCTCTTCTGGGCTGTTTCTGGTGCCATGCCACTCAGCTTCACCCCTGACTTTGCCATTATTATTTTGAGGCTACTAAGAAAATTTTGAGTAATACAAGGGAAATTTATATCAAGCAGTGTATGCGATTCTTTTTTTACATTGTTAATTTTTTACTTCTCCTAAACAAAAATGATCATATCTTTTATTCAAAGGAAAACCTCTTTTTTTCCCAGTAATTGTTATCCTTCAGTGTGGACTGGCACTAAAAACAAAACCTTGTCCTACTTTTATGTTAATTAATTCTTTTCTATGTTTTTGCATCCACTTTTTTATTTTTTTTCTGTCTCTACAAACCTTAGCAGAATAAATTTTTAGTATTACTGTAATTCTTGTTTAGTTAAGGAATATTTGTATTTTGCCTAGGCTACATTATACTGCATTTACTGTAGTTCAGAGAGGTGGTTCCCAGCGTACTATTAGAATAACACAGTTGTGTCACATTTAAGCAGCCTTGGACTGTTTTTTCCTTTCCATAATACCAACAAATTTTAACTTCTGCATCTAGTTTTACTTTCTCAGTTGGGGTGTACATACCAGTCCCTCTTGTTCTCCCCTATTAAGTTTTCCTTCTGATAGCCAACGGTTTTTGCTTACCACAGGTGACTATATAACACAAGAATAATAGCACGTGTATTGGTATTACACTTACCCTGTAACTTTACATAACCCCAAGTCTGTATTCTGCTATGTACTTACAGAGTCATGTAAGACATATTGTACAATATTTTTGTGGACAGAAGCACATTGCAGTGGTAATGCCTATTAAGCCATTAGGAAATAAATTAAGGACTAAACCGAGGAAAATATTTTCACCAAGGATGCAGTAAATTTAATTAGTTAAATCAATAGTTCTTACTGCATTCCAAGTTTGGCTTTTATTTGACAATATTTCTGCACTGCTGTTTTTTTTGTCCTACTTGTTCTTCCCTAGTGCTCCTGTTCTCTCTCGACCAATTTTTGATTTCTTATTTCTAGAAGCTATGATAAAAAATATTTTATTGAGAGTGAAACCAGATCACAATTTTAAGCATTCTTGTGCTTAAGAAAATAAAGGCTTATGCAAAATCATGCCTTTTTTACATGAAACCCTAAATGAAAATTAGAGTTTGATGCACCTGTGAAGTCACCGGTTCACTTGCAGGTGCCAAACCCTGTCCCCAGAGAAGGGAAGCTTAAGATAGTGGATAGAGTAAGGTTAGGAAAATGTACTTGAACAGTGCCAGACATATAGAAAATGTCTCTGAATCCCAAGTTACTTCAGAAATCAAATGCTGCTATTTGCTAAATGATTACTGCTGTCCAGATAATAAAATTTCAGTTTGTTCTCCAGACTCCCTTTTGACTAGGGAATACTCCGGACTTGGTGAGATACCAGTAAGCTCTTAGCTTTCACTACTGTTCACTACTTTTTCAGATGCATAAAGAGGGCTAGAGATTATCTTGCGTATTTGATATTTTCCAGCAGAGTTGTTTGGATACGTTTGCATTTTTTATCGTTTCTTCTAATCAGTTCTCTAGGTATAAAATCAGCAATAGATCTTAAAAAGCTGAAGCAGAAAGGTTAGGATAAAAAGAAAGCTTCTTGAGATAAATTTAAAAAAACCTTAGTGTCCGAATGTAGCAAGATGTATTTATTTTTACAGTGTATATTATACAGTTTACAATGATGTTTTATCATAAAAATCAGATATTTTATCTTTGAATCTGCCTCTTGCTTTATAGCCTAAGAAAAAACAAGTTAGGCTTGATAATTTTAAATGGAATTTTTAGAAATGTGTAGCTTCAAAGTCGAGTTACAGATGAACCAAATTAATCTCATAATTGAGTGAGAGTGAAACTAAGAAGTCAGACTGTGGCATCACTCACTATTTCCTTCTGAGTTAAATAAAAAGTTCTTTACAATATGGTTGGCAATCAACAACCTTATGCAGTTTAACAAGGGCAAATGCTGGATTCTGCACCTGGGACAGGGCAACGCC
>JAWWLV010000088.1:25969605-25984318 GCA_035041135.1 Platyrinchus mystaceus
GGAGAGGAAGTGGAGGGGCAGGCACTGATCTCTTCACTCTTGAGACCAGTGACAGGACTTGAGGAAGCATCATGAAGTTGTGTCAGGGAAGGTTTAGGTTGGATATCAGGAAAATGTTTTTCACCCAGAGGGTGGTTGGGCACTCAAACAGGTTTCCTGGGGAAGTGGTCACAGCACCAAACCTGTCTGAGTTCAAGAAGTCGTTTGGACAATGCTTTCAGACACATGGTGTGATTCTTGGGGTGTCCTGTGCAGGGCCAGGAGTTGGACTCAATGATCCTGATGGGTCCCTTCCAACTCAGCAGATTCTATGATTCCATAATTTTATGAATACAGTTCTTAACAGTTTAAAAACTAGGAGCAATAAATAGAAAGTAAATTATCTTAAAAAAATAAGAAAAATTACTATCAGTTCACTGCCAAAGGCTGAACTATCTTATCCTCTTGGGTGAGGTGATACACAGATCTACAGCATTCCTAGATACTTATTTTCCTTCTGTACTATTTTTCCCTCTATGTTTTATTTTATTAGACTCAGCACTTTTTACATCAGCATACATGAAGGGCTTGGATTACGTCATTACTGTCAGTAAATGGCTCTTTACTCCATACTTTTTGGCATATACTTGTTGCCATGTTGACTCCCTTATTAACAAAAGATTGTTGGTAGATGATTGTTAAGTATGGAGAAGCATGTGGTAATCAACATCACTCACAGTCATGACAGAAAAATAAATGGAATGTGTCCAATTTAAATGGGCAATACATGTCAGACATCAGCTGAAAATGGCTTTCAGTATTGACACAATATAAAAACATAGACTAGATTATAGATTTATATTTCTTAATATTTACTCTTAGTAAAAACTAATCCCACCCTCCATATCACACAAAAAAAGCCCAATAACTTTCTAAAAATACCTTCAACTACTTACAAGAACAGAAGATTTTCCTATTCCACAAGCAGATTTTCAAATAATATGGGAGGTAAGAACATGCAACAGAAGCATGGTAGTTTTCCTCCTACTGCTTTCCTAGTTCTGTTAATGCTGTTCTCTTACTGGCTTGTGACACACTATTATGAAGCATTACAGCACTTTCCAGGATCTTGATCCATATAAGAAATGGCATATTACTTCTGAGATTAAGAAAAGGTTAAAAGATGCAGTCTCCTTTGGTTTCTTTAATAAACCTAACAATTATATATATATATGCACAGCAGGTCTTGCCATAACAGCCTCTCTGGGCAAAGATTTCAAAGCCATTACACTCTGAATGTAAATCTAATTAATAGCCAGACAGTCAAATTAATAGCCAGACTGAAAATATACTCATTTATTTGTAGAAATCACTGTAAATTGGTTGAAAAAATATACATGGATAAAGACAGATTCTGAACTTTCAGAAAGAACTTCAATTGCTGCTTTTTTAGTATTCACAAGTGCTTAAAATGTAAATATTTATTAAGTAAACTATGGATTTAGGCTTGGGAAAATCTTCATATTCGACTTATTTTTCCTTGCAAAACTCTTTCTAGTTATGAGGGAAGTGAAATGACTATGATGCAAAACAAAGAGTCCAAATTTCTTTTCCTCTAGCCCCAAGAATTGCATTCTTGGCTGCATACTAATCAACTTATGGAAATAGGAAAGATATTTCTCTTGCCCCTACTTTCCAACAGTTTTTCAGAGAAATTGGAAAGGTGTTTTTAATTCCCATTTCCTGACGAGGTCACTGAACAAAGAGAAGTGCTTCAGTTGCAATGTTATTTTGTGTAATTTACTCCTGGTTGATAATAAGAGATCATCCATTCTATGGAGGAGAACACCACAAAATACAAAAGTATGTGTACATATATTTGTACTAATAGAAACTCAACCTTTTTCCACTTTTTCCAAACTCTTCTGACTTCAAAATGAAAAAAAAAAGGAAATTAATCACTTGGCTTGATGACACTTAAAGGTAAAATTTTGATTTTGAAAATTAATCTTGCAACTGAATAACATAAAATGTCATAGCAAATATCTTGAACAAATATCCTGAAATGAAAAGTCACAATGTTCTGCCAAAGAAGGTCAGCTAGAACATTTTGACTTTATTGAAATTATTTCAATGTTCTTTAAAGAAATGTTATTGAAAACTAGCTGCTTTAATTTTAATGAGGTGTCATTCTTCAATGGAAACACTATTATCTCAGAACACTTTATAAGTTTTCAATTTTTTCTTTTCACATCTGATGAAAATGTGCATTTTACATTAACAACCAAAAATGGGAGACACAGAAGTGTTTCATATTGGATCAACTTTGCTTCCATGGAAAGAAAGTAGGTGGGGAGAGGAAGTTATCAGACATTTCACAAACTACACATATGACTACTGTAGCAAGAGATTTGTTTAGCCCTACTGCAGACCATATCCTACAATAGCCGATTTGTGTATTATTTTCCCCAACTCCAAAATGTAAAACAGAAAACAATAAGGACACCTAGGATAAGCCCTTGCTTATCACTCCATTATCTGTATAAATTGCTCTCAGAAGCGTTTTTCAAATTTATCTCTCCTTTTAAGGACATCTCACCACAAAAATATTTTGCAACTAACACTGAATTAAATCCATTGTGCTTTCCTGTGGTACTGATGAAGGAATTGTGCACTATGTTTTCATGACAAACACATCATTAGTGTACATACATTTAAGCTGATTATGTCATTCAGCAAAAACGACATTAGGGTTAGAATGATACAAAAGCACAAATCACACTCGATGTTTCTCAAATACCAAGCTTTGTGAGATCTAATCAAGATTTCATCAAATGTTTTATTAAACTCAGCCATGTGAGCCTTGCTGAAGCCAGATGATCTCTTATTATCTACTAGGAGTAAATTACATTCATTTTTGAACTGCATTTCAATGAAACCCCTCCTAAAATACTTGGAAGCTAGAAGGGGGTAAACTTATAAAACTATAAAATTACTACTCTGTTTCTTCCTAGAAATTGTTTGATAAAGAAATTAAAATGGTAAGCTGAGGAAATTGGCATTATGAATATTACTGATCACAAAAAAGGTGGAGAGTATGATATTAGCAATATGTGGTATGATCAGTAATGACTAAAAGGAATTTATTTTGATTTACCATTTACTCCTCATTTGTATTACAAAAAGTATCTTTTTAATTATAAGACAAACAATAAGAAAATATTCCTGACTAGGGAGATAAATTGCATGTTAGTAAACAGCATAAAAAGTACTGTATGTTTCAAGCTACAATTTCAATCTTTTATTTGTAAGATGAACAGGAGAAAGACGTAAATATACATATTTAAAAACATGAATGAGCCTCCCATTCAGAGGGTGAGAAAGAAAATGTTGAAATGAGGTGTTTCTTCAGCAGGCCTTTCTGAAATGGACCCTATATTAACACTAGCATGTGCCAAATGAAGAGTATCAAAGGCAGAAAGAGACTTGACTGTCCACTAAACTTCTAATTCTACACCTGAGGTACACTGAGTGGAGGAACGACTCTGATAACCTGAAGATAAAATCGTTTCTTATCAAGGAAGAAAAGGTATTTCTCATCTCTGTAATGCACACTCCAGAACTGGAAATCACAACATTAAATTAGCTGAAAGCACAATTGTAAGTAAGAATACTTAAAAAAACCCAAACCTTAGAAATTACAGAACTAGGCACGTGTTAGGGATACAGCTCTCTGAGGCGTGGATGAAGGCAAACCTTGTTACCTGTCACTGTATACACACATCTAAGTGCACAGCCGGGTTTTCTTCACTCCATTCACATCAGCTAAACCCTTTAGCAGGCATTGGTAATGCACACTGAACACCCAAGCAACATGTCTGTCAGGTAAAATGATGTATTTACAATTGCTTCCAAAACCAGCTGATTATATTTAGCTTAGTGTAGTACATTGGGCACACCTGGCAGGGTGGGGATAGCAGGGGGCTGCAGGGTGGTCTCTTTGGGAGGAGGCCACAGGAGGACGAGGGCCAGAGATGTGAGGAGGCACCAAGAAGACCCTCCTGGGGAAGATCTGTGGGAGAGAAGTATTTGAAACCCCACAGCAGCAGACATGCTCTTGAGAGGAGGTACTTCATGCTGAAAAGGTACACCCCTGATAGACAGCAGTCTGCAGATGAAACGTGTTGAAACAGAGACACCCCTGAGGGACTGCAGCCCATGAAGGGCACATGCTGCAGACTGCACACTGGAAAGCACAGAGGAGGGGACGATGCCCAGGAGAGAGCAAGCAGCAGTGGAAAGAAACTGTTGCACGTGACCCCAAACACCCTTGCTCAGCCAAAGGAATTGGGATGGTCTGAGCTTAACCTACAATGACAACAAAGTTGGTACAAGAGAGAGGGCAGGGCAGGATAGGTGTTCAGCTTAAGATGAACCTAGGAAAGGGGGGGGGAAAAGGTATTTAATTGTTTAGGTTTTCTTTTTTTTTTTTTTCTCAATTATAGATCAGTGATTAGAAATTTATATTAACTGGGAAAGTATTAAGCTCAGAATAAGTTTTCTGAGGAAAGACTGTTTTTTCTGCAACACATCCATAATTTCTTACATTTTTGGGGTATTTCACTGTTATTCAAGTGATGAGATTTATCAAACAGAGGGAATAAAACTGCATTGTCAGCTTAATTGTCACCATTTGTCCTCCACTGGAAGAGGTCTGATGTACAACTATTTTTAGATATGTACTCAAGTGAAACCTATGCCCCTCATAACCACAGTAAGTGTTCAGGATTGTTTGCTCCTCATTCTTTTTGTTTCCATTACTTTGCAACTGTTTTACATTTTTACAGTGGATAAAAAACTGGAAGTATGTCTTGCTTCTCAAGTATCAAAATGTACACAGGATCACATAATGCCAGCACTGTATTCAAACACTTAACTGCAAATTGGAAATTTAAGCTGGGCACTTATTTGGAAATTAAGTATAAAGTATGAAAAATGAGGAAATTGTTCGCTTTAAATAATATTAGTAATGAATACCCGATAGGCCACAAAGCCTCTTCTATCCAAGTACACTAAATCCTTCAAGTAGTGAAAAATAAAGCAGTCACTTTGACCTTTGGTGTAGTATAACCCCTCTTAGTTTCTATTAGGCTATGCTACTTCCTAAAGCATAGATCTTTCCGAGATTGACACCTCAGTAGGTTGAGACCTCAGCTTTGGTAATAATCTAATATAGATGCTTCAGCAAATACACATGGAAGTGTCAATCACTGATTACAAAGGAGGTCAGGACGGCGGAGTTTCTCTCAATAATGATTAAAACAAGCCAAATATTTCATGGCATTTAGGAACCAAAATTCTTTGTCTTTCAAAATGCAAAGTCTAAGTAGACAACTGCATGAAGAAACAGAAACAGAATTTACTGTTGGATAGAAATTACATAACACTAAAATTATACTGGTAATTTCTAGTGTCAAAATTTTGCCGATATAGTCTTACCAATTACTACTTTCTCAGGGAAGATTGATGACTCCTAAAACATCATTGGCCAACGTCCAAATAAAATGGAGTACCTGGAAGTCCTGACAGGTCATGTGATTTTTTACTGTTTGTAAATGCTCAAAACCTTGAAGCATTAGATGATAATCTCTTCACAGCAAGTTTCAGTCGATAACTTTTCTTAACATGGGATATGACTTGGAAGTGCTCTCATTTGTCTCTAAGATTTTCTCAATATTTTGTTCTAAAATATCAGAAAACTAAATGTAGCATAAACTTAAGTTGGGTTACTGTTACAAAATTTGTCTGTTTCTTCATGACAAAACCAGCAAATTCTATATACACCTTCTTTCAACTGCATGCATAAGTTTTTAAAAGGTACAATCATTGTATTTAATACTTTTAAATCTTTTTCTCTTCTTACTAGCTTTAGCGTAAAGACAGATTCAGGACAAAATTCAAAAAGAAATGTTTCAGTAATAATTTCCTAAAACCAAGATGTTATCAAAGAAGTTGGTTCTAGAGCTGCCATTTCTGAAGAGAAGCTTCATTTATGTGAAGTGAGGAACCAATTTTAAGTGATTCTGGTATGATCTGAAGTGCTGCAGATGCTGTATGTGCTTCAGGAAATAAGATGCAAAAACACTGATTAAGATTGATTCAGTAATTTCAATTATTTTTGAATGTTGATTTTCAGTATGTTATCGTCCCTTTTGTAATTCATGATGAGACACTTTAAATCATCCCCTTTTTTTGAGGTCACAGAAAATTTTACAGTGAATGTTTAGGTTTTTGTTTGCTGCTAACAGAAGAATCTACTTTGAAAGGATCACTTTGAGACATAAATCCATAAGGTTTATGAGATCACTGATTTATTTTGTTTTATTCATATAATGGAAATACATCTGTGGAAACAGTAAATTAAGTCATGATGAGGCCAAGCACCCTGAGGAGTCGGAGAGAAGGATGGTTATTAAGCAAGGAGCAGTTAGGAAGCAATCATGTTGCCCTCTCTTTCAGTCCATACGAGGCATTTCAGCCTGAAATTTGCCTGAAGCAATGGCCTCATCCCAGGGGCTGAAATAATCATCAGCACACTGAAGCAACTTCTGTTTGAATACTAGGATCAGGTGTTTGAACACTAAGATCCTTTCAGTGCAGACTGGCACACTGAAACAGTCTTAAATTTACATCTTTTCTTCTTGTACTGCTCTTGGAAATCCACCGACAAAATAGCTTTTTGCTTCTAAACCACACAAAACCTTTTAAGAATGACAAAACTATTGGGTGTGCTATACATTAGTCTGATCCTGATACCGTTGATATCAACAGTTGTCTGACATTTTAATTTCAGTGGGAAGATTAGATTGATAAAGCAATGGACATTAATACAAATAGACTGTTACTAGGGCAGTTTAAAATTAGGCAAGTAATCTGTTTCAGTGATAAATCCTGAGGAAACCTAAGTACTTGAATGAGCACTTCATAGTTTCAAATCCTGTATTTTTTAAGGTACAAAGAGATGTTTTTTGCTTTGTTCATCCAAACAGAAACTACAGAAATAATTCTGCTGTTGAAAAAGAAATAACTAGATAGAGAGATATCGCACTCTCACATTAAATTCAATAGCAATTTGGTCCGGGAGTAGGTGTATATGTGGAGAAAATAAAAAAGAAAGTGAAAATGCAATGTTTTGTTAGGAGGAAAGATCTAGAAAGAAAACTGCATCCTTTCATTTGTTGCCTAAATATTAGAGGCAAAAAAACTCCAGGCTAATTTAGAGATAAGATAGAGAACAGGCCTTTAATGAAGGCCTTCTGGCACTAGGAGTACAAAAAATCGTGACCACAGTTTATGGTCTGGTCTGAGAACTACCCACCCCTAGATCTGCCCACTGGCACACCTCCCTGGAAACCGAGTCAGGGGTCTCAAGACCCTTTTCTTCCTCATCTTCCTCTTCTTCCCAGCATGTACTGTCTTTGTAGCTTCTCCAAGGTTCCAGGCCTGATGGTTGCTTTGACTATGATGGTATCTTGTTGTTCAGGCCTGTGGTGCATATATTCTTAAACAGAATGTGTTTACTATAGTCCTGCTTTGAAAGGAGCCTAAACAAGCCTAATGAATTTAGAAAATTTGAAATGAAGTGGGGAATATGGCTTGATAAGTGTTAACTGCTATTCTAAAGTGTGACAGACTATACAGCTATATTAAAATCTACATAAAGCTAAAAATCCTAAAAACTCAAAGGCATCAATTTATACATTAATATATTTCTTTCTAATGCATGAAGGAAATTCTGACTTGGAAGACCATCCTTTTTACAGAAAGACATCCTTTGAATTATCTAAATTGTAAGCAGGGTCTTGATCCCAGCATACTATCCTACCCACTTCAGGCAGCCAAGCTTCCAGTTTTATTTCCAATTATGTTCCAAGAAAAAAGATGATAAACTAATTAAAAGATATGTTGGTGCTCCCTGGCATACGCTGGCTGTCTAATCATCTTCCAACAGATGTAAACAGGGCATAACTCTGGTTTACCTGAATACTTAAGTACAGAAAGAACTGTCTTGCCAGAGCTTCACAGTGTAGTCAGCCTACACCAGGAAATCTGGCTGAGGGGTTATCAGAAAAAGACCCAGTTATCTCATAGAGGACAGGAAAATGTTTCCTTTACAGGAGAAATTTATATCTCCAAAGTAAGTAAAAAGAATATTCAATTTTTTTATGTGTTTCAATTATATTTACTGGAAAGCAGTGCTAGCCTTGATATGTTGTAGTATTTATTTGCTACTTTTAGACTCATGAAAGTTTATCTTACAACATGTATTTTGTTGCAATGTGCTTTTTAAATTTAAAATAGAACAGAAAGCTCCATTGGGACTTTATTTTCTCCCAACCCCAGATGTCTAATTCATAAAGCACATAAACACTGGTTTCTTTATTCTATGGAACTTGCAACTTTTATTCATCTCACGCATACATACTGATACATGGGAGTTAAAAGCCGAAAGATGTTACTTGTCTGAGCTGTAGTTTCAATGAGACTTGGTTTAAGCCAGTGAGCTTGTACTGAACACACCAAGTGATCATCTGGTCTATATCTGGTGAGCAGTAGACTTATAAATAATTAACACCATTCAAAAGAACCCCTACAGACTTGATTTTTCTGTATAATTTTAAACTAGGATGAGCAAGGCTAAAATTAACGGGATAAGCACTGCTGTACAACTGATGGCAGAAGATTACAGGAACATGAATTGTTATTTCCCTTCATTTGACCCATCTTCTTTCATTTCATCAGGCACTACAGGAAAGAGGCACAGGTCCTGGTAACACTGATATGCCATGCCAACAGTCTGGAGAGCTGCCTAAGCTGGCTAAGGTTTAACGTCATCTGCAGCTCTTAAGGATGCACTTCAGCAGCAGGAAGACATGGAATTGCTATTTGAGAGTGAAGAAATTTGCAACAAAATTGCTGAGATTGATGTTATTATGACTGGAAATGTGTGTGTAGGCACTGAAACTAAAATATATAACAAGGTTTAAAAGGGTGACAAGGTTAAAACTCCTGTATTGACAACATATGACATTGTTTTCAGAACGCTATTCCCAGTAGTAAAATTAAGAAATGTACTATGTCAAAACTAAAAGGCTCACAGTTGGAGAAATCAAAGCATAGCTGACTGTCAGCAAAGACCCTGTGTCATAATACCATGAAGCTGGCAGCAAGATTGCATTTTATCACATACACCAGTTCTTTTGCTGTTAAATGCTCAGGAAGACAAACTACAAACATATATTTCAAGCACATACGCAAAAAAAAAAAAAAAAAAAAAAAAAAAAAAAAAAAAAAAAAAAAAAAAAGAAGAAGAAGAAACCCATGCAACAAAACCTGGACAGCCAGCAAGCAATGTGGCCTAAGATCTATGGAGACTGCAGTAAGCAAGATTCTGATCCAAATTACAACTCTAACAGCTGAACTGCTAAAGGTTATAGAGTTTTTCACTGCCAGTCAAGAGGACCTAGAGCTGTTGTGAGGACTCCACTGCCAAGTCTCTTCTCCTGTGTAGCACAGAAGTGATCCTGGCCAGACCAGATGGATACATGTCTTGTTGCATGCATTGGCAAAAATCTGAACATATTCAATGCTATCTAATATGCATTTACCATGGTCCTAATGGTAAAACAATGAAGTCAATAGAAAGTTAATATTTGTTTTTTTAGTTAAAAAGGAAACAAAAAATTAAGATGTATTTATACTTAACTTTTTGATTTAGAAAAGGAGCACTCAACATTAATGTTTCAGGGCAGATCAGAAACACACTTTTGAAGCAAAGCTTCTGAAATAGGTTTACTTTCATATTGCAAAGTAGTGTCAGAGTACACAAACTTGATGCAGAAGTTGAGCCAGAAGATGCTCTCAGTTTGTGCTTACTGTATTCCACCTGCTAATGGACATTTATCTCATGGGAACAAACTACAGCTAGTTCAAAGTAAAAATTGTGCTTACTATAGGCATTGGTACCCCACTAAGAGCTGTACCTACCCCTAATAGGTAACACTTCTACTTTGCAAATATGGTTACAAATATCCTTTCCTTTATCTGATGGGACAGAGAACAACTAGATGGGTTCTAGTTTCTGCTCTTTGAGTCCTTTGCCCTCAGCTTCTTGCCTGTACAGGGTGAAAATTCAGCCTTCTGGGTTCTCTGTACTTATTTCTGTAATGATCCTTGTCTGTCAGTCTGTCAGAGCTCAGCCAAGCTCCCACCGCTCAAGGCTGGTGATTGCCCAAGGCTCACGCCCAGCCCTTCCTTACCCACCATAACAGCCTTTTAAATAGATGCCAGAATGCGCAGGCTTAAAGCCACACAGTCTAATGTCAGTGTTTTCCTCCATTAAAACCAGGTATCATGGAAGAACAGTGCCTTAGGGACAGGGAGCAGCGCCAGAGCAGAAGAGCAGTGAGAAGCTGGGAGTCCCCGAGGGGACAGAGCGAGGGGCAGAAAGACACGGCGCATCATCACCCTTCTGCTGCGCCTGCCTGGGGTGGGAGTGAGGGATGGGGAGATGATTGGAGTGGAGCCTCAGGAAGCGGGAGAAAAGATGTTTCACACTGTATATTTTACGCAGTACAGGAGTTGGGAATTAAAAGTTTATGTTAACCAGGAGTAAGCTTAAGTGCTGGAAGTTTGCTGGCGGCAGTGTCAGTGGGCGATGCCCGCCAGGGACTGGGACGAACTGTGAAACTCGGCAGAACCAGCCTGGGGGCTGCGAGACCCTGAGGGGCCGGGGGGCGCTGCCATGGGTGCCTGGGGCTCGCTGTGCCCTCCCACCGCGGTTGGCGGGGACTGGGACCCATCAGCACAGAGGGGTTGTGGAGAACAGGCTGTCAGCCCTTCCCCTCCGCGCAGCGATGGGTGTCTGGTGGGGGCATTCGCAGATGTCCCGCGGGTGTCCCAGGGCACAGCTTGCATCCATAGGGGAGCCAAGGACTGCAGGAGACAAGGGCTGATGGCCGTGGATGTGTTCGAACTCTTGTAAACTCCCGGGTTAGACGTTTTACAGAGGCTGAAGGGGAAGATTGTGAGCAGTGCTTGTTCAAACTACGGTAATCTTAGCCCCAACAATCTTGTCTCCAGGGGTGAAGGGTGGAGATGTGCTCTGAGACAGTGTACACTGAACAAAATCAATCCCTGGTACCTGAGAGCAAAGGTTGAGTTTAGGATTCAAGTATATTGAATTTGTAATTATATTTAGTTTATAAAAAGGTGTGTATTGACAGGAATATTTCAAGAGAAAATGGAGGAGAAAACAGAGGAGAGGTGGAAACAGCCATGGTTGGAATTGCAGATGGAGAGGTACACCCTGTCAGGGTCTGTACCCTGAGGGACTGGGACCTGTGAGTGGGTTGCCCAGACTGGGGCACTGACAGGGGCAGCCCACCATCACTGTCACCCACAGACAGCTCATGCTGCAACAGAGGCAGTGAGAAAACAGGAGCCATGGGGAAGAAAAGGAGGAAACAAGCACTAGCAAAAGGAAACCATCAGACAGCATCCTAGACATAAGGAAAGCTAAAGTTAAGAGGAGACAGAGGAGAGAGAGATGTTGGACCATGTTGAGTCTGGGGAACAAGCAGTGAGGAAGGTATTCTCTAAGAGTTTGTTTAACTGACTATTGAGGGGGGAAAATGAAGATGATCAGGAATTTAAAGCTTATATTAATTGGCAGTAGATCAAATTAAGTAAATCCCCTGAGTCAAGCTTGTGTTGACTGGAATGCTGTGATTGGCAAATAGTATCTTTACTCCTCTTCCCTGTTTTCCTGGCGGTGTCTAAAACACTCTTGTCAATTTTTCTGTCACCCTGAAGGTAAAAAGATTAATTCAAAAGTCTTCCAGGCAGGTAGCCAGTAGTCATCACTATGATTTTCCCAATAGAAAAAATTATATCTTTTCAACAAATCTAAAAATTTACTTCTGAATTAAAATATAGTTTTCTATCAGAAAAGATTTATTTTATGAAATAATAGGCTAGATCTTTTATGCTCAAGAGAAGAACTTAATTCTCAAAATTTCCGTATTTCTTTTGAAACTGATTTTACTCACTTTTCATCACCACTGTTTTGGCAATTTTTCAAAGTTTTCTTTTACTGAAAGCAAACCTAGTTTGTAAGGAAGACTTCCTCTTATTTAGCATAACTCTGTTTTCCCTGTTGTATTCAGGTGGATCAATAGAAAACTTACCAAATGTGAATACAAAATACTTACTGGCCTACTTTAGGAAAAGCATACACTCACCTGCTAATGATAACTCTTGAGGAGGAAACTTTTCCTGTGAATGTAGTCAGAAAAATCAACTTTAAACACTTCTATTTATATCCCGAAGAGGTCTATTTCCTATGTGTCTTCTGAACAGCATGTCTAGCTTAGTGACAGATACACGTTTATCTTGTCAGCCCTGCTGAACCAATGTAGTTGCAAGTGGGAAGGCTGTATTCTGTTTTATCTCATCTATCAGCAGAATTTCCAGATTAATTCCCACACAAGAGTCTTTCCTCTCAGAGTTGATATCTTAAACAGAAAAGAAGAAAAAAAAGCTTGATTTTGAAATCTTGGCTCTTCATCTGGAAGCTTTGTCTGAAAAACCATTTCTGGTCTAGAAAAATGATTGAATTAGCTGTGTTTTTAGCTAAAGGTTCAAAAGGGATGCACAGGAAAGAAAAGAGGCTGTATCTCATTCAGTTCTGTGTACAATGAGAGTACAAGAAGCTGTACACTTCAGATGATTTTTCAGCATCTTGGCTGAACTGAGGAAAATAGGTGGCATGATGGGTTGTATTATATGAGGTTGGTTTTCATAGGATAAAAGAATCTTTTCCAAATACTGTTTAAAGCATAGTCAATTAATTAACTTAGATGTCTTTGGTACTCAGTGACCTTGGCCAAATCCCTCTGTCTGAATTTGGTTAAATTCTACTAAGTCCATGTTTCTTGTTGTCAACAGAAAAATATGCATTAACAGTACGTGTGTTCTACTGTATCTCCAGCTGTGTGAACTATCAGTGGTGTAAAGTAGTTTGCTTGTTTACAGGAAAAGGCTGGATTTGGTGGTTGGTTTTGTTTTTTTTCTTTGTTTGGTTTGGTTTCTTTTACTCTATTACAATGAAATGGCATTGCAATAAATCAAAACCATGAAGAAGAACAGTGCTTGATGTCCTAAAAAAAATAAATCTCAATATATGTTAAGAAACTCAATATATGTTTTTATGGCTAGTCAGTAACTTCTGTATTAAATAAGCCACCATCATTAGGCAGAAAAAAGTTATATACTCATTAAAAGTGAAAATGATGCATCAGATTCTAGAATTTCTAACAGACTGATGGTTGGAATTTTCCAAACAACTATTCAGTTTTACTCAGAACTTGCCTTAATCGGTAAGTGGCTGCTGATTTCTTGTGATTAAATGTCCTTTACATTTCCCATCACCAACATGATCTACCATCAAGGGCATTTATTGATTTATTGATATTGTAATCTTAAAAAATAGTAGAGATAGTGTTGTAGACTGAGTTGTCTTGACTCTAGACTGTTAAAAGTGGGTATTATAGGTGTGCCAAGTGAATGAACCTCAAAATAACTGCACTTCTGAGGAGAAAATTATCCTTTCTGGTTCAGATCTATTCCACTTAACACACTACTGAGACTGAACCGCAATTTTTTTAAAAGTTACTTAGCAATGTGGATTAATTGCTGCAAAGATATACACAGGAAGGAATGCTTTGACTATTTAAATTAAAATAATTGCTCAAAGATTGATTATAAGTGAATGAAGTAAAGAAGATGCAGAAGAAAGGATTGATTAAGACTTACTAGGTTATAGCTGAGAGAGGCTGGAAGGAGGTCTGTGTGTAATAAGCAAAGTGTTAACTCATAGCAAGAGAATTTGGGAGTCTTCTTACTCTAATTTCTTAATATGGTTAAGTGAAGGTTAACATCATTGAGTCTATTGCTTGTGGGTTCTGTATGGACCCTGCTGTGATGCTGTATTCTTGGATAAGGAGATGTATTTAAAATGGATCCTGTTTATGTAACAATAAAAGAAGTATCAGTCAGTCAAGACAGGAGATTTTTCTGCTCTGCTTTGCACTGGTGTGGCCTCACCTTGATTTTTGTGTGCAGGTTTAGGCACCACAATACAAAATATTAAGCTGTTAGAGAGAGTCCAAAGGAGGGCCACAAAGATGGTGGAAGGGGAAGCCATATAAGGAGAAGCTGAGGTTACTTGGTGTGTTCAGCCTGGAGAAGAGGAGACTGAGAGGAGACCTCATTGCAGTCTGCAACTTCCTTGTAAGGGAAAGAGGAGGGGCAGGCACTCATCTCTTCTCTGTTGTAACCAATGATCAGACCCGTGGGAATGGCCTGAAGTTGTGTCAGGGGAGGTTTATGTTGGATATTAGAGAGAGGTTCTTTAACCTGAGGGTGGTTGGATGCTGGAACAGACTTCCCAGGGAAGTGGTCACAGCACCAAGCCTGACAGAGTTCAAGAAGCGTTTGGATGATACTCTCAGGCGCATGGTGTGACTTGTGGGATTGGATGCAGGGCCAGGAGTTGGACTCGATGATCCTTGTGAGTCCCTTCCAACTTGGCATATTCTGTGATTCTCTGAGTCTGCGAAAGTACTTGGCTTTGCAATAGTAGACCTTTCAGCTCTCCAGCCAGATATTGCTT
>JAWWLV010000088.1:25984418-26015807 GCA_035041135.1 Platyrinchus mystaceus
CTTTCGATGTGTGTTCTGCAAAGCACTCTCTTTTTGGCAGATTTTGGGTGGAAGTTTTTTATGTTTTGTAATAAGAGAGAAGAGGGGGTGATTAATTGTACTTGTTCAGATATCCTGTTTAACATGAGATGGTGTAAGGGAGATTATGGAGGAGGAGAAAAGATGTTTAATTCTGTTTTTCCATAAATTATTAATATTGATATAAAAGTTATTATTGATATAAAAGACTGTTTTAGAAAACCCAAACATGTGAAAGAGAGAGAATGGAGGAAATTAGTTACAGCCTGAACAAAAAAAAAATCATGATGAAAAAGAGTAGATGAGAATGCAACCTGCTTAAGACTTCCTAAAAGGTCACCTGAATCAGATATTTTGTCTCAACAGAGCTGAGTGTTGATGAACAGAGTCAATATAATACGAGTCAACATTTTCACCTGAACAATCAAATGAGTCTTAAATGAATTAAGCTTAACTAATTTCATCTTAGATGACAATATATAAATCCTATAAAGTATTTTCTGTTCAGGATCTGGATAGGGTCTGTGTAATTCCAAGAGTTTCATTTGTCTGCAGTAACAAAACTGTTTCCCCATTTACCTGCATGACTGGCAAGCTACAACAGATGTACATGAAACAGTAGTATTTTGCATTTTTGAAAAAGCAATACCGGATTTCAATGCATATTAAAGAACAAATCAACTCAAATCCACCTAATCCTTACTCAGAAGAAAAGCATGAAAGTTATATTTACCTGGCAAAACACTGTGTGTTTCTCTTCTAATGAGAAACTCATTCCATTTCCAATTCTGAGCTTTTATTTATATAATCCCTAAAAAACCCATATCTAACCAGCACAAAAACACAAATCAACTAAGTTTATCAGAAGGTTATTCAGTCTGTCAATATACCACATTGTTTTCTGCATCTTGGATTCTGGTCTTTATGCTGAATAGACTGGAACTGCATAAATATTTTAGGGGTTTTTTTTAAATCTATGTATTTAATATAACAAACTAAACTATATGTTACACATTTAAATTCTCATAAAACAGAATTTATGTATGCAATCAAGGGAAATTTCATATAGTTAAAAATCGTAACTTCACAGTGCTGCCTGACTGTAAATTCAAGAATTTGAGTGTTTCTTTCAAGGTTCAAGGTATTTAGTGTGTCTTTGTGATATCTGGAGTTTGGCTAATGAGCTTACAGCAAACAAACCATCATGTGTAAAATATGAGTAAAAATTCATGTCTACTCAAAAGATGTACTTGAACATTCTATTTAATTAAAACATATTTCATACAAAACTTCATTTTTTTGAAAAGTGGAAACGAAAATGTTGAAAACTTTTGAAACTTAATTTTTCTAAACCAATGTTTAGGTTTTTATTCCAAATTTATTTCCTACTTGAAATATATATTTTTATATAAAAAAAATTATACAGAAGAATTTGTGCTGGAAGAAAGTCATAGTGCAACAGTAGTAGTTCCAGAAGACACAGGTTTGGGTGAAACTGAACTAAACTGTTTTTTCTATTCTTTTCTCTTCAATGCAAATTCAGTATAAAATTTGGTATTATTAGAAAATTTTTCCAGTGAGAAATTTAGTAAAAAGATCAAGATTTTTTAAGAGGAAAAAGATTTAAGTTAAACATTTCAAATAAGATTCATTTACCTCACAGTTTCCATATGCAGCTGCGATGCCTACTCTTAGATAGTCATCAGCATTGCCTTCAGAGTCCACAAAAAGAGGTGACAATCATCAGATGATTCATCTTCATCCTTGGGTCCCTTTTTGCACAATTTATGAGGAATTGATGCACTTTCATGTGTGAGAAAAGCCATAGGAACTGTTCAGAAGTAACATGGCAATTGTAAATGCATAAACTGATTGTAAATGCAAATTTATGACCCAAATAAATATCCTAATTATAAAATATATATAAAAAATCAAGCAATAGAGCTAAGCAACAATTATTAACAAGGTGTAGAATTAGCTTGCAATTTACTGTTGCATGGTCTGTAACTATTGAATGTAGTGACTTGATTTTGAATATCAACATGGAGAATTGAATTTTTTCTGTTTCATGTGATAGTACAAGGAGAATTGGATTTGGATTATGCTCAAAATTAACAGTTGTTTTTTAATTGTTATACACACAAGGACTCAATTACTGTGTTTCAGTCTACATGTGTAAAAAGGATATCTGTAGCTAATATTTCAGGGTGAAACCCTAAAAAACCTACAGAGATATCAGCATTATGGGGATTCCTCCCTGATTTCAGTACATTCAAGTTTCTCTAATCAGTCTCAGGCATACAAACAGGTATAAATAATAAACTGCTCAGTTATTTCTGTAAATATCCATAAGTATGTCAGCCTGACAATAGCATTTCTTAACAAATCTGCATTTCTAAATTGGCATTTATCAATCGTTTCTCTCCTATTTATTCAATTCAACAACCGTTAAAAAAAAAAAAAAGACAAAATATCATGCTGACTTTTAAGAAAGGAGATTATATACCCAAACATTTCTATTCTCTCATGTTGTCCCTTTTTCCCATTGCCCCAAAATAAATTCTAGAACTTCAAGTGCATCTAAATGTACCATTCATCTTTCAAGTCAGTATTTACATATAGGAAATCTGAAACAGTACCAGTGATTTTGTAGTAAAGCACTCAAACTTTTCCCCAAGTTATTTGTTTTGGAAGACCCTATGATATGGTGACATATATTCAGATGCTATAACATTCATTGGATATGTACTGTTGGAGCAGAGTATTATTCCATTCTCTGGCAGTTTTGTACCCAAAGCTACACTACAAGGAAATTGAACATCATTACTCAACTAATTCTATCAAATTGGGAATTTTTTATTATACCCAACAGTGATCATCGGTTGCAATGCTTTCTATTCAACAAATAATTTTCCAAGTTAAAAATGCTAATAAGTCTGGTTAACAGCATAAAACAGAGCTAAATTATGAGCATTAGAATTACAGATGCTCTCATTTGCACATAATCTTTGCAGATATAACAACACTACATTTAACAGTAATGAACCACACTAAATTCAACAAATCTTCCAGAAATGATTTTACAGACTGACACCAAGAAAGTATTTACCCCAGTGCAAATGAAAGTAAATGGGTAGTGGTCTAAGGATCAGGGAGCCAAAAAATGTTCTTATTCTTCCTTGTAGGGGAAATATTGTCATATCAATCAAAACAGTTTGTTGGACATATGGAAAATTACAAAGAACTTTCAATAAAGTAAATTCTTAGTTCAAAAAAAACTTTTTGTTTGTTTGTTTGAAAACTGGATGTTATTTAAATAGTGTAATGGCTCAAAATGGATCAAAACAAAACTTAATGGCCTATATAGTAGAAATATGTTCTGCTTGAACAATTCAAGAAAGTTTGGATGATTTCATTTTTTTACCTTGATTTGGAATGAAGGAAAATGAAATCTTATGCTGTAGGAAAGCATTTCCTACCCACCTGTATGAAAAATGACTAATGATCTAATAGAAGAAGTACCACTGAAACCTACAGCTTTAGTAAGGACAGTGCTAGTTCAGTGTGAAATTGGGCAACTCTACCTTTACATGTCAGCTACTGTTAGTGCTCAGAATGGGAGACTCAGTCATTAGTTGCTGCAAGAAAGATGGAAGAAGGGAAGATAGTGGGAAAATTTATTTCTTGACTGCTGCCTCCTTTGACAGGTATGTTCTGCTGCATAAAGAGGTTGTTCTCTGACTATGAACATCCAGTACTGCTTTTGTCTCTTTTGTCCAAAGGCAAATTTGAATTACCCATCCATGATGAGAGGGAAATGAGCCCTAATCTGTATTTCCTAATCTGTATTTCCAGCTGATCCTACAGCAGAAGTATCTGCAACAAGTATCTGCAGCATGCAGTGATGCTGATAAAAGTTAATGGTTACTTAGACAAAACAGGACATTAATTGCAGGACTGTAAGTGCTTCAGAGAACTGTGTCCTCCATGAAATCAAGCTACAGGTATTAGAAGCTTGAAGTCAAGATCACTTGGTGAACAAGTCTAATAACAATGAAAAGAGAGCCAATCATTCTGGTTTATCTTCAGTTATCAACTAGCAGGGATTGCTAATGTGGGAGGTAGTTCTGATTCTTCCAATGGTTTTTTGAATTTACTAGTCCTTTGAGAAAGAAACCATTGGAGTAATGAATTACTGCTATGTTGCCTGATTGAGCTTTTCTTAAAATGTGCTAAAAATTCAGAGATGGTGCATTCAACCCAGGAATTCATTAGCACTAATTTGTCAATGGCACATGTCCAATTTGATCTGAAACCAACCAAATCAAAAACCAGGTTTATGAGAAGAAGCAAAAGAATTATTTTAATGGGACTCTCCAATTATAAGATATAATGGCATTAAGTATTGGACAAAATCCTTGCATTTAAGGAAAATAAAACCAATAAGAGCTTTCTTTTATCCTATCTAGTTGCCTTCAGTTTTCTCTCTCAAATTCCTTTTTTTTTTGTGATTTTTTTTCCTTTCAGCAAAGGATCTACCTAACGTGCTGTATATGTGACAAATTAATTTTAGCTTTTCTCAGAGGAAAGATCGGTGATCAAGAAAACATTTATCAATGGATTCTCAATAGTTTTGCTCAAGTTACAGATTGGCACTTTTTTATGCCATCGTTTCAAAACTGTTTTCCTCAATACAGTGAAGGAAACATCAGATGATACAGCAACATTGCAGCTGCATTCTGTCTGGACAGTTATCTCTGCCTTTTAGGTGTTCTTTGACGTTATCTTTTGCTATCTCTGCTTAATACAGTTTTTTAATTACATTCTACTTGACCTGTTTCTCATTCTCCTTCCACATTTGTCTGTTGATATTTCTCTGACTGTCATCCTTATGCTATTTTTTTTTAATTTTGTGAATATTTGTGTTGTAACTTTTTTAAAGATCATTTGACACCTTAGAGATTTGCTTCCACATTTCCCCTTTTGTTCTCGCTTTTCTTATTCCAAAAAATCTTAGGTAAATTTGCCTCTTCTTATTTATTCTGTTTTTTCCTACTTTCTTCCTAATATGTTTACCAAAGTACCCAGTGGCCCCTGCTGTTGCTAGTCCTCGCTGTAAGTTTGTAAAGGGCTGCCTTCACTATAGATTACAAAAAGCAACCAAAAGATTGCCTAATGTTTTAATACATCTGTTTGTCAAAGACAACAGAACAGGACTCCTTATGAGCTTTGGTTAAAGCAAAAAACCGATTTTGTTTTTTAGTAGTTACTTAAAAGAAATATTACATGAACAAGAGAAACTTCTCTTGGATTCATTATTCTTCTTTATTACTATGTTGTGTACTGTATTTTATATTGCTCTTAATATTACCCTTATGATAAAGAAAAACGAACACTGATACATAATATACACATTATTCCATCCATGTTTTCCTTTTTTCAAATCCTAAAGTGCTTTAAAGCATTGGTTTTTTTCTTTATTTTTGTTTTGGGTTTGTTTGGTTTTTGTTTTGTTTTCCCTGGTGTAGTTCAAGTTGTCTGTCACATAGACTTCTGTGTCTTTTGTGGACATAACCAAATAGGTCTCCTGTTCAGAAGTCAAAATTTTTAATTCATCTTGCTGACCCATCTATAAAGCCTTTCTTCCTGGTAGTGTCTGGTCTGCTCTGATGGTTATACTCCTTGTTCATTTAAAAGTTGTTGGGTTTATATCAGAACATTTTGGTTCTTTAATGAGTAATGCTACAGCAGCAGCATAACTTTTGTTGTTCCATTTTGAATTCCTTTCAACTTACCTATACACTCCTAAGAAGGGAGCACCAAGGTCTGCCTACAGCATTTTGGGTACAATTTGCTATTCAGACCTCAAAGAGTGACTTTTTATGCCTTTTTCTTAATACAGAATCATAAAACCATTGAGTCATAGAATCATTAAGGTCAGAAAAGACCTCCAAGATCATCAAGTCGAACCTTTGACCAAACACCACCTTGTTAACTAAACTATAACACTGAGTGCCACATCCAGTCATTTCTTAAACAGGGATGGTGACACCACCACTTCCCTGGGAAGTCTGTTTCAATGCTTGACAGGTCTTTCTATGAAGAAATTCTTCCTGATGTCCAACCTGAACCTTCCCTGGAACAACTTGAAGCCATTTCCTCTTGTCCTAGCTACCTGGGAGAAGAAGCCGACCCTCTCCTGGCTACAACCTCCTTTCAAGCAGTTGTAGAGAGTAATGAGGTCTCCCCTCAGCCTCCTTTTCCCCAGACTAAACAACCTCAGCTCCCTCAGCTGCCCCTCATATGACTTACTCTCTAGACACTTCACCATTTCTGTTGCCCTTCTCGGGACACACTCCAGCACCTCCATATCCTTCCTGAAATGAGGGGCCCAGAACTGGACACAGGATTCGAGGTGTGGCCTCACCACTGCTGAATATAGGGGGAGAATCACTTCCGTAGCCCTGCTGGCCACAGTATTTCTGAGGCAGGCCAGGATGCCATTGGCCTTCTTGGTGACCTGGGCACACTGCTGGCTCATGTTCAGCCTGCTCTCAACTAGCACATCCAGGCCCTTTTCTGCTGTGTGGCTTTCCAGTCACTCTGCCACCAGTCTATAGCGCTGCAAAGGGTTGTTGTGGCCAAAGTGTAGGACCCAGCACTTGGTCTTGTTGAACTCACACCATTAGCCTCAGCCCATCTCAGATTCATCCTGTTCAGAACCCTCTACAGAGCCTTCCTATCTCCCCAGCAGATCAACAATCGCACCTTACTAAGTAAGTTCATCCATGAACTTAGTAAAGATGCACTTGATTCTCTCACCCAGATCATGGATAAAGATATTAATCTGGGCCCAATACTGAGCCCTGGGGAATACCACTAGTGACCGGACACCAACTGGATGTAGCATTATTCACCACCACTCTCTGGGCCTGGCCATTCAGCCAGTTTTTAAGCCATATAATCCCTCCCTTCAAACAGATCCCAAATCATATTGACCTTTTTCTGTTGCAAATTTGCTTTATAAACACATATTAATTTACTGTCCATTAATTTACTTATTACTTATAAGTCTTTTCTCCAGTTTTTGTTTCTAGATTGCTCCCTCATATAATGTTGTTAATTCATATTATTTTAAGTGGATGCTACCTGAAAATAACTTGTGTATGTATGCACTGTGTTGCATTTCTCTCATACACTTATTTTATGACCCTCATGTTACAAAAGTGTAATGACTGCAGTCTCCTATATGTTCACTTAGGGGTAAATTGCAACAGATGTGTTAGTTCCACAGAGGAACAAGAATATGACAGGCTTTTAAGATGATATTTGCCTTATTACTCTACCCAGTGCTGGAAAAGGTGAGACATTTGCTGATGTTCTATTCTGACTGCACACCCTTAGGTGGAAAATTCTTGGAAGACATATCCCCATATCCCTCCTTCCCTACTCTATAGGCAGAGAACATACGCAATGAATATAGGGCAGTGTGCAGGTCCACAGGAAAAGAGACACATGGAATTCAGTTCTGAAGAGATAAACTGTAAGTGTCTCTTGTAATTTGTTATCAGATCTGCTGCCTGAGTGAGGAGGCTGGAGAGGGTATGTAATTGTCTCTCCAAACCACACTATAAAATTCTCAGCTTCTTCGTATGATTTTCCTGCACTTCTTGCATTATATATGTTTCCCTAAGCAATGGAGTTAAATATATGATTTCTAAAGATTAATCTTATCTCTATTCCATTTTTATGATTACTGTTAGGTTTGGTTTTCTCTGGTGCTTTCTAATTCTCTATGTCTTAAACAATTGTAAGTGGTTAGCTAAGTCCCTGAATACCCTAAAAGTCATTATTTTTTCTCCTAAGTTCTTTCTCCTTCTCTCTCCTAAGTTGAACCTTAGGAGAACATGTTCATATAATCCATTTTATCCCATTCTTTATTTACTGAGGAGCTAAATCTCACTTCTTTGACTTTGTCCATTGATCAGGTCTGCAGACATATTCCTTACTCCCTTGACTCTATTTTGCTAACATATATTTCCTAATTATTTCCAGTTGTAGGATATTCACTTTTCATTTCTAACAGAGATCTTGTCAGCCCATCAAGGATTTACTTTTCTCCTTACATTATAATTATTTTTTTTAAAATAGCCTTACATCTTACAGAAATTGTTTCCAGGTATACATATTTCAGCAAATATTTTTGGAATTTAAGCTTCTGAAATAGTGTCCTCATCAATCTACTGCTATGGCCTTTGAACACTGAAAAAAGTTGCAACTGACCATCCCAGTTACTTCTTTTTGCACTTAAAAAAAAAATATTTTTATATTGCTTTTTTCAGGGAGAATGTTTCTTACTTTGTTAAATCGAAGCAGCTTGTGACCAAAAAGTACCGAATGTCACTGTTTCTCACAATTTCTACTAATCCTTCTTGAGCAGGCTAGTTAAATTCTCTCCTTTCTGGATCATAAAAATGCCCTCTGTGATGATGCATGCTTGATTAGTTTTGTTTTTATCCAACAGCTGTATTGGTACTTAACGTCCCCCATGAGAGATATGGTTTTGTTCATCTTGGGAAATGATCCAGGAATCTTTTCCTGTTTCAGCCAATCTTCATGTTGCCTTGCAGATGTTCAGTGTGGTTCCCTTCCATGCTCCCTTTCTAATACTCTTGATCAATGTACTACACTAACCTTTTATATATTTAATAACTTTTTTTAATACCTGTTAACCTACATACATGTTAGTGTTGCAGTTAATTTGAATTAGTTTAAGACAGTTTGTCAATGGAAGTGAGGTAATCTACCCAACTTGGTATGTAGAAAAAGCAGGCAGGATAAGCATCCAAGATATTGGATACTTTCCTATCCAAAAGGATGCAGGATATCACATGTCCATATACTCAGTAAAATGTGGTATTTGATATAATTTATTTCACATAATTAAGTTGTTGGCCTAGAGCTTCAGCAAAATATTTCACCATAACTTTATACACCATTTACCCCTTCCCCCAGTACTTCTTTTTGTCTCAATGTAGGTATTTTATCCAGTGGTTTTAACATGAAAACTTTTCAGAATTACATTGTCAGGTTTCAGATATGATTCTATTCCCCCAAAAAAACCACATGGCACTTTTTTTTTTTTAATTGTTTGTATTAAAAGAACCTCTGTCACCTCAGCTGGTATTAAAATGTAGATATGTTTGGACCAGAAAATATACTTAAATGAAATCAGTTGCTGTTCTGAAAATCAGACACTTCAGAGAACCAGTCAGACAAAGAATGGGAGAACAGAGGTACTGATATCTTGTTTTACAGATAAGGAACTGAATAATAGAGAGATTAAGGTCAGACAGGGAGGCTGCAGCAGGTCTGGGAACTACTCCCAGCATACTTCCTTAATCATAAAACCATTTTTCATTCTGGAAGATTTTATTGGTTATTCTTCAGACACCTTCTATGGAGCTGAAAGAGAAGCAGAGCTTGGATCAAGCCTCAGATTCAGAGTCACAATAACTCTGCCATTTGACTTAGAGACTAACTCCAGGATAGGGTTTCTGCTGAAGTCTCTGAGTTTTTAGAAGTGCAGTTCTTATCAGCTGGTGATCTGGAGACATAACAATTTTTGTCCTCTGTAGTTAAATTCAGATCACATCAGTTTTTACACATCTAATTCCAATAATTTTTAGCTAGTTTTAAATAAATAAAAGCTACTTTTGTTTTACATTTTGTTTTACATTAATTTACATTATTTGATAATTCCATTTTCTCCATCTTGTCTAATTTGTACAAGTAAACACATCTCTAGGGCATTAATATGCTATTCTTCTGGTATTAGTGGGGTGATGATTTTACTTGTCACTACCTATATTTTAACAATCCGTGGATTCCAAGATCTGCTCATTTACACCAAAAAAATTCAGATTTGCCTGATATCTTGTCACAGGGGACTTTCACTGTACCAGAAGCTAGGTTTTGAAGTTTCTTAATGGTTCTAAAAAGGAGTAATAAATGTCAACAGGCAAAAAGGCCAAAAACCAGGGAGAACTGATGCTCACTAAGAGATCTTTTGGGGATTAGTCATACTAGTTCTTGGTTCTTTCTTTCTGCAGGCATTTTTGCAATAAATTAAATAAGACTTAAAAGGAAGATAAATGTTAAAGATTCTTCTGCCTAGTTGACAAATGAGTGAAAATTGAAGAAAATAGACCTTGAATTCAAATCTTCAGTAATTTTAAGAAGCGGGTCTTGCTATTTATAGCTTTAATTATCTTGAATTCTATGTCTTCCATGACTTATAAAAAGAAGCACAATACATATATTTAAAAAGAAACCTGTAAATGCATTTTTATCAAAATTAGTTGTGTTTTAAATTATGTATACTTTTTATAGAAATGGATATTACTATTTCAGTAATTTATACTGGTTTTCCCCATATTAACACAAAACAAAACAAAAACAAAACACAAAGAGAAAAGTCCACAACTTATATTCAAAACTGAATTATTTCAGCTGTAATAGCCTCATAGTTCATACACTACTTATTTATCTTATAATTTATTTTAGTCATTGCATAGTTCCCCCCCTTCCACAATATAATATTTATAATTCTTTTAGGAAAATGAATGTATCTGTTTGACCTTATGTTGTTTTTTTCAGTTCTGTCTATAGATGCTCTTGGTATTTGTACAATGATTCCAGCAAGCACCAAAAGAATAAGCACCAAAAGAATTTTGAGTGTTTCAGATTCTTAAATGGGCATTATATCTGCTAAGTGTGAAATCATTTTCTGAACTGTACTGCAACCTGTAGAGACAGGTGATGATTTTTTCTGTCCATGCCCTTTGCATTTTCAAGAGCAAAGTTTTTCTCCACCTCATATCCATGGAAAGCCTGTCCATAAGATAGTCCTGCAATAGTCTGCTTTGATTGTTTTTGTTTATTATTGAAAATAATAGGCCCTAGCCTTCAAGGGGGACCTTTGGACTAGTTTCCCCTTCACTATTGTTACAAACTGGCAAATACATAAAACTAGAGATTACCCTCTGAATTTAATCACACTGATCATGCCAATCCTGCTTCCCGCCAAAAACATTCTCTAAATCTGACTAAATGGAAGACCCTCAGTCATATTTGAAGAAAGCCATCCACTGAGTCATTGAATCACAGGATATTTTAAGTCAGAGGAGACATCTGGAAGTTATCTATGCTGACCTCCTCAAAGCAGAGCTGGCCTTAAAAACAGAGCCCTTGAGTTCCTTAAGTGGTAAAGGCTCACTGGTCCAAGAGTTCTTATGCACAGAATCAAAGAATCACAAAATAAATCAGGTTGGAAAAGGCATCTGAGATCATCAAGTCCAGCCTATGACTGAACACCATATTGTCAACTAGACATGGCACTGTGGACCATGTCCAGCCTTTCATTAAACACCTCCAGGGACAGTGACTCCACCAACTCCCTGAGCAGCCCATTTCAATGTGTTTCACATGGTCACTACATAACAGATGAAAACATTAAACAGAAAAAAGAAAAAGGCAGAGATTAATATTCTTCTTCTCGGAAGGTGGGTTTCTTATGGTTTGAGCTACAGAATGAGGTATATGTGGGTGGCTTCCCAGAAATGGAAAGGAAAGTGGAGGAAACCTATGGAATGAAAATATGAACAGCTGATTTGCTTAGCGAGCAAATTTAAACAGCCAGACCTACTGAACATGCTATTCCTTCAGAAAGGCATTGTCTTACAGAATTGAAGACAGTAGCGGTAAGAATAATTTGTGGCTCTGTATTGGATTCTTTTCTGGAGGTCTGAACCATGAAATTCAGACTCTGTCTCTGCATGTTTTATGCTGGGCACCAAGAACCTTGTGGGAGCGGGACATTTCAAACTAACTGCTGCTTTACTGATATCACAAATACTGTTATGGCAACTAATAGCACTTGCATGGACAAACAACCTTTTTTAGACACTCAAGCAACAGAATAAGGAAAACTAAAAACACTATCTGGCAATGGTCTATATAACAGTGAAGACTGAAAAAAGCACTAATCATCTTCATGTTCAGAAGGTTTAGAGCATTGGTGGATAAGAAAAGAGAAAGTGATGTCATCTGCCTGGATTGTGCAAATCATTACACACTGTCCTGCATGTCATTCTTGTCTCTAAATTGGGGATACATGGATTTGATGGATGGACCACTCAGTGGAAAAGGAATTGGCTGGATGGCTGCACTCAAAGAGTTTTGGCCAATGCCTCGATGTCTGAGTGGAGACCAGTGAAGAGTGATGCTTCTCTGGGGTAGGTATAGGGAACAGTGCTGTTTAACATCTTTGGGGGTGACATAGATGGTGGAATTGAGTGCACCCCAACCAGGTCTGCTGAGGATACCAAGCTGTGTGGTGTCTTTGACATGCTGGAGGGAAGGGATGCGATTCAGAGGGACTTTGATAGGCTTGAGAGGTGGGCCTGTTCCAAAACCTCACAAAAGTCAACAAAGCCTAGTGCAAGGTCCTGCACCTGCATTGAGGGAAGCCCAAGCACAAATAAAGGCTGGGCTGTGAACAGATTGAGAGCAGCCCTGAGGAGAAGACTTGAGGGTGTTGGTTAATAAGAAGCTCAACATGACCCAAAAATGTGCACCTGCAGTCCAGAAAGCCGACTGTATCCTGGGATGCATCAAAAGAAGTGTGAGCAGGAAGTCAACGGAGGAGATTCTCCTTCTCTACACCACTCTCCCGAGACTCCACTTGGAATACTGCGTCCTATGAAGGCAGGCTGAGAGAGTTTGGGTTGTTCAGCCTGGAGAGGAGACTCTGGGGAGAACTTAGAGAAGCCTTCCAGTACTTAAAAGAAGGCTTAGGAGAAAGTTGTTAAGGGATTTTTTCAAGTGCATATATATATAGTGTAAGACAAAGGAATAATGGCTTTAAACAGAATGAGAGTAGATTTAGGTTAGATTTTCAGAAGAAATATTTTGATATGAAGGTGGTGATACTTTAGAACAGGTTTCCCAGAAAAGTTGTGGATCCCTAGCAGTGTTCAAATCTAGGTTGGATGGGGTTTTGAGCAACCTGGTCTAGTAAAAGGTGTCCCTGCCACAGGCAGGACAGATTGGAACAGATTGGAACAGATGATCTCTAAGGTCCCATCCAACCCAAGCCATTCTATGATTCTATGAACAGTGGATACCCTTAGGAAGTGTTTGTATGCTTGCTGTCTACCTGTCTATTTGTCTATCTATTTGTCTACCTATCTACCTACGTACCTGTCTACCTACCTACCAATTTTGTGTACTGATGTGCTATGTATGTTACTGACAAAATAAAGAAAATTATTTCTATTCATTGCATATGATTGGTAAGTGCCAGGAGGGCCAACCGTGTCCTGG
Source organism: Platyrinchus mystaceus (assembly GCA_035041135.1). Classification (NCBI taxonomy): domain Eukaryota; kingdom Metazoa; phylum Chordata; class Aves; order Passeriformes; family Tyrannidae; genus Platyrinchus; species Platyrinchus mystaceus. Next base: position 25,997,823 of record JAWWLV010000088.1, read on the forward strand.
GGGGCATCACACAGAGCATCAGCAGCCAAGCAAGGGAGGGGATTGTCCCTCTCTGCTCTGCTCTAGTACAGCCTCACCTGGAATATCGTGTGCAGTTTTGGAAGCCACAATATAAGAAAGATATTAAGCTGTTAGAGAGTGTCCAAAGGAGGCCAAGGAAGGTGGTGAAGGGCCTTGAGAGGAAGCCATATGAGGAGCAGCTGAAGTACTTGGTTTATTGAGCCTGGAGGAGACTGAGGGGAGACCTCATTGCAGTCTAGAACTTTGTAAGGGGAAGAAAAAGGGCAGGAACTCATCTCTTCTCTGTGGTGACCAATGACAGAACCCAAGGAAATAGCCTGAAGTTGTGTCAGGTGAGGTTTACATGGAAGAGGTAAACATTATGTTGAAGAAGTTGAAAGAGGTTCTTTAGCCTGAGTAGGTGGTTGGATGCTGGAATAGACTCCCCAGGGAAGTGGTCGCAGCACCAAGCCTGACAGAGTTCAAGAAGCACTTAGATGATGCTCTCAGGCACATGGTGTGACTCTTGGGATTGAGTAAAGGTCCAGGAGTTGGACTCAATGATCCTTGGGGGTCCCTTCCAACTCAGCATATTCTGTGGGATTCTCTGTGATTTCATACTTATTTTGTCCTAAAATTTAGTATACAGACTTTAAATAGGAAGTACATTGCACAGTATCAACTTCCATTTAATTATATTCTAAGAAAGGGAGTATTTTCTCAGTATTGCATATCTTTAAAAAAACCTTTTGTTTTGCATACTCCATAGAATACAGGAGGCTGTGCACATGGTTTCTCCCACTTTACATGCTTCATATGTGTACTCTGGAGCTCATGCCTAGGTGGGAAAAGAGAAGGATCAGATGTGAACAGTACAGGGTTCAGAGTATGTGGCCTTCTACACAGCTCTATATATCCAAGTTACAGCTCTATATCTTGAGGGCTGGCCATGGGTTTGTGCCAGTGATGAATAAGTAGCTATTTTTGAGTAGAAAAGTGCTCCTAACTCACGTGTATACCCATTACCACACTTAGTTAGCACAGGTTATGGTCTGTGAGCAGAATTCTTTCTCATAAACCATAGGAAGAAGTAAAACGCTTCTTTTAGGAAGGGATGATTCAGATATGCCAAACAGTACATTAGTTTTGCTTCACCTAAATTCAATTAGAGACTCTGTATGAAGCTTTTAAATCTCACTGATTTTTTTACACTGAATTAAGTATAGCTAAATGCAATAGTCCAATCAGGATTTTCTGTCCTGAAGAGATGATTACACTATGCTTCATATATCCTTTATCTGCTAGCATTCTGGGTTTCTTATAGTATGATTATTTTTTAATATCATTCCTTTCCTATAGATGCACAATGGAACTGACATTATTCTGTCTAACAAAAGCCCTTTAGAGGAGGAATGATGGAAGACTGAAAGTTGTCCTTTTTAGTTTCTTTTTTTTTTCTTTTAATAAACCGAAAGATAAAAACTAAGCAACTGAGCAGTTTACAGTTTGTAAGCTGTAGCCCTTGGATAAAACAAGAATATTGTTGGCTAAAAGCAGATTTGCTGCTTTGGCAATTCTATTTTCACTAATACCAAGTTTCTTTTCGGCTACTACTCTGGTGTATAAAAAACTTTCACTGAGGTAATTTTCTGTTTCTTCAGAGAGAGGACAGGATTTCTTTGTGTGTTTTCAAGTGTTAAAATCTCACTAGGGAGGAAAATATACATCAAAACAAAATCTCCCAATTTTAAAGTCAAACTCATGATTTTGAGGGAAAAGCCATGATTGGTGATTGCATAAGATTGGCAGAATTAGAGAACTGGCTTTTGACACATTCAAAGTGGTAATTTGTAGAAAAGAAGATATTATAATTTTTAGTATCTGGTATTTGTACCTGTAATATCCAGTGGTTTGATACCCGTAGTTTGCATTAAGATGTATAACCACAATTATTTTCCTTGTTATGTGCTTTACAATGCCCAACTAAAACTTAAACATGAGTTATAAACTTCTCAAATTTACTGACAGTATCATGTTCTCTCTTCTCCTAGTAGCTTGTGATTAAATTACTTTTCCACTGGGCTCTATAGTTTCTAATTTCCAATTGGTAGTTTCCTGTCATTTACATTAGTTTGAGAGATTTAAATTTGAACATCATGACAAATACTGGATTACATTTGCAGTGAACAAAGAATAGATCAGTAAGAAAGGATAATGTGGCTCTGAGTCACCTTGTTAGTTTTCACACTCTGTTTGTCCAAGGACCTGGCTTTTTCTTGAAACAGAAAAAAGTCACATAATTCTTGTAAACCCATAACTTCAAAAGGAAATCATGCTGTACAGATAATTTTTCAAGTTCCAAACATCCAGCTAGTCTATGGTGACCCCACAATGATGCTTGCTTTGTCGTTACAAAACAGAATACACTGTACAGGATAAGTCACATCTTCTGTGTTCTTAAGCAATATGAAGAAGTAAAACAGACGATGAAACAGAAGAGCATTTTCACCCTTATGGTTTAGTAGCAATGTTGTATTCAGTCTCCAATGTCACACCTAAAATCAAATAAGGCTGTGCATCAGTTCGTCAGTTCCATAGACTGAGCCACAGAACTTGAAACAAGACCGTTTGAATTATGTATTTTAACTTGGAATGGCATATCTTCATTTTAAGGTAGCGCCATTAACTAATAATATAATGTTTGACTCTTATCTGTGCTCACAACTTAGGTGTATTTTTTTTATTGTTTTGTTTTTGTTGGGTTTTATTGTTTGTTTTTTGTTACATCTGGTCCTTACATACTTATTCCTCTTGACATTTTAAACAGAAATTTCCTTTCTTGCTTATAAAAATTGCTCTGCACCTCTATTCACTTAGACTGTTGTGAATTAGAAACAACTAAAACCCAAACCTACTAACTTAATAAAAATCAGTAGAATTAATACTGTAAAAGTGAGTTCATAGGCATGCGCTCTATTCATTGTCAGTTTAGCTTTTTTCTCATCATAAACCTTTTCATGAATAAAGATTTCTTGTTCAATTTTTAGTACAATTATTAATTGTTATTTGTGAGTTATTGCAATGTCAGCCAACAATTTGAAATTCATCTATTATAAGTAAATCATTCATTTTGGATATTTGTAGCTGATTATTCATTGTTTGCAGGGAGGAGTGGTAACCTGTTGGTGAAAGATCCAACTGGGCCTTGTTTTGTTAAATTACTTCTATTTTTGAAACAGGGAAACGACAAAGCTACTATTTTACCTCATTCATAAATACCTCTGTAAGTGCTTGAATTTACATGTTCAGTATGAAGAGCAAGTCTCTCTAATCGTACAGAGTCATAGAATCATAAGAATAGAATATATTAAATATATGCATGGTAGAAACACCATATACAGGTTCATAGATGCAGACAGTTCACAAAAGAATGGTCATCCTTTTTTTTTTTTTTGCGTTGAACTATATGATTCAATAATAATTTTATTTCATATTTGGTCACTAGTAGTTTTCGATGTATTCATAGTCCATTACTAAGGGAATTGTTCTTCATTCCTTTCATTTGTGGAAGTAATACATCTGGCCTAGGTCAAGTAATGATTAACACCAGAAGCTTCCCATATTTTCTAATGCAGCCTGGGTAGTTGACACTGATTTTCCAAAATTCAGTAACACTTCATTTGTGGCACCATGGAAATCTAGCAACCTTGAATGCTTAGCTTTGTAACCTTAATAATGTTCTTTTAGCACATATTGTTGCTGTGTAGTTTCTTATCCAATTTTCTCTTAAGTGAGCTAAAAAAAAAATCATTGTGTTGTTAAGTAACATTCCTTTGACATCCATGTTCTTGGCTGGTCTTTTTAACTATCCTATAGATGTTGGCACTACTTTTTATTAATTCTTATTGGTTACTTCTTACAAATGGCAGAGTTTGTTTAAATTACAAACTTTTTGAAACAGAAGCTGTGCTTTGTGGTATGTAAATTGCCTAATACTTTAGGTCCAGGTAAGTACAAAAAGATTTTTTGAACTTCAAATGATCCCTAGATGATCCCTAGCTATAAGAAGCATTTGTCAATAAAATATTAGTTATCTTGTGAGAGGTTTTTTTACTTTGTAATCTCCATACTGCAAGGCCAACATTTTGTGTTATAGTATTTGATGTTTCTTTTTAGAAAACCCTTATGAAATATTTTAAGAAAGAAGTAAAATTATTACTGGACCAGTGCAAAATTGATCAGTAGAATGTGAGTTAATCTTGTTGTTGTCAATAATATAAAGAATTTCAAAAATATAACTATCAATATAAATATCAATAGTTAAGCTAACTGGAATATCAGTCAAATAAAGTAAATGCAGAAGTCTAAAGACTGCAGTGATAGATATTTCAGATTTTTGTGTACATCACACATAGCCATTTTCCTGCCTCCATAGATTAAAATGTGAAAACAGGAAGTAAAAAGCAATGTTCCTTAGAGTAGGATAACAAGGAGAATTTTTGGGATATAAGGCTCATTTCCAGGCTTCAGGTGCAAAGATAATTCCCTTTAGTTGTAAAGTCTGTTGAGATTCTCAAAACAGTGCTGCTGTTATACAATGACAATGAAAGAACTGAATTATTTTTTATACTGCAACAGAAGTGAAATTTCAACAAATGGTTAGGAAAAACACTGCTTAAAAAGATGAATCAAAATGCAATATGTTTGATTTTGAAAGTAAAATAGCTGTGTTTCCTTTTTTTCAATGTTTAAATTGTGCTTTTACTTGCAAAGACCCCTGTGGTTTAAATAACCCAGTCCGTGTACCCTAATAAAAATCCCATTAAATTAAATGGCCACTAGGCATATAGAATGTCCTGTTGCAATTTCAAGAGACAGTTTGTTACAAGACACCCTGCTATGTACCTTTTATTTTATCAAAATAAAGGAGAAAAAGAAAAGGTTGCAAAATGTGTTTATTTCTATGAAAAATATGTTTCCAGTGTACTAGAAAAAAATTGATGTGCTGTGTGTTGGTTTTGTTGAGGGCTTTTTTTTTAATAGAATGAAAGAGTTGGTTTATTCCATGTCTGGTACATTTATAGCACAACCTACAATAAATATATATAATCAGCAGAATCGATCAGTAATTTTCATCCCCTGAACTATTACTTGTTTCTTTTGGAAGGTGGCAATTCAAGAAGTAATTCAGTTTATATTGTATTAGAGTAAACTGTTTTAGAGCACATACTGCACTTGTTTGCCAGCAAACATTATTTCTGAAATAGGGTACTGTTTTTCTTACAAATGTTTTTCTTTCGTTCCTTTCTTCTCTTTAAAAAAACAAACAAAACAAAACAAAACTCATACCCAATAAAACCCCCAAACCTGTGGATATATTGAATACTAGTGAAAACAAATTACAAATATCACACTGAGATGAGTTTAGTACCTATGGTTCTCAGCAGATATTCCCCTCCATCCTGCCTACCCAAGCAAGGCCTGTGATTTTGTTGAAGTACAAAGCAAGAAATAGGATAGACTACCAAACTAATTTTACTTTGTGAGATTTTATCAGAAGCTTATATTTCCAGAAGTTGCTAAACCCCCTATCTAGCTTTCCCATATCTCCTTCATGCTCATGGAAATCAGTGTTGAAATTCAAATTTTTAAAATTTGACTCATATATTCTGTTCCAATCCTGTTTCACTGCTTGTTTCCTGTTCCATCACTTTACACCTGGACAACTCCATTTAATAATATCTGATTCTGGAGGATATATAGGCTCTCCAGGACTCTGCTCACCTCAGGTCTAGTCAATTCCTTCTTATCGTTTCTCCTAAAAATGAATTGCCAGCATCTTCATTAGTACCTCTATCGTAGCAAAGGCATATAGGTAAATGATGTTTAATGACAATGTAAGGATGTATATAAAAGATTTAAATATAAAATAAAATTGAGATTGTCTCATGTAAAGATATAGATCCCCAATTCTTATTTTAGCCTTTGGTCCCTTTTATTGATATAAAATATGGAAGATATAAAATGTCTACAATAACAAAATACAACCTAGCACTGACACAGTAAGATGTACCTTAACTCTTCTCAGACCAATGTATTTGTATTATACACAGGTGTTTTGAAAGAATTTTGCACTTGTCTTCTGAAGTTAGGAAAAAATCTAAAAGCTGTCTGACTGTACCTTTCTGAGTAACACAAGCACTGTAGATAGTATTTACTTTGTACCTTCCAGTTCAACCTCTGTCAAGCTATGTCATGCCTCCCTGTAGTTCTGAAATCCCTCTCTTGGCTATTTAAGTTGGCTATGTTGAATTTTTTTCCGAAGACATAATTATCTTGATACTGTCCCCATTCCTTTAACCAGTTGCTAACAATGCCTTAGGATTCTTAAGATTTGTAGCAAATATGGATTTTTAGTATGGCTGTAAAGTTAATTACACTTTAGAATAGCATTTGACACTTCATATCAAATTTTCTAAATTCTTCAGGGTTTGGTTAATGTTCTTTTCAAGGAGAAATACTCTAGCAAGCACACGTTGTTTGGGACATATGCACCTGGATCAGAATAATAAGATATCATTAGAGCCAAAGCAACCTTGAAGGCCCAGGAACCTTGCAAGAGCTCCAAAGACAATGCTTGCTGTGAGGAGGAGGAAGATGAGGAAGAAAGGAGTCTTGAGACCTCTGACTCAGTTCTGGGGAGGTGTACCAGGGGGACAGATCTGGGGAGGTCCTGGGTGAGGAGAATTTTGGGATTGAATGGATTAGTACTATAAAACTGTAGAATCCCTCAACACTCATGTGTGTGCGTGTGCCTATGTACTGTGTGCACCTGAAAGCTTTCATTAAAGAACTGCTCTCTCCCTTATCTATACTAATATTGTTTGGAGATTTTTTCTTCCATTTTAGGCATCACTTCAGTGAGATAAAAGACAGTCTATCCTCAAAAGTTTATGACACTACTGTTTAAAGTATCCTCATGTAGTCATTTGTCTTTAACTATTATCCCAATTTATCTTGTTTTTTTAACAGCCAGCTGCTAAACCAACCTAATGTATTCACACAGAAATTTTCCCCTGAAAGACATTAACAAAACAACATAGATATTTGCTGCTAATACTTGTTGTAGAATCTTCATTGTTTTCTTCTACTTACGTCATTTATACTCTTAGATTAAAACACTATCGTTGCATAGATAATGTTTATTAATTGGTAGATGGTCATGAAATGGTCTTTATTTTCTGCCATTCGCTTTCCAGTTTTGAATGGCTCCTTGAAGTTTACAGGCCAATAGACTCAACCCAGTTTTGTATTAAAATTTTTTCTTTAAAAACAGGACATGTGGTAACAACAGTATACTTTCAGTCTTTCTCAAAGATTAAGTGTTATGGGAGAACAGACAGATATTGGCTGTCTTAAGATTCTTATAGACCCCTCATGGTACTAGAAAGGATGTGCTGACCCTGCTCAGTTTTAAAGAACAACTTCACTTCACTAGGTAAAACTCAAAGAATTCTGTTGTTAACCCTGGGTTGGCTATGCGAAAAAATTGATGTCTGTATTGAGATCTTAGAGGACAATTAAACATTTTTGGCTGAAATTTGACATTATGTCAGCAACATCTGGCTTAGCAAATAATAGCAAATAGTGTTCTTTTGAAAATCATTTATGTATATATAATGATTTTTTTCTGACTATGTCATGATTCTGAAGTGCCGCCATGTTATGAAGCATTAAAGAAGCAGTGCAACAGAAGCGTGTAAATGCTCAAATTTTCCATGACAAATCTTTCAGGTGGGGTTTCTAGCACTTCCTATGACTTTGAAGAAACAAACAAAGCATGCAAGTGTGAGAGGGAAAAATGCCTTTCTTTCCTGTATTAACTGTTTAATGTAAATATTTAAATTATATTTAAATTGTGTTATGTATATTTAAATCATATTGTCTTACAAGCAACATTCTTGCCTTCCCCCCCATGTAATTAACATGTAAAATAAGTTACTGATAGAAGGCAAAATTCAACAGTCTGCATTTCTCAGCATTGTCATTTTTCAGATGGAACTCACAGGTGTCTTTTAAATAACGATGAATTAAAAGGAACAATGTTTTTTTCCTACTCAGTTGTTTGTTAATTACCTCTGTGACAATAATGTATTTGCATATTTAATTTCCTCCATTGTAAATGAGTACCTTTGAACCACTTTATTTTATAGTATCCTTCATTTTCATGCATTCAATTTACCAAATTAAATACCTTTTCCTTCAAAGGACATTTGAAGGTATTAGAATCCCATACGGAGATCAGTTGTTTCTAAATACAGTATCAGAAGAGTTACAAAGAAGTTCTTACATGAAGCAGATGTTAAAAAATGAGTTCTTTATTTTGTCAGAAGTTATCTTCCCTTCCCTATTCCTTTTCCCTTCCCTTTTCCCTTCCCCTTTCCCTTTCTGTGTGCAAAATCTGAATAAACATGACTGTGTATGGACTGATTGAACTAATGTATTGGAATAAGAAAAATACCATTCACTCACAATTTTTGTGTAGATGACAAGGAACTTACCACAGCAGTCCTGGTGTTGTTGTCCAATCAGTGGTCACTACTGACTACTAATATTATTACTCATATTATTTTGAGATTTCATATGTTCTCTGATAAGTCTTTCTGTTTTCCTTGACCATACATAGCCCTACTGCTGAGTCTACCCAATAACATTCCATTCAGCTGCACTGTCTGTGGGAGGCAGAATCCTGAGGATGATTCCCAAACTGCATTATGGTCATGCAAAAACCCCATTATTTTGGTCATGAGTGTATAGTTGCATAATCACCTCCAGTGATTTGCAGTCCTTAGAGACGTCATAATTTTTTTTTATAAAAGTCTTTTTTTGTGTGTGTGTTCCTGACCTCCTGTCAGGTATCTAGACAATATTTTCAAGAAAAAATAAAGTTCACTTTGTTTTTTCGCTCCCTGACCTTTTCACCTCTACCTTCTTTCATTCTTAGCTATCTCTTTCTAGCATTGTACATCAATCCTCCACCTCCATGATGCTATTTCTTCCTGATTTCTAACCTTCCATTATGTACTCCATAATCTCTCATACTCTCTGAATCCTCTACACGTTGCAAGTAAATCCTAATCTCTATCATTCATCGCTGTTTCAAGTGATAGTATTGGACAGCCCTAAAGGAAGCCAGCACAGCATTTCAGAGACTGTGAGAAAAATGTATGGGTTGCACATTGGCAGTGTTGGCAGTTCTGCCACAGCATCACTTCAACATTTAATCAACTACAAAAGCCATTTAATGCTTGGGATACTCCAGTGCTATAAATATGATCCCTTAAGTAATTACACAGCTTTAAGTCATGTAATATATTTGGTAACACTTTATTTAAAGTGTCTTCAATGCATTTTGATGCATTTTCAATTTAGGCTGTATACAGCTATGACTGTATGCTAGACAAATAACAGTTCAAATTTAAATGAATGCATCGACATTTCACAACTAGCTAATAATTAAATAACTTGGGATATAGCATATAAAAATATCAGTATATTTCAATGATTAACTAATAACCTTTATGAAAAACATATATGTTATATAGTATATTATAAAGAACAAATAAAATATACAAGTCACATTACATATTTTTGAGTGAATTAATACTTCCCTGGCCTTCAGAGTTCTACATCACTGTAAATACAGACTAAAACTGAAGAGACACAAACGTTACTGCACCTGTGAGCTCAGAGTAATATATTTAACAATGTAATGTTTGAAAAACAATTGCTTATTTTGTAATTTGCACTATAATTAAAGTGCTAGTTGATGACCTCTTCTAGCAGAACACTTCAATATTTAAAGCATTCACTTACTTCCAAAAATAAAAAAGAAAAGGTAAACAAAAGAAAAAAAGAAAGCCAAGTATCCTTTTACTAACAGCTATTATCCAGATAGATGAACTACTAATGAAATCTTTGGAAGAGTAAGATGTTTCTGCCATGCAAGGTGCATTTGTATAGCATTTCATCTTCTTAACCCTGAAGAGTTTGGTCAAAGATGTACATCTAGAAGGATTCAAACCTTTGTTATACAACACCATTTAAAGTTTTACCTAGCTACTGTATTAAACCAACAATGTAATTTTTTATTATGCTTGGTTTTCTTCATTTACTCAGTAAACTTTATTACAAATAGTAATGAAATTTTCACTTTTTGAAGCTATGAAAACAAGAGTCTTATATTGGCTTATATAAATATATATTTTTTTTAATACATGTTTCTTAAGGAAGTACAATTCTAAAACAATCAAAACTATTAAGGGGCGTAGAGATGGTAAGAAAGCTTTGTGGCAAATGAAGGCTTACCTAGAAGGCCTGAGTAGACTAAAGAAAAGAACATGACTGAAAAGCACTTCAGCTAACCTTATAGTGAACAATAATAAATTATAATATCCATGTATTTTGGTATCTGTTGAAAGCTTATGCCTCAAGTTCAATGAAAAACTACTTGTTTAAAAGGGATAGATCCAACATGTAGTGGATCAAGCAAACACTAGGATGAATCTATTGTTTTCTTCTTTCCTCAGTTCAAACGCAATAAATAGCAAAAATGAAGGAGATTTCACAACAGTCTAAGTTAGGCTGTGTCAGTGTTTCATCATTCAAGCAATTATAAAGCATTTCTATTTTTTCCTAAAATTGAATGTACATCAGCTTATATCCAGTTTCATCAGGACTGATAGGAGGGAATAATTATTTTCAATGTCCTACACAGGATACTTCTGTTGCTGAAGCTCTGACCTGCACTGCCTATTTAATGTTTTTGTAATGGAAACATGTAGCTGACTCATATTTAATTTCAAAGACATTATAACCCTTAGATTCTCTTCTATACTTCAGTACAGGTCTCATTTTCTATGAGTACATTTAAATACTCTCTTTGAACTGTGGATCTTTGCTCATGCTTTCATTTAATTTGGTCTTCTGAATTTCTTGCTTTCTTTCCAATTAACCAAGACGATTTTGATTTATGATCATATTTTCCAAAGAGCTTCCAAGTCTTGTTCTTTGCAGTTTCCTGCAAAAATGTCACTCTGACATCCAAATTGCTGAAATTGTTAAGTGAAACTTGGCCTACAATAAATCCTATCAGAAAGAGATATTTTCCCATTTTGTCAGAGACATATTGTTAATTCTTTTTGAGGGTTAGTGCTCAGATTTGTTGTACATGAATCCATCAATTTGTTATAAAAATGACACTGATGTAAGTTATATCTAGATCAGTATTTCTTTAGCTTTCTTAGCAGTCAAGTAATTTGAATAATACAAAAAAAGTTGTATATTCCAAATATCCAAACAAAAATTCCTCCCATACTCACTGTATTCTGTCAAAAAGAACTTAGAAAAATTCATCATCTTTTGCTCTTGTCAAATCAATGTTAATTATTTTCTCTTACTTTAGGATTTTCAGGTATGTATTTGATTATTTAACAACTTTACCCTGGCTCTTTCCAGAGATGAAAAGGTAGAGAATTTTTTAGTTTTGCTCTTCTACTAAAGATAGTTACTATAATTCCTCTCCTTCAGTCTTTGGGGATGACAGAAAAGGCTTAGAGATACATACGTAATCATATGCAGAAAAATGTACGGCCCTAACAGTTCAGACTTTTCTAACTGCATATTTTTCAGTCCATTCTTCTTATTTGGATTGTGTTCCTATCTTCTGGATAAACTCAAGTAGCTAGTCACAGTTTAATGTTTTGGTAAAGATTAAAGAAACTGGAAGGCGTTGAATATTTCAGCTTTTTTCTGTGCCATCTCTTATTTGCTCTTTTTTCCACTTGGTAATGGAATTATTCTCCCCTTTGTTTTTCTCTTATTCACAGTGTATTTATAGAACCACTTCTTGTTGCCTTTTGTGTTTCTTTCTAATTGAAACTCACTTTATGACTCAGCCTCCCTGGATTTTTTCCTACATGCTCATACATTTTGTTTGCAAGCATATGAGTTCAGATTCAATTATCATATTCTCTGTGAATATTCTATTGTTATTATTATCATAATTGTTAATATAATTATTTTACATTATAATTTAGGCAGATCCATTTGAAAATTTGTATTTTAAATGTAGTATTAATTCATAGGACCCTCATCTTACGCATTTTGTGTAGAAATATACTGAGGTGATAATGAATAGTCATCATTTAATCCTTGAGTCACATTTGTTTTTCTTTCCTCCTTATCTTTATTCTTGCTTGATATTTCTAGCTCTTATCTATAGCATTCTGGAAGTTGCATGCATTACTAATACAGTAACTCCAAATATTTCACTGTTATTTTTCATGGTTTTCCATCTTTTGTCAGATAGAGTGCAAGTGAACAGTGAGGCTCCCTGAGAGTAACAAGTGCTAAAGATACATGTCCCTGCCTTTAGTTTGGCTAGTGGAAAAACTCTCATTCATTAGAATTTCAGTACTTCTTTCTTAGTTTCAGTGGGAGTAGAAACCATCATGGGACCTTTTTTCCTCATAGAATATCTTTTCAGATGTTAGTAGTTCATCACGACTGGAGTGGTAATTTCAGTATCTTAAAATATTGATATAATTTGAGATTTTTATTGCATTGCACTTCACTGGAATGGAATATCACATATGATCCCTATAGTGTTCTTTTTCTCCCAAAGAGATGCACAGCTACTGCAAACATTAAGGTGAAAACAATCACCATCAGCTGAGAGAGTGTGGTCAATGCATCTTGCAGCAGCAAATTCCATAGTAGGACAGGGAAGCAAGGAACACAATAAGTGTTTTTCTGGAAATGTTATAATTCAAGTCAAGATGATTCTATTGTTGAGTGCAGATTAATCCAAAAAGTTGTATCAAATAGGATATGCCATTGCTGCCTTGAGATAATTCTTTAAAACATAAAGTCAGTTCATATAAAATCTTCAAGTTATTTCCTAATAATTTTCTCCTTCCTGTTTGTTTCTTTCATACAGTATGAGTTTTCCAAAATAAATATTGTACCTATCCAAATCAATGTAATTATTAAAAACTGTCAATGTATATTCCTTAAGCTTAAAAGTTGCAATTCCTGTCCATTTAGGGTGTTCTATGTTCACTGTAGCATTTGTTCTGTCCAGCAGTCTATCTATTGCAAAAAATACATGTATGAAATGAGAAAGTACTTAATAACTCTAACTATCAAGAAAATGCTGTTCCTTTTTTACATTGTCAGAAAAAGTAACCAATTTCAATAAACTAGGAATTGTCCTACTAGATCAGGCCAATCCAGTTAATAAAATATCTTCAAAACCAGAGAAGACCACTTTTCTGTGAAGGAAATTATTTAGGGTTCCTATTTACCATCATCCTTCAACATCTTCCCATATTCCTGTAGTCTGGGGTATCAAAATTCTGATTCCTTTCATTACAGAAAAAAATCCAAAAACTTTCTAATTTATGGAGGAATCCAGAAAAAAAAGGAAATAAATATATGAAATGAAAACCTCACAGAGATCCAAAAGACTAAGAGCATAAGGAAGTGGATGAGTCATATATTTGAGTAAGATTAGATATTTTAAATGCTTCTAAAAATATTTGCTCTTCCTGGAAACCAAAAGGTTAGCTATCTAGAAAAGGAAGCAACAAAAACCAGTAATTTTTAATGTTTTGCTTTTTTTTCTTTTGTGCTTCCTTCTGCCTTTCCATTTTCCTTTGTGCCTGTTTTTCCCACTAAGAAAATATCATCATGATCCAGTTGACAATATTTCATGGAAGAAGTTACAAACCAGTTGAAATAATAATTTCTGATTTTTCTTAATAAGTGTATCAATTTGCTTTGATATTTGAATGATAAGATGAAATTAAGAAGGTCACACATAGGTGCCATATATACAAAATTTATAGTAAGAAAGTTAAGATGAAAAGAGATGAATTGTTCTTGAAACCTCTTATACCTGCTGCATCATCTGATACATCAAAAAAAGTCAAGCCATAGCTTATGCATGACACATAATGATGGTAATTATACATTAAGTTTTGCATAGGCTTATATGGATAAGAATTTAATAAATGTGAAATCCACCAAGGTGATAAATTGAGAAAGTTTTGTAAGGGTAGATTTCCTCTTTGATCTGCAAATATAAATTCAAAATGAGAACATTAAGGAGCATAGCTTTCAAGTAAATTGCTTCTCTGATAGCAGGTCTGTACGTAGACTTAGAGAAAAAAAGCTAAACTAAGCATTAAGGAAAATGCTCTCTTCTTGAATATTTATATGGCTTATTTTACTACTCCCCTGTCACTGCTGGTATCAGAGAATCGGGCAATTTAGAATGCTGTAATATTTGTCCTATAAAATAGAGGTCATTTTATCTAAAAGATTGGTGCCCAAGAATGCTTAAGCAATACAGTCAGACCCTTTACACTGAGCGATGAGATAGAGGTTATTCAGCCATTTAGACCAAAACAGGCTTTCTGAAAGCAGCAATTTACATTTTTTTCTCTAAAATTTACTTGCAGTATAAAGGTTCAAAAACTCGTTGGAAATTTCTGTGTATTTACTCTTTACCTTGGGAAGCAGCTATGGTATCCTGGTCTTGAACTTCTCAGAAATGCAAGAAAAAGAAGAACACTCATAGACTCTTTTTTTTTTTTTTTATCTGCTCTTTGTTTTTTATAAATACACAGAACAAAAATGCTGAATAGTGCAAATAGAAGTTTACACTCATTTACTAAACTCAATATTAAAATTCCAGCAATACATCACTTACTTCACTCTTCCCTTTCTAAACAAACTCTATGTAATGTGTCCTCTTCTGCAATATAATCTGATATATACAGATCATGTATATAATCAAGAAGTTTTTTGTTAAAATATCCTAACAATGACATTTTATTGCCCATCTAACACTGACCTTTTAAGAAGGATCCAGTTTTTGTAGACAAGAAATTTTGGATCAATTACTATTCAAGTTTTTTTTGTAATTTCTTCAGAAAATTTCCATTTTCAAATTAAAATCAAAGTTGGTAGGTTCTGTGTACTCAAGATCTTGTCTCACACCAGAAGCAGATTAACTTTTCTCACAGCAAGAAGGCCCAAATCACTTATGTACTGGTTTTCAGAGGTTTTACCATGAGGAGAATTTAAGAGCTCTCAAATGTGTATACTGCAAGCCCATCTCATCCACAGAACACTGGAGAGTGAAAATGTAAAAAGAAGGCTAACATTTAAGAAACCTGATCAATGAAGGAAGAGGAGCTACTACTTTAATAAGATGGAAGTAAATTTGGGAAGAGATGGGTTGAGGTTGCAGCTTAATTTTGACTTGCCAAACGTTTATGTGACCAACCTGAAAAATGTGCTTGAAAACCTTTCATTGGCAATAATGATAACCTAAATATTGTCGAAGGTCTCTGCTAAAGGTTTCTGCCTGTCTTCCTTCTGTTGTCTCTTCCAGGAGGGGTAAACTCACTGTATATTTGCCTGTAAATAATTTGTCAAAACTTTAATTTTTCATTTCATTAATATTCATATTTTATATTTTTTATATTAGACCAAGCTCTGCACAATGTCTTCTGAACCCTGGCAGAATTTTAAATGTGAGATGTGGTTACATATCTAGTCCCTAGTTTCATAATAGATTCAGTCTCCTCTCTTGTCACAGATTCCCACTTCTACAACTCTGTCTTACTCTCTGCTATTTTTATCACAGCTCTCCATAATGTTCTTCCAGGTGTGTATTCTCAGTAGCTCTTGGGAAGATGCATTCACTACGAACAATAGAGTCTACCTGTCTCTGTGAGTAAAAGCCAAAATGTTGAAAATCCACTGTCCTCTTGTGATACACAGTCATAGTAATTTTAATAGGTCATGCTATAACCCCGTGGTACTAAAGTAAACAGAAACAAATAGCATGTCATAAGAACTTCATTATTTTAGCCTCCCAAAAGCTTTTATCAAAGTCCCAATGAACATTTGAACTTCAGATAAGACAATGTAGAATTTTAGGTAAGTGACTAGGATGCAAAAGAACTTTGGAGTGCGGCATATTCTTCTGCCCACAAGGAAGTTTAGCATTTCAAAGACAAATTTGAAAAGAAAAGAGAGTAATCAAGAAAATACATTCATCTCAGTGACTATCACCTGATGATAAAGTTCAGAACATCTGTACTGAACTCCAAAGGTAATACGGTTTGCCACTGTGTTCTTCTGCTTGAAAAGAGAGCTGAAGGTAAAATGAAAAAAAAAAAAAAAAACAACAAACCAAACACTAAAAATCCACCAGGAAGGTCTAATTAAAATTGCTGATATTTAAACACTGGAGAAAACTAAAGCCATTGTTTTCACACATCCTGCTAATACTGGATAGCATCTTGCAGTATATTGAACAGACATTTGCCTGTAATTAAAAAAAAAGATTAATGGGTTCTTATCAAAAAGACCATTTAAATAATAACAAAGTTTGACTGCCAACCTCATTTCTCTTCTGTGGATTAGCAGTCTTTTAGAATTATTTGGAAAATAAAAATTAGTTTCCTTATATGTATTACTATTATCAAAAAGGTAGGTATAATATTTATCCACTCCTGAAATTGCCAGATATGTATGTGTTTTTCCTCATTTATTTGCATATACTTAACACAATAATAAAAATGCTAATTCTTGAGTAAACATACCTATATAAGAATAAAGATGTCTAGTTTTCAGAAGATGCAAAATCTTCATTAAAACTAACACCGTGAACATTTACCTGCTTGATAGAGAGATTGCATGAATGTTTTCAATCATTTTCTGTAGCAAAGATGAGAAGAATTTCGTGTCACAGCACAGTCTGAAATACCAAGCATAACTCCTGCAGTTAAAGACCCATTTTCTCATGCTGAATTTGGCATACAACAGCTTTCTGATGGGCAAGGAAGAAGTGTTTAATCATCATGAAGAACGGAAGACTTCAGTTCTGATTTGATCAGCATATAAAGAGGCCCCTCAGAATTTAGGTTTATATGACCCATACCTTGGGCTTAGGCTTACAAGTTAATTTCACAACAAATTATTTCTGCTTGAATCATGAATTCAGTGATAATTGTAGACTATAGTTTTCTGAGGAAATGTTCTGATTTCAGCTGGCATAGAGTTAAATTTCTTCCTAGTAGCTGATATAGTGCTGAGTTTTGGATTTAGGGTGAGAACAGTGTTGATAACATACTGATGTTTTAGCTCTTGCTGAGCAATGCTTACAGTCAAGCATTTTCTTATCCTCATTGCACCAGCAAGTGGGCTGGGGGTGCACCAGGAGTTTAGAGGAGACACAACCAGGACTGCTGACCTGAGGGATATCCCATAACATATGGCATCATGCCTAACATATGAATTAGAGGCAATGCTGGCTGCTGCTCAGGAACAGGCTGGACATCAGTTGGCTGGTGGTGACCAATTGTTTCTCATTTGCATCACTTGTCTTTCCTGTGCTTTATTTCTCTCTCTTTTTGTGATTTTCCTTTTCACTAAACGTTTATTATTGCTAGTAATATTAATAATAAAAATTTCAATTATTAAACTGTTCTTATCTCCACCCATAAGTTTTCTTAGTTTTACCCTTCCAATTCTCTTCCCAATCACACCATGGTGGGAATGAGCAAGTGGCTCTGTGGTGCTTCGTTGTCAACTGGAGTTAAACCATGACAGGAAATAGTCAGAATCCATCCATATCCAAAGTGTATTAATATGATTCTTGCTCTTCCTTTTGCAAGTATCTTTTCAAATTTTGTTTCCAAATAATTTGGTTTTGTTTTCATAGTTCTGTTTCTTGACTATATTCAATTTGAATTTTTTTTTTTTTGTGTATGTGACATTATCAAACTCTAGATCTGCAATCTGAGATAGAACTGGAAAGAAGTTCTGACAACATACCAAGAGACACTTTTGATTTATTTAAACATATTTTAAGCATTTGTGAAACGGGTATTTGGTTGTATCATG
>JAWWLV010000088.1:26020190-26061006 GCA_035041135.1 Platyrinchus mystaceus
CCTTCCCAAACCTTCCCTTCCCAAACCTTCCCTTCCCAAACCTTCCCTTCCCAAACCTTCCCTTCCCAAACCTTCCCTTCCCAAACCTTCCGTTCCCTTCTTATTCTATTCCTTTATTTCTTTCTCCCTCTTTCTCTGCCAGCTTCTTTCACATTGGCAACATAATTACAGAATGTGAAGATTATTTAGTGAATTTATGGGAAAGAGAATACAGAGGCATGTCCTTCTCCTCATGCAGGTTTCTGTGTCTTTAGGGAAATACTCAGTATTGTGCTAAAAACTCTTTAAGCCAAGGACAGCAAGAGGTGTGCCAGGATGCATTTTTCTTGCTCAAATTAGAGGTTAAAAGTTTGCATTGGAATATCAATAGAATGAAGGAGATGCTGCTTTTCAAAACTTGCTGTTCCTTATAAGGCTAATGACGATGTTTCAACCCCCTGTGAGGGACTTCAACTGGAAAGAAGCTGAGATCAGCCTTCAATCTCTCCCAGATGACTTCCTCAGGGTGCTTCAACTCTTGGGCTCATGCATTCTATGTAATGCATCATTTCAAATCTCTGACCCTGTGATTGATTGCCTTGACCCCTGTTCTGTTGGTCACTAAATGGCACTGTAATGTGAATTTATGGGAGGCTGATTCAAAAACAATAAAAAGGAAAAGAAGATAACAGGTTCTCAGTGCTTTATTGGAGGGCTCTGATTTTTAGAGGCCACTAAATGCTCACACACTTCACCTATTCATATTCTGAAAAACAGGCAAACCACCAAAACTCAAACTCACATCAGCAAATTTCCGTGGGTATTTTTATTATTGCTAATAATAATTTTGTATTTGACTCTTTATAGCTGAGCTGAAATTTTTCTTCCCTTTGCTGTCACCTAAGCAACACAAGCAAACTGATTTGATTTCATACTTTTTTTTTTTTTTCAGCTGTGACAATCTAAATTAGACGCGTGTTAGACTCCTTGGAAGCAAATCTATCTGAGCACTGTCTAGTCAGAGACTAGTACATCTGTTTGAAGAAGAAGCTGAAACTGCAGTTTAAATTTCCCTGAATTTTAAACCTAATCATCCTGGTTCTCAAATTCTGCTTTGCAATTATAAAATAGATTTTCTTATCCAGTGTAAATTGCTATTTTAGTCACTTGAATTCACAGAAACTGGAACATGGTAAGTCCCATAAATTCCCCTTGAAAGTCAGTTTTTATTTTTACTGAGGAAATATTCTCTCTGACATGTTAAATTCCATCTAATCCGTGAGCACTACCATCTTTCACCAGAGATCACTATAAAGACAGTCATTCATTCATTCCCTTTGCTGGGGGAAAGGTGCAATGTGATGATACCATGAAAGCTGATAATCCACTCATGTTTACACTTCAGATATTTCCCACAGAGCTCTCTGGAACAAGGGACACAGATGATGATTTGGCAAATGCTGTCCTTTCATACAAATTCCCTGGGTGCATTTGGATCAGCCTATCAGAGAATTCTACTCCTGCTATTCATGACAGTAATTAGATTTGGAAAGAGCAGTACCACATGCATGTTTATGGCAATCACTCTTAACCCAAATGACGATCTTTTTCCTTTCTTCCTCCTCTCCCTCTGTTCCCACTTGAATTTGCTGCATGCTGCCACAGCATCTGCCAATAAATAAATAAATAACCCAAAATACCCAAGCCTGCTACCTAACAGGCCAAAATCCCTTGCATTTTCATGATTGCAGAGACAAAAAGAAATTGTCGTCAAAATTTGAATAAGAAAAGGAAGGAGAGAAAACAATGAGCTAGACAAAATGAGAGAGAAAAAAGCATACAAGTAAAATTTTCATGGGGAATTTTGAAACAAAAGCTAGCTTTTTCAAAGCTGAAAAAATAAAAACAAGGTGATAAATCATGAAATTTATGAAAACGGACTTTTCAGGAAACAAATGTACATATTGGAATATAAAGGAAATGTATAAATGATTATCTATATATTTCAGTGCTTTGCATCTTTATTTTCATTAGTGACAGAAAACCTACAAAAATACAGCAGAGCCTTGGGAGTGACTGCAGAAACTCAAACTCATTTCACATTTGCATTAGTGTAAAAGAAATTGCTATTTTTAGATCTTTTACAAACAATCTTCATAATATTTCTTAATGACGATAATATATATTTTTCCTCCCTCGCTCATTCTTTTATCTGAATAAACTGATGAACTTCTTTATAACTTAAGTTCTGCTTCAGGAAACTTCATATTCAGTTAATAAAAAAAGGTTTCAAATACCATGTAATATTATTGAACTGTATTAAGAATTTCCACATTTGCCATGTGTTTTATATGGGTATCTAGCAAATTTTATATATAATATTAAGACACAAAAATACATAGACATGTGCACATCATATATTGTATAGTTCATTGGTGCTTTAAAATAAATAAGACCTTTACAGAATTTAGTGTTTGCACTTCCACATATTCTTATGATATAACTGTATTTTGCCTTCCACTTCCAGACATGATATAAATGATGGAAATGCAAGTATACCATCAAATATACTTCCCTTCTGAGCTAAGGTATGTCTAAGTATAAAAAATTACTTGTTCTTTTCATCATCTTGGATTGTATTTTTCATCCTGATCTTCTGGCAGTTGAACAATTGATCATTCTTGTAAAATGAACAGTTGATCATGCTGGACTAGAATTAAACATTGAGCTAATTTTGTATATGCCACATAATACACATCAGGTAGTACTGACCCTCACTCTCTACTGACTTGGGTCTTATCAGACCACAGCTAAGCAGAAAAGGTCTATCTAATCTTTCTAACAACCCCTTGATTCATCCATTTACTCATAAACAATGTGGGTTTAAGTTGTGGAAAAAAACCCCTTCAGTAAAGTACTTTTTTTTGCTTCAACAGATCAGGTAATATAGCTATCACTATAGTCAGTTGTTGTTTTCATTAGCTGAGATTCTTGACATTTTAAATTCTACAGATGAAATTTCACAGTCTATTATCTTTATTAGGACCTGGAAACCATGAACCTGTTTAAAAATCTTTTCTCTCTAGGTTGTGGGTTTTTTTGGTGGTTTTTTTTGGCGGGTTTTGTTTTGTTTTGTTTTTTGGGTTTTTTGGGTTTTTTTGCTAGATTTAAGAGACCTGAACAGGAAAATGACCAGCTGCTTAGATTACCACTCCAATCCTCTCATGAATTTTTAAAGGTAGGGATTTTCCAAGAACCAACATCAAATAAAGGATCAAATGCCTTCTATTACAGAATACAAATGTGTTGCTCAAAATCCCTAGAAACTGCAGTCTTTGAGAACCATCTGGACCCACGAGGAGAAACACAAAGGAAGTACTGATTAATTTTAATGTAGAGTGAAAAGACTTGTAATTAAATTCAGTTTTATTAAGTTAGTGGTGTTTGTAGCTCAGATTTTAAAGGCTAGACTTCTCAAAAGTAGGTATTCTTCCCACATTTTGAAAACTTATTGGATATGTTGATAACAAGAGTTTGTACATTTGGAATTGACTTACTTAATGGGCATCCTTTCTGAGCAAAACACTGTATTAGTTTAGTAATTCTTACCATAAATGATTTGCAGTTTTATATTTTTGTATACATTTATACATCTTGTTTGTAGCAATTTAAACAATTTTGCCTTTTGACACGAAAAACAGAGACCTTTTTATTAGCACTTGTTCAATACATTTTCACCTATAAATTAAGAGCTTTAATTTTGATCTGGGTTGCTGAGTGGGAAACTTATTTTTTATCTGAAATGAATTGCCAACACAGAAATCTATGTTTTCACACACTCGATGATTGTTTTTAGTATGAGTAGAGAGCAGGCAAAGGAGATGAGTTTTCTTAAAATGTTATCTACCATTCTTCTGTTGCCTTTCAAGGGCCATAAATTGCTCACAAAATTCTCCCTCTGATTATTTGAACAGAGGATTTAAGTGACAGACAGCTTTAGTTGAATGAATATAGAATTCAATCAAAATAAAGAGACAGCATGTGACTATATCACTAAGTAGTGCATAGACTTAGTACTGCTCTCTGCATGGAAGTTGTTTGCTCCCAAAATTATTTTCCATCCAAGAAGAGGGCTGAATTTGCCTTTCAGTGTAGCATTTTCATTATATATAGAAACACACTAATTGGAAGAGTGTTTTTCTGATGCTTACTCTAAAATGCAGAAAGCAAATGGCATATGCAGAGTTTTCCTATTTCATATATAAAGGGAAACTAATAGATGAAAACCTATGAGAAACAAAAAAAGTAACCAGGGAAAAAATAAAAAAAAAAAATCTAAAAAATATAAACAATCCAAGTATTCATACCAGAATTTCCTATAATGAAACCATAGGAAGGAATTAAAATTAACGGTTTATTGTGTGGTTAGTTGTTGCTGAAGCTACCTAGTTTAGAGTTAGTCTGCTAGGAAAAAAAGAGCAGTCAATATCACTGCAAAAATGCAAAAAGAAAAAAGAAAATTTATGAGCAGTTTTATTCTCCTTCCCCTTGCCACCACCCAGGATGTGCTCCTTGCAGATTCTTATATCAATCTCACGTGAAATTCTCAATGATTTTTAATGTTGAAGACTCCACAAGCTCTTCAGCCAAACTGCCCTTGTACTTCATTATCCATTGCCACTAGATTTTTTTGTTTTGAATATAACCTAGACTGTTTTTGCTGTAATTGAAGTCCATTACTCACAGTCTTATCCACTCATGCATGGAGATTTTTTTTTTTTTTTTATCACTGTAACAATCTTTCAAAATCCTGTTAGGCACATTGATTGCTCATGCTTATTAAATACATAAAATACTACCTCCAGTTCAGGAGGTCCATCAGTTGAAAATAGTTGAAGGTAGAGAAGATTTGGGATGTGACATCTTTCCTTATGCTTATTTTCTTGGAAATTCAGTTTTTGACCATTACTAGAAACATGGTAACAGGCAAGGTGGACCTTTGAGAAGAAATATTCCTTTCCATTCTGATTATATGTAACTTTGAACATATTACTGTATCCCCTCTGGCCACCTTCTTTTATTTTGGCTTAATAGCTCAAATTTTTTCAGTAACTGGGTCATGTATTGTAGAACGCGATCATTCTCTCCTCTGTCACAGGCATAGACGGCATAAATTGGTTCACATCTTCCTTGAAACATGTCTCTCAGAAGAGAATTCTGTAGTTCAGCTGAGCTGAATGGAGTGAAAATTTTTTTTCTCTTATTTTGTAGACTGTCCTCATATTTATTTAAACCATTGTGCCGGTTGCCTCCTCTGAAATGGTATGTCATTACTGTGTTGTACTCGGTGTGTGATCCACAAAAGCCCAGTTCCTTTTTTCTGAAGAAATTCTACCAGACAGCATTTGTGCAGTTGTCGGTTTTGAATTTACCTTCACAGAAATAATTTTACTCTTTCCAGATCATATCTCAAACTTATTTATGCTTTTTTTTTTTTAATTCTAACCCTGTCTGCAATTTATCCTCATTCAGCTTGATGTCATTTGTAAACGAAATAAGTGAATTATGTATTCCTTCAAAAAAATTCCTAATGAAAATACTGAATATCATAATCTTCAGAATGCTGTTTGACACAGCTTTCTTTGTAGAAGTGAGTTGTTGAAAGGTTATTTTCTGGACTGAGTGCTCCAACCTGTTTTGCTACAAGAGAACAGAAATTTCATCCAAAATCTCTTTCCACAGCTTGCTTATGGGAATATTTTGTGAGACATGAATTAGTAGATTAAAGTCACATAATTTCTGTTACTTCTCTCCTATCCATAACATAATAACTGTTCCTTTATTATTTTTGTAGTTTAACCCCAGTTCACTTACCTCCCCCCATTGAGATGGATAGAGAATCAGAAGAGTAAAAATGAGAAAATTTGTGGTTTGTGATAAAGACAGTTTACTAGGTAAAACAAAAGCCACACACAAAAGCAAAACAAAACAAAGAATTCCTTCACCACTTGCCATGGGCAGGCAAGTGTTCCTTATCTCCAAGAAAGCAGTGATTCATCATGTGTAACTGTCACTTGGAAAGAGAAATACCATCACCATGAACATCTCTGCCCTTCCTTCCTTCTTATTCTCCCTAGTTTATGTGCCAGGCATGAACCCAAATGATATGGAATATCCCTTTGGTCAGCTGGGGTCAGCTGTCCCTGCTGTGTCCCCTCTCTACTCCTTGTGCACTCTTAGCTCACTTATGAAGCGGGATGAGAAGCAGGAAAGGCCTTGAATCTGTGTAAGCATTGGTCAGCAACAGCTAAAACATCCCTGAATTAGCAACACTTTCCAGCACAAATACAAAACATAGCCTCACATAAACTACTATGAAGAAAACGGAACTCTATCTCAGCCAAAAACCAGCACAATCATGCAGGTTTGAATTAATTTGTTCTTGATTTCTGCTCATCTTCTTACTATCATCCATACACTTGCAAATAATTCCTTTGATTGTCTTTGAAAGGATTTTTCAGAATTGAAATTGGACTCAATTCCTTTTTTCCTCCTGTGTTGACAGCTATGCTATGACATTCTCCAATGCTCCACTACTTTCTCTTTTTCAAAAGACATTTTGATTATGTTTCAGATATTTCAGACATTCTTCTAGTTTTCCTAGGGAAAAAAACCTCAAAAATTACTACACACAAATCTCTGAAGGAAATGAAGAATTACATATTTGTGCCACTTACAAAAATAAGTTAATTTTTCAAAAATGTATGCCATTTGGAAGTTTGAAAAGGTAACTTTTTACCTTACTCTCAAAATGACTGTCAACTATGACAGCTTTCAAAAAATCATTTGAAACAAATAATGAATTCTGAAACTGCAAAATATCTGTGTGAATATAGATTTCACTCACTTTAAAAGTTTAAAGCACCATTATTCTTCTCATTTGTCTACCTGAGACAGGTAATGCATCTCTTCCGTTATGTGAACCCTATTATTAACGTATTTGAGTAAAATACAAGCTTCATATGAAGATGTTGTGTTCTTTTATGTACTTCCTTTGGAATACTGGAACATGATAAGATATGATATGACTGAAACTAGATCAGTGATGGAAAGGGGAAAAATGTGAATCCAACCTATTTGATAGATATTGTCAAGTTGGTCAGCAAAGTGGTAGGTAAACAGGAATTGACAGTTATAATTTATTTTTATTCAGAAATGCTGCAATCAAACTCCTCATAAAAAGCTATGTGGAAATACAGATATTTTGGGATAAGAGGCAAACTACTCATATGGATTGAATACTGACAAAATAAAGAGTGTTTTCTAAACACGGAAATATAAAATACAGAGTTTGCTAAATGGTGCAATTTGGGACTGGTTTTAGTCTTCATTAATGATCTGGAAACAGGATGAATAGAGAAAATGAGTGAAGCAAACAAAACTGAATGCTGGCTGCTTTTACAACCAGTAATATTTTCTGTGTCTTTTTTTTTAAAGTTCAATCAATACGTTAGGCATTTTTTGTGCTTCAATTTCAAGAGAACATAATAAAAGGTACATATCTGGATAACTGTATTTCACAGCAGGTCCAGTTCTGTTGTTCTTACTCCTAAGCAAGTTTTTAAAGACATCCCGAAAGTAGAAATAGGTTTAGATGAACTGAAATTACTTAATGAGTCACCATGTGTTGACCCCTGAAGCATCCACTGTTTTGTCCTGTTGTCTGTTTTGCACCAGGACCTTTGTTTTCCAGTTGCACACACTCTATGTGTGTATATCTTATACAGACATACAATAATTCACTCTCAGTCTTCCATTATGGTGCAAATCCTTAATTTTCCTCTAGAGATTCATGCATTTTGGTAGAAGAGGAATTCCTCAGAATTGTGAATGTTTGTGAGTTGTACATAATGCTTGCATGTGTGTGTGCTTGTGCATGAATGTCTCAAACAAAGCTGATTTCAAAACAAGTTCGAAATCTCAAGCCTACTGTAGTGAGCTACAGCCAGTATGGGCTGGTTGTAAAGAATAGTTATGACCTGATTGAACAGAATTTACACACAAGGGACTCTCTAAAGTGTAGAGGTGTGCATGCACTACACATTTTTCAAAAGAACTGATTGGGAAGCTGATGATGCGTTGTTCTTCTGCATATAGACTCTTGAGATTGGGGAGATCTTGTCCTTTGAGAGATATGTTTTGAAATGCACCAACCATCATTGAAAGAGACCTAGGGACACAGCTGTCACTGCAAAGAGCTGGACCACATGAAACCAATAGGTTTCAGTCCAGCTTCCCAGACCAACAGCAATTTCATTGATTGGAAGGGAAGGCACGACTGCGTAATTCTGGGGGAACAGAGTGCATGAAATAATGAAATAGAAGCACTATGCTTGTTGGTTCTTAAATAAAAACCCATGGTACAAGCCTGCTGTAGGTTGCCATTTAGTTTGACTTTCCTGCGACAAACATGACGGAGAGGACAGTTCACACTCTCTACAAGTATTAAAGACACAGACTGTGAAGACCTTAAAATTAAGCTTTGTGCTTCTTGCTGCTGTTTTATGCATGGTCAACTCTGTACACTTGCAAGAGAATCTGAGGAGTATTTAGATTTGTTCTGTTCCTAGCTTTTCACAGGAATCTGAAAACACTTTTGAAGATTGGCATAGACTAATCATATTCTGGCAGAACTTCTTTTTGTCAAATTCACTCACTTTTTGCCTCGGTAGCAACTGGAGTTGGGAAGAGGACTGTTGAAAGAATCGTGTTATTACCCCTGTAAATTTTGGCTCATCCTTAAATCTAGTTAACCATGGCTGGCTAAACCAGCTATGGAAACTCATTAAGCTTCCCATAGGCTATACTATACTGCAGAGCTAAGCAAAATTCAGCCATCCTAAAGAGCTCTGCAGTCCCTCTTTATCCTGAAAGCAGTGACAAATTCTGTCCTTAGCCAAGCATGTGACACTTCAAGTGACATTTACAGTCTTTGCAGGGTTATAGCGATGTGTCTGAGAGCAAAATATGACTTTTTCTTTAGCATTAATTCTACCCATGCTCAGTTTTTTCACCATCATGTAATGAAAAACTTTTTTGCACAAATGGAAGTACTGGGGTGTCTTTCTGTAAAATCAGTGAAAAGTCTTTCCTTAATTTGAGTCCTGCAAAATGATCCACAGCAGAGGAAGGGGATATATATTCTTTCTTGCAGACATTTGGAATTTTAGCAGTAAAATAACATTAGAATGGTGTTGAAAAGTAATACTGTATTAATAGCCTTCAGCTTCCACCTGGTCTGTTGTAAAAGCTGAGGGGTAAAGACAATTTCCACTTCACAGGCACAAACACCTGTAGGTGAGTAACAGTTTTTAAATGTTGTAACACCTGCACTTATACAGGTACAGTGCTCCAGGGACTATCTGCAAGCTGTGCATCTGCCTGAAGCATGTTTACAGTGTGTTGACTTTCTGCTTTGTTTTGGTTCATGTTTTACCTCGGTATCATAGGTGATCATCCTCTGGAGGCTGTCACATACGGGATTTTTTTGGTTTTCTTTGAAACATGTAAATGTATTACTCCTGATCTATGTCCCCTCTAATTATAAAAAAATAGTTTGCCTTTTAGTGTTACACAGGCAGTAACAAGCTTTGATAAGCTATTTGAGCAAGACATCTATTTAGGTTATTGATTTTGTGCACTCTTTTATTTGGTCTGCTTAAAACAAGTTTTAGCAGTTGACTAGGTTGTGATTTTTCTCCCCTCATACTTCTTACAAGAAATTTCAATTTTAAAATACTAAAAGAGAAGGTGTTCAATTTAAACAATGGACAATCTGCAAAAAACAGTGGGATAGGTGTTTAGTTTCTGGATATTTTCCCAGGTCTCATATTGAGAGTTAAAGTGGATTTCTAATTTTTATTCCACTCATTACTAAACAGGAACACTGAGGTCACAGCAAATAAAGCAGTATGAGTTAATGAGAACAGCTTTAGCAAAAAGAGGAGGTGTTTCTCAAAGTACATCAAGTGCTTCACATATATTAAGAAACCCCAGCTGAATCGATTTAATAATGTTGGGATTTACACAATTATTACAGAGCCTTCATTATTCACCCAGCCTGCACATACCACAGCACAAATGAACATCTCAGTCTGGTGGTATTAACATTGCCATTTTCTAACCCATTCCCAGGCCATCTGCTACATGCTGATCATTCACTGCTTTAACATTTAACAGTTACCCAACTGCAACTTAGCAGATTTGTGTACTTTTGAAAACAGCTGGTTTAATAACTGCTTCAGAGCTTTTGGATAAAGAAATAATTTTGTAGTGCTTTACAATAGAATTTTTTTCTAAAAAATGCCTCTGAGAAAAGGGTATAACAGTTTCTTCCACAAATTTATGAATTTGTAATTCTTCAATTTATTTCCTGTCATATAAGGAAAAATATTTGATTATTTATAGAACAATAATTCAAGAAATCTCTTTTAACTTTCCTGGTTTATTTTTTTTCCTCTCTAGGGTACAGAGGAAATACACTGGAATAATGAAAGAGCTTGATATGTCAATCTGTCTCAAATGCTCAAACCTGGAGTTTTTCATATAAAACAATAGACAATGTGAAAATAGTGGTCATTTTTACACTGCTGTTGATGCCATATTTTATAGCAAATTTCAGCCAATAGTGACTGGAACTGTTCTTTTTAGTGTCTCTCTTTTTTTTTTTTTTTTGCAAATTATCACAATTTAGACACTTATCATTTCAAAATATATTCTCAATCACAAGGGTAAAAAATCCTTTATCATTCATCTGAAGTGGTTTAAGTTTGTATATGTATATGAATACACACAGACACACATTTGCATCTTGTTATTAACCATTTGACTTGCTTATTCTAAATACCCTTCAGATCCTGATTAACCCTTGCTTCATAAGCATACAAGTAGTTGTTGCTGGATGCTGACATTGATATTTATATCAGAAACCAGAATGGATGCAGTTAAAAGGAAGAATTTAGTATTAATGTCCCACAAAAGTGACAATTCCTGAGCGGGTTTTTTTTCAAAACACTTCTTCTTTTGCACAGCCATCAATCAAAGTGACAGCATCCCTTAGATTAAGTTCAGATTCTCCAGCACAAATTAATTAATCTGTCCAGTACTTCCTATCTCCCTGTTTCAATCAAACTACAAATAAAGCCATTCAAGACTTCAATTCTTTGCTGATTAGTCAATAAACCATGACAACATACTTGTGACAGTACTTCTGGGATACTCACAGAAGCTTATTTATAGCAGGTAGCAAGTGTCACAATCAGTCTTCACAAATGGGTGTACATTTTATTTTTTATTTTTTAAAACTAGCATCATAATAACAACAAATGAAAAATTGGAACAGCATAAAAATAAACTTGAGAAACACATTATCTGAAATGGAACAAAGCATAAAATTAAACATCTCAGAAATCATAGAAAATGGAAGTGCTTTGGTGATATGTAATAATAGCTTTCATCTCCTTTCACTGGAACCAGAGCAGTGACAAGTGTAAAACTGAGATATGCAATGATCTGCATGCAGCTGGCCCAGAAGGTAGATTGCACTGTGGAAATGTCCTAAGGTAGTGAATGAAATCTTCACTTGCGGTCACTCCAAGGAATTTGCCTATTATATTGGAAAAGTTATACACTCTAGCCACAGGAGGAAGAGTTAGAGAATGAATATCTCCAGCAGCCTGTGAGATGTTAAGAAGGAATACTGTGCCCTCGACACAGAGTTCAATTAACATCCCATACTGTTCTGGTTTGGACCCTTACAACTAGCTCTTTCCAAGAGAAAGCCAGGATAGAGTCATGGGATCAGCTCATTCCAGATTATTCCAACAAGGGGTAACAGGAGTTGTGACATAATGTTTATTCCTCCCCCCTAAGCCTAGAGCTTACCAGCACTGTTCCAGCAGACTTTTCACACTTCACACTGACATACAAGAGTATGCAGTTTCCCTGGGCACAACACGTATAGTTTCACCTCACAGGAATAAAGTCACCAATCCAGTAACATACACTGTTATCTTAAGCACTATAAATTGATCACAAATAGTAGTGATATCTTCTGTCCTAGGCCCAAAGGCGAATTAGAATCAAGAGTAATATAGTGCAAATAAGATCAGTGTGTTTTAGAGAGAACTCATCCCAAGCATTATGAATTAGTTATTCTGTACCACTTGACCCTGGAACTGAAGCTTCTTTCAGCTGTTCAAGGATGCTCTTCACCTGTCCTATACACTCTAACAGGGTCTTGCATAGCAGTCTGAATATCTAGTAGAAAAGTCAAACACCGTTCTTTTCCACTTGAGCCTAAAAGTGAAATTTTCGTGTCTACGATGTGCTTCTCTAACTCTTAACTTTTTCTTGATAGAACAGTATCCAAGTTACAGGGGCCAGGACCGGTTTATTACTATGTAGGTATAACCAAAACTGTGTATTCTACACTTTCTATGTAATTTCTGATGGACTGTTAATAATGGATCATTTGCAGCAGCTGCCCAGGGCACACCTAATGACTCTCTACTCCCCTGTAGAGAGGAATTAGCACCTTCACGCTCAGCCTGAAGGGTCATCTCTGCTAGTGGACCATACTGGACTGACATAATAGGCAGCTGCAACACCTAGACCATCAAAGAGTCCAGAAATATCCCATGACTCACGGAGTTAAATCACCCATTGTGAAACTCCTCACCCTGGGGGGAGTGGTACTAGACATTCCCACCTGTATCTGAGCATATATCATCTTTGTGTTTTTTGGAACTTCAGGTACTAGTCCTTGGATTGAGAAGAAGACCAGAACTCCAACAGGACTGCCATTCTCGACAGACTGCGGTCATTACTCAACAGAACTGCCATCATCGTCTGGACCAACAGGTTTTTCTTTCCTTTTACTTTGCACCCGGGGGGGGCACGTGGTGCTCAGCACAGGGGTCTACTAACACTTCTGTTTTTGTCCCAAGGAGCTGGGTTAGACATCTGTTTTTGTGGGTTAAAACCAGTTTTTCTCTGTATCATTGCATCTATTGTAATTTATTTTTAGTAAATTTTAACTCTGATTTATAATCTCTCTGGAGTTGGGTTAATTTCTCCTACTGATTTACTTTTAAACCAGGACAAACAGCAATGCAAACCAGTGGATTACTGAACATGAATCCAGTCTAGATTTGTGTTCATCATCATGACCTTATGTCAATTTGGTATCACATGAGATCTTCACAGTTTTTGTAAAGCAGAATGAGATGTTGCTGCTGGAGATCAAAAGAGTTTATTTTAAAGGTCTCATTCAAGTGAATTTAGTATCAAAACTCAGAGATAGCAAGATCAGACATTAATACAATAAAGATTTAATTCTCTCTTTATATAATTCCTACCAGTGAAAAAGAGATGACTGAGCAACATTAGAAAACTGACAAAATAAATATGCAGACATTCTGTAACAAAAACACTACGGCTAATAGAAACATGAACCATTCTGTTTTTGAAGTGTTCGGGAAATCAAGTTACAAACTGTGTGCTATTACCATGAGCATGAAGTTACATTGTAATTAAATTCCTAAGTAAATTTTTAATATTTTAAATTACTTAAAAACAACAGCAAAACAACAAAGTGTGAAAGAGTAATATTGTATTTCACATCATTTTCACTGTCATAAATTCAGCTCTGAAAATTATATACAAAACATTATTAAAATGCTTCTTTCATTTCTACAGTTTTCCAATGAAATTAATATAATTGATTGCATTTGAATTTCTAGGTGCTGAAAAGGAGATTGATGATGAAATATAAAATATTTAATGTCATTCTGGATAAGAAATTGCAAAGAAAGTATATTACAAGTTAAGCACAGTTGGTTTTATGCTGATTTATTTAAGTTCAGTTCTCACCCACAACCTAATAATGATTGTATCTGTCAGCCAACTTAATATTTACATAAATACATATTAATATACACCAAAATATCAATAATCTTAAGAAGCAGTTCCTGCAAATGATGACATTTTCTATGACAAAATCTGAAGATTATCCAGTAAATAGAGTCATGATCATTTTAAAATACATTTTTAGGTTCCTTTCCAAGTGTTTTGAGGTACAATCACAACTGAACTCTGTTAGGCAGTGGTACATGTGCAATCCCTGATAATTATTTCGAAGCAGAGGCAATTCTTGTGTTCCTTAGGTCACAATAATATATGTCTCTACTGAATCCTGATATTCTCGCTTGTCCTGCTCTTCCTACAGATTTCTCTTTCTTTACTCCTTTTCTTCTGATTTCATTTAATCTTTTTGTTTTAACCATGTAGACCTAAGCATTTGGAAATTTTGCTTGGGGGGTGTCTGTGTATATATATATACATATGTGTGTGTGTGCTCACAGACATGTGGGTGCTGTCCAGTGCACAGAGGTCGTTAACATTTATTAGCTGGTTTTACAATCTGGTTTACAGATTCTCAAATAATATTTTTGTCTATTAACTATTTTAAAACTGAAGTGGATGATGTTTACAGGTTATTTCATAGTTCCATCTCTGTTTCCCACATTGTGCACATAAAGTCCTGTTTTCTTAGAATCATACCAGTGACACTGTTAGCAGTATTTGGGCCCAGTGTTTTCCTCAGTGTAAATTTTTCACACTGTTTCAGTGCCATCCTTTCAAATTAAAAAACTGTGTTATATGGAGACTGTACAAACATCAAAATATTGCAAAATAATGAAGAAAAGGTCATGTCAGGTTTCATAGCAATGCTTTGGATTGTAACACATTTTATCAAGTCTCATTGGTTATGTCATGTTTCATATCTCTTGTAGCATCAGATGCTGTAGGCTGAAGCAATCTGTTCTGTAGAACATCAAAATATACTGCACTGTATATTTTGCACCTAAGGAATCTTTGACAGTACTATTAGGAAAAAGCAAAGGATTCATTGAAAGAAAAACCCCAACAATGAAATCACAATAAAAAATGAAATGTTTCTGCCCATAACTAGCAGTTAGATCATATTAAAAAATATGTATCTGGACTTGGATTTATTCTGGTGAAAGAACTGTTCGTAAAATAGATATGTTTGGAACATATTTGCTTTTAGGTGCCCTGATAAGGACATACTGACATTGTATCTTATCCTACTTAGCAGTGTATAAGCATGCTGCTTATAATGTATGTCTTCATTTGGCCTCAGGAATTTCTTTACAGACACAAAAGATCCTGATTTGCAGATAAGTTGTAGAACACTTAATCTGTTAAATCTGAAAATAAGATGAAAGGTATTTAAACTGTTGTTGCAGAATTCCCATTAGAAATACTATCTGAAATGAGAAATCTGATTGAAATAATTCTAATTGCTTCTTTTGATCTCTACTTGGGGAACTAGCAACACTGACAGATGAACTCTGGTGAGTATTGTTGAAGTAAAGACAGGATAACCTCAGCTGCTTACCTTGTTTTTGTGCTTGAGGTTTCTATTTCCACTGCAAAACTGTCAGAGGGAAAACCTGCCTCCACCTCATAGGTGTCTTGGATTGAATTTCATGCTTTGGTTTAAAAATACAATTAAACTGGATTTGCATTAAGGTACCAGGCCCTGCATAGAAGCATATGCACTATGGATATGCAGTCTATTTGGTTAATTCTTATGTGGAAGTGGTAAAATTTAGTGGGTGGCTTAAACTGCCACAAGAATTTTTTAAGTGCCCTAAATCCCAGAATCTGAATACTCAAGAGCAAAAATTTCCACATCTTCTTTTGTTAGCATAACTGCCCAATTTTATCTCAGATAGATAACTTTATGCTATCTGAAAAACAATTTTAAGTAATTTACTGGTTTTATTTTTTACACCTATCTTGTATGTTTCTGCAAAATTTAGGTTCTTATCTCTAGGGCAAATGACAGCAATTTAAAGAAAACTCACTTAACAAGGTTTTTTTTTAGGATTGTCTCAAAGCTTTTTGATAAGCTGATTTAGAATTAACAAAATCTAAAACCACAGTTTTTGTGAAAAAAAAATCAATAATTTGGAATGAAGATTTTTTTACCCTACAAAGTAAGGAATTTGAAAGAAAAAGTTTTAGACTAAGGGGTCTTTGCAGAGGGAACTTTATTTTCAAAACTGATAACATTTCTTATAACAAAACCTGTAGTTAAAAGGTGATGTCTATGCATTTTGCACAGAACAAATGGTTTTATTAATATTTTGCATTCTTCATAAGTCATGAAACTTTACCAGATTATATTATGAGTCATGTTGCCACCAAACAAGCCCTTGGTCCATAGCACTTAAATTCTAATTTTATACTGAGATGACAGAGAGATACACAAAAATTTGAAAGAATACAATGCCAATATCTAGGCTAAAAAATTAGCATGAATAGTAGAGTATCAAGAATCATCTATTATCACTTTTTCATTGATTTCACAGAAAGAGAAAGATTTAGTAGTGTTGTTGAGGGAAACTAACCAAAAAACGTTATAGAAGTTCAGAAAGAGTTTCTTCCAAAACCTATGGTTTTACAGAGAAAAAACTTATAAATATTAGAGAGTATCTGTATGGGCAGATTATGTGGTTCACATCAACACTGTAAAAGTTCTGAGCACCAGCTACATTCCTTCAATTGGTTTAATATTTTTGCATATGTGGATTTTTTTGTTTGTTTGTTTCTTGTTTTTGAGGTATAACACAATTTTTCCTAGAATATTATTTACATTTCTGTCTTAAAAGAAATTCCAAAGAGGTTGTTTTCCTTATAGTTGCTGGTGATGCAATATTGCACCCTATCATAGTTAAAGGTTGTACTTTTTTAATTGTCTTGTATTCCTTGTACTTCATTGGCAATTAATGAAAAATTTGTACTAAATACATAAATATCATTAAACCACTAAAAATATTTTTTTTCTATCTTCATTTCCTCTGGCCCTCAAATTCAGAGAGGAAAAAAGTTAACTAGTTAACTAGGGTTTAAAGAGAAAAATATTCAGCCATCTTCAGCATTTGAAACCCCAAGTCATCTTCCCTCTTCAGGAATCCCCACTTGCAGCTGTAGAGTGGGGATAAAACTAATCAGTTATGAATTACCACTATTGACTAACTCAAACCACAAATGATTTCTATTAATCAATCAGAAAAGACTGGAAATTTACTAATGCAATTATTTGTTATTTAAACATAGTAAGGTAATGTCTTCTCTCAGCAAATTATATATGCAGAAAAATTTTCTTGTCCCTGGTTTCAGAACAGTGCTGTTGAAAGCAGACAGACATTTTCATAGTGTGGACAATTTAGTTTTCAAGCTATTACAAGGAATATGTGTTTGATGAGCAGAATGAAAGTGATTTCTATATCTGATAAGCCTTTCAATTATTTTTATTTTTTCCCCACTTAACCATTCCTTTACTTATACCATTTATTACCTTTTCATTTTGGGAATTCACTTAACATCCCTTAAAAATATTTTGTGAGCGCTTTACTGCAACTGAAAGGAACAGAAGAATTCAACAGAAATGTCACCTGTACACTTGAATTGGATTCTAAAGCAATAAAGTGTTGTTTCTTAAAAAAAAAAGAAGTTCTAAAAAAAGATTTCCAGTTCTCTGTTTTTAAACATGTAGCATCACCTTGAATTAACTTTTCAATAAACAGCAAGTTTTTACATGTGTTTATTTCATAAATTACACTGGAAAATTGTTTTGGAGAAATGTCAAAATTGCTGTAGCTTCCAAGAAGTCATGTACATTTATGGGTTTTAAATAGTTAAAAATGGAGATTATATTTTCATAAAAAATGAAGCTTTTAATTTCATCTATTTATAGAATAAACATATGTATTTATTGTTCCCATTACATTTACTTTGGAATGCTTCTCCTTTTCAAAGAAAATGTAACAATATAATTTAAATTTTAAAAAATTAATTTGGGCAAAAATAATTATTTAGCTTTTCAAGTTTCATTGTAGCTATCAGATTGAAAAATCAAGCATTCACATAATTGTGGCTGATACTGCATTTCTCATTTATCTATCATGTGTTGAGGTGTGTGATGATTTCTGCAAAGGTCAGGAGACACATTTCCTTCCACCTTTTACCCCAATCTACAACATTTAATGCTTGTCTAGAGACATTCACTGGGACTTTTGCCTTTCTGTTAAACATCAACTATTAGTTACTGCCAAAGGCAAGATTCTTTCTTATCTCATATGGCAAATTGTAGATTCTTTTTTCTCTCCTCACAGGCAAACAAATCTGCTTGAACAGATATACAGTCCTTGAAATCACGTCATTCACAAAACATTTTTTCTATTATAAAAAATTCTGTTTAATAAATATTATGTGAACATAATGTGAACATTATTTCTCTGAATGATTAAATCATTTCAGTTTTGTTTTGTTTCGTTTCGTTTTTTTTAATTTTACCCAAAATTTTGAGGGGGGAAGAAAGCAATACCCTTTCTTAACATGGTTCAGGGGACAAAAATATCACAGTTTTAAGCAACATTCTGCAAGCCTGTTTGTAGTAAGCAAATGTTCTAAGTACAGTGGGATCTTCTGAAGGCAGAGCAGAAGGGAGGTGGTTTATCTTACCTGGAGTTTATTTACCAAGGTCTAGGAAGAAATACCTTGTCTGGTTGAGTAATTAGTGCTTTACAGGACTCTTACTGGTCTGTCAAACTTTAAAAACCTGCAATGCTCAGAGTTGATACCTTTTTTCTCAGTAGCAAAACCTCATATCTCTTTCTGGGCACAACATTGAGCAGAAACTGTGTTCTCTACATGCAAGAAATTTAAAAGTCCTCTTTTGTGGCAAGGCTTTATGTAGCATCTGAGAGAAATGGTCACTATTGGATTAACATAATACCTACTGAATTTTGCCTTTCTAACAGCTCTTGCAGCTGGGAAGATGAGAGTCTATAAACCAGAACTTTTACTCTAGGAAGTCTGTTTTTGGCCTGATCTCTTCAGGAATGACCAAAAGCTAAAACACATTATTAGGGTCATAGTCCAAATGCCTCTTAAATGCTGACAGGCTTGCAGCATTGACTACCTCTCTAGGAAGAGATGTTTGACCACCCTCTCAGTAAAGAAATGCTTCCAAATGTCCAGTCTAAACCTCTCCTGGTAAAGCTTTGAGTCATTCCTGCACATCCTGTCACTGGACACCAGGAAAAATAACTCAGCACCTCCCTCTCCATTTCCACTCCTCAGGAAGTTGTAGAGTGATGAAGACACCCCTCAGCATCCCTTTCTCCAAACTAGACAAACCTGGAGTCCTTAGCTGCTCCTGATAGGACATTCCTTCCAGTCCTTTCACCAGCTTCGTTGCCTTCCTGTGGAAGCATCTGACTACCTGAACATCTTCTTAAATTGTGGGGTCCAAAACTGCACACACTACTCCAGGTGAGGCAGCACCAATCCTGAATACAGTGGGATAATCACCACATTTGAATGTCTGTTTGTGCAAGTTTAATCCATGCCAGAATGCTGTTTGCCCTCTTGGCTGCCAGGTCACACTGCTGACTGATTCTGAGCTTACTGCCAACCATCACGTCCCCGTCCCTTTCTGCAGGGCTGCTCTACAGCCACTCCTCTCCCAATTTAAACTTGTACCTGGTGCCATGCTAGGTACAGAATCTGGCATTTGGACTTGTTAACTTTAATTCCATTAATGCTTCAACCTCTCTAGATCCCTCTGCAACGCATCTGGTACCTCAAGAGAGTCGCCACCTCCTCCTAGTTATTAACGACTGTTAGTGTAACACAGCAATCATACAGGAACCTAATAGAAAAGCATGCAGGATTTCAGTTCCCCTCAGGCACTGCTGAAGTTCAGAAGTCTTTCTTAACCACAGAGGGAAGATTGTGGGATCTCCCTTGGAGAAGAAAATGCAACAGAATTCTAAAGCAACTTTTAGTGTTGCTGCATCTGTCAAGACATGATAAAGATCATTGCTTTTCAGATAATAATACTAAAGTGAATTCAGGCACAAGAGTTGAAATTTTGAGAATAATGTTGAAAGAATGGACCATATGAGAGCTGTTCATTACATTTTGGTGTTATGTTAATGGGGTAAGATGAGAAGTTTTCCTACAAATGGGAGGGGCAGGACAGAAAAAATCCAACACAGTGCAAGGGAAAAGGAGGTGAAATAAAGCAAGTGGTACTTGAGTATGAGAGAAGGAGAAATTGTAGTAAATATCTAATTTGAACAAAACTAGGTAAGTCTTCAAAACTGTGGGAAATTGAGATTCTGTTTATCTGTGTTTTGGCAGTAGTTTCAAACTCCTTTATTGATAGCTTATACTACAGATCTAAGCAATGAGAAAAGAGTTTAAGTCAAGAAGTTCCAATATAAAATTGAACTTCATCAAATGTCTAGTTTCTGAGGCATATGTCCAGGCCTTTTTTTAACTTCTAAATAGTTGAAGTAGTTTTGAACTCAGAACATCCATGTCTGCAAATTCTCTATTTCACACTGCATAAGACTTTCAACTATAGCACTGTTCAATTTTATATGGGTAGATTAGAAGATTTGT
Organism: Platyrinchus mystaceus; assembly: GCA_035041135.1. Lineage (NCBI taxonomy): Eukaryota > Metazoa > Chordata > Aves > Passeriformes > Tyrannidae > Platyrinchus > Platyrinchus mystaceus. The sequence continues at coordinate 26,040,738 of JAWWLV010000088.1, forward strand.
GATGGAAACTGAGTGTTTCAAGCCAAAGGCTAAATTCTCATCTCAGTGGACTGGGACTTAGGTGCTTATCTGCTTTGAATACTGTCAGGAAAGATGTCATATGCATGAAAATTCTTGAGCAGTCAAACACAACAGCATCCTCAATATCTGAAAATAGCGTTAACCTAAGTATTTCAAACAGCATATAAGCTTTTTTTAAAGTATAGATAATATAGACCACATTCTCCATAGTTATAATTTTCCATGTGTCATAAGCTCTTTTGCATTTACAAATTCGTAGAAGTTTTGAAAATTAAGTGCTGCTATTGATTAAATGCAAGATTTGTTCCAAGCTGTGAATCAGGTCTAATGCTTATCCATAATTTGTTATTTCACATTTGAGACACTACTGATTTTTCCACATGCAGGCAAGATTATCCTTTCATTAAACAACTCAGTTTTGTATACATGACGTTTTTCTTTTAGGTTTCAGCTTTTTTTGAGGCTGCATAATTTCACTACCAAACAGTGACTTGAATAATTCAGTTGCAAAATCAATAAATTGTACCCTGACATGCAAAAATGTAAGTAGTACGATTTTGACATGATGCTTCAATCTGTAAGTTTTTAACACACAGGAAAGACAATTCACAAAATCAAATCTCCACATATGTTAATAAAAGATTGTTAATATTTACTGAAGTTCAAAGCAACCTGAACCCAAATCAGCAGTGGCATGAAAACATGACAGTAGTTTGCAGCAGAGGCAGAAAGTCCCTTCATTAACACTGTAAACTGTCCTCTGAGTATCAGCCTGCAGTTTGGTCTAAGTCTGTGCAAGGGTCCTGGAATAAAATAAGGGATGAGGTCTTCCTCATCCTTGGTAAGGAAACTGATCAATAGTTGACAGTTATGGCATTTTCTGCTTGTTTTTCTGACATAATCTTTCACATCACCTTCATCAGGAAGCTTTTGTCAAGTGTACTCTGGTACAGTCTCTGTTAAAGAAGAAAAAATTGAAGTGCCACAAAAGCTTGAGGCTACTACAGAAAAGAGACCTGCTTTTAAAAATAAAATAGCCCCTGGTATATTCTATTAGATGGTCATCTGTATGTGTACTGGTTCCAAGAGAGTGACCAAGTACAGTGCTTCAGGAGTCACTGATCAGTACTTGTCTTCTGACTTCTGACCAGAGGGAAGGGGTGGCAGTGAAGTCCACTGGGCCATTTAGTTTGAGCAGTTCTGGACACAGAGAGAAACTAAAATCTGAAAACCTAATCAGCCTTACAACCAAATATGGATTGTCTGTGTAAGGCTGTCTCAGAGAGCTTCTTGAGAGTCACTGTTTTGCATACAAGCTCTATCCCATTCTTGTTAAGATACTCCTTCATCTCTGTTCCATCCACATCAGACCTATCTATCATATTTTTGCAGATGCAAACTACTGTTCTTGCACATGGGAAATTATTATAATTGTTAATAGTAATAGTAGTAGCATCATCATCATAATCACAATTTTGTTTTATTTCAATTATCAAACTATTCTTATCTCAGCCCGCAAGTTTTCTCACTTTTAACCTCCTGATTCTGGGAGTGAGGGAATGAGTGGATGTGTAGGGCTTAGTTACCGGCACCGGTTAAATCACAACAACCTGCTGTAGCCCGAATCCATCACTGAGCCTGAATTGTGTAACTATGCAGCCTTGTAAAGAAAAATAAAAGGACCTGACTTAGGAAAAGAGTTCTTCACCATGTATTCAGTTTTAAAGCTTCAGCCTTGTTGAGAGAATGGAACTTTAGAGAGGTTTAAACATATAATTGAGGTGCTTTTCTTATCAGTATTATTAGCAACAAAATGTCTTGCTCTGAAATCAGTTTATCACATGGGAAGTTTTGGAGTACTTGAAATAAAATCTGTATGCCATGTTCTATATTATGTAATCCAGGACTTTTCCTCAGTAACTTTATGGCTTTCATATGCTTTGCCACTTCAGTAATAGAGCTATTATGTTCCACATAATTTTTCCAATATCTCAGAAAAAAGCAACTTGAATTGTTCTTTAATTTATCTGTTCAACCTACTGCAATCTTTGTTGGAAAAACATGAGAAATTCTAAACACTACCTCAGATACTTAAATAGCAGCAAAGCAGTTTAAACTATATAAAATACCTCATATCCCTGCCTAGAAATATTTTTGAGGAAAGGTGTTTTTCCAGAAGAAGAAACATCCTTTTTCAGTCTCCATCTATCTGTACTGTATTATGATATATTATTTTTATATTGAGTTACATATTCTACCAGAAAAGATACTCAAGGTATCACAATGTGAGAACTCCTAATTTTCCTTCCACAGAGGAAAATTATATATACATATGTCTAATATGCATTATATATAAATTGAAAAAATATATATGAAAAAATATGAAAAAGTATATATTCCAAGAAACATGACTATTCCTTTTACATCTACTGCACATTCTCATGAATTTCAGTCCCAGAAGCAATGTACTTACTCATTTCTCAGTCTTATGAATATCAACATGTTTTTGTTACCACTAATATAAATCATCAAGGCTTATTTTGGCTTCATAGGTAATTTGCTTTCAGCTCATTTTATAATTTAGAATAATCAGTAGTGTTTAAAATCTTAGCAATTTTGAAGTTGTGTTACAATCAAAATGCATTTAGATTGCCATGCAATTCAACCTTACAAATCACCAGCCAATCAGCACCCCCGATGCTGTGAAGCACTCTTATCTTGCTCTAAGTGTTATCTCATGCTGCTCTTAAAACATTTGGAAATTGAGAACATTGACTGCCTTTGGTGTCTGCATCTATTCAGTGTTTAATGTCTGAGACTTCACCACTGTTATGTTCAATTTGGTGTGGCATTTCAGCTGTAGCTATCTATGCAGTAATCTTTTTTCAATTCAATGAAAGTAGGTTCAACCACAGATTATAGAGAAATAAATTTGGAATAAATATGTTTTGAAATGTGGGAACTCTACTTAGTGTCTGACTCCAAGGAAATTATGAACTTCAGGGTATTTTTCAGTCTATTTAGATTTCAATAGTATGATCATCAATGCATTGCCTAGGAAGCTGAGGAATGGATATGGCCTGTTTTTCTATTCCAGACTAAGCACAGAAACAGCAGGAATGAATTCTGCAGCATTTAGAATGATTCCTGCCTTCCAGTTTAGGAGTCTTGGAGGATCTGGAGAGTTTACATTGTTTTGTGTGATCCAAGATTAAATCCCTTCTTCTTCCTGTAACATAATGTAAAAACCCCCACTAAATTCTAACGATCTCTCTCTTTTGACATTAGTAGCATCTTTTATCTGTTTTTTTTTTTTTTTTTAATTGAGTATATTCGTAAGAAACTCCAGAGATTATATTGGATGTTTCTGAAATTTTTAAAGTGTTGATTTCTTCCTTTGCTTAAAAATTAGTATTCCATTTTTTATTGACAATCTAATTGTCTGATTTGGGAAAACCTATAAACTTGTGAAAAAATGAGTCATACTGTATTTACTCCAGTCAAGGTAGGTATACCTTTAAATATTTATATTGTTTGTTTTAGATTATTAACATCACTAATGCAATTGGGTAAATGAAATTTTGTTCTCTCTAAGCTTCAGAAACTTTAATTTTTGAAATGAGAAAGAGATTAATTAAGGACATGCATACATGTTGAACTGCCAGTATGAGCAGCAAAAAAACCTACCTAATAACCAATTTTTTAAAATTTTATATATTTTTTTTCTTACTATGTTGTCCTTTTCTTTATTCCTAATATTTCACACTTTGGATAACTTCACTGAATGAACAGTGAAGTGAAAAAATTACAGTATTTCAAGGTAAATCCTAATCACTATTCTCTAAATTCAATCTGGTTAATGTGTATATTCTCCATCTAAAGTATCATCTTGGGTGTTTTGATTTGTAATTCACCTAAGAGGATAGTACTTTCCTTCCAGAATTATTTTATCAAAGATTAAGAGAAAAGTTTAATTGATTAAGTTTTGTACTTAGCTATCAGTTACAGTTGAAGGGCCAAAATTTACTATTTTGTGAGTAAAATGGTAAGGAGATGCCCACACCTTAAGTAATGTAGAAATGTAATGTTTGGCTTGTGAAAGAGAAACACAGATTACAAAGCCCACAGCTGCTCTTTTGAAACTGAATTCTTTCATACAACTGTGATAATTCCAGGTGGTTCTGTGTATTGCATTGTTAAGCATACAGAAATATAAATAATTTCAGTTTAAGCTACATTTTTCTTTCTTCAGTATACTGCCAGTTATACATATCTCACCTGTGTAGGCCCATTTGCTCTTTATACAGCTCTTCAGCCTTTTGCACAGCTCTTTTCCAAATCCTGACAAAGACCTTGCCTTGCTATCCATCCCTCTTCCTGAGCTTATCTGATTTACATGTTTTGCCATGACTCTTATCCAAGTCTCCTCCTTGGCTTCTCACTGCAGCTCCTGAACAACCCCTGTCCCACATCTCTCACTCTGTTCTACTCACTTAATTCTTTAGACACTTCAAGCCTCACTTCTCATCCTTTACTCTCATCTCCTCTTTCTCAATTGGTCAACAGTCCTCCTACTCCCTTGTCTGGTTTCCCCACGTGGAGAGCAGTCCCTGTTGGGCCTGTCACAGATTATTTATCAACACCAGTTTCCCCAGGTAGCTTTTTCCAGATGCTTTACATGTCTTGGATGAGACAGGAAGGGCACTAATAGCATTTTGAGGTGCAATCTTACAGTCAGTGCCTTTTAGGTCAGATAACCAAATCTGACAACAGCTGCAGGAGCTCAGAGCTGAAAGGAAGTCCCATTTCAGCCTTAGGGTGGGACAAGTTCAACACAGAAAAATCAAGAATTCAGATAATAAAATATTTTCACTGAGCATTTTACTAACCATACTGTTTTGAAGGTTTGCTATTTTAGCCAGATTCAGGCTAAATTCAGATTCGTAAGATGGCAAAAGACACATCTCCAATGAACTTCAAAATTCTGCTTCAGGGATTTGCAGTGCTTGAGCCTGTTAAAGATGGAGTGCCAGAATTTTGCAATATAAGGAAAACTGTATACTAGTCCTTTTACTTAGTTTTCTGATAGGGTTTAGTTATTTTTTACTAAAACTAAAATATGAGCGTAAGGCACACACACTTGGCATGACAAATTTCAGCTTGGTTTGTTGCATTTTAGCAGAAATATAAGCAGCTGAAACAGAACTCTTAGAGTGGCAACTTGTGCGATACTGAAAGGTGCACTTGTGTATATGAAATGTATGCACACACACACAAAAATGTATGTCCTCCATATATACCTGGTGTAGCATAATGTGTCATGGTGTAATTTTTGCCCTAACATGTTTCATCTAAAATTAATAGTTTTCTTCCTAAGGCACCCATCCACAAAAAAAGCGAAGTAAAACATGGCCAAGAACAAACCTCTTAAAGTCACATAAAACAGATTAGAAGACCACACAGACTTTCCTAGTGTAAAATCCTAATTTAAGATAAACTTTGAAGATACACATATTATTTCTGCTGTGTTGATCACTCTTGCTGTGCATGTGATTTCATTACTTACTCTGTTAAACATAGTAGCAGCCGTCCTCTTTTACACCTCTGGGGGGAAAAATCAGAATGGATTATTCAAAAGATTTAAATCCCTTTGAGACATGGCACTTCCAGAAATATTATAAATTCCTTTTTACTCCAAGGTTAGATGCTATGTTGGCCTTGATTTAAAACCCACGATTCTGTTGAAAATGGCAGCGATATCCAGCTCTGACAAACTGAATTGGTCTCAAGGTATTGAAGGATAACTAATAAATCTGAGATTTGATCCTGAAACTTTTCTACAGATGCTTTGAGTCTCTTTCTTCTTGAGACATTTACGACACCCTATATAGAAAAATCATGTCATACCAGTGATCTATTTAATTGACTTAAGCTGCGTTTGATATTTTCCTTCAGGATAGAATTGCAAATAATGAAGTTTGAATGAATATATCTTGTCTACATATTAGTAACAACTATAATTTGCTGTGGGTCAACACTACTAAACATTTCATTGACTAAAGCATACAAGAAAGAATTTCATGTTGCTAAAGAAGATTACATGTGCCAGACTACTGGCATATTTCTAGTTTTAGAGAACTTGCTTCTAAGAAAGGATCAATGTATATTCAGTATATGAAATGGAATCACGGAGGTTCAACTGAAACCGTCAAGTGTGAGGTGTATGTTTTGCCGTCAAAGTTATATTCAAGCCACAGACTTTTCTGTAAGAGCCAGTCAGTCATCTTGCATGCTAAGCCATCCATCCAAAGGATGCATAACACAATGAGCTGAGTTAGTAATGCAGTGAAGATCCTAAGATTCAATTAAGTTATTTGCAAGTTTAAACTAGATACTTACTAAAATATAAATACAAATTTTGAATTGGTGTCTTTTCCTTCTTACAAAATCACATAATCACAGAATCATTAAGGTTGGAAGAGACCTTCATGATCATCTAGTCCATCCATCAACCCTACACCACCACAACCACCCTCAATCATATTCCCAAGTGCCACATCCAGACACCTCTTGAACACTTCCAGAGACGACAGTGCCACCCTGGGCAACTTATTCCAATGCCTAGCCACTCTTTCAGTGATTTTTTTTTTTCTAATATCTAATCTGAACCACCCCGGTGCAACATAAGGACATTTCCCCCTGTCCTTTCACTTGAGACATGGCAGAAGAGACTGACCACCATGCTGCTACAACCTTCTTTCAGGTAATTGGAGAGAGAGAGGAGGTCCCCCTGAGGGTCTTCTTCTCAGACTAAACAACCTCATCTCCCTCAGCTGTTCCTCATAAGACAGGTTTTCTAGATCCATTTTAATTTCAGTCTAAAGTGACCTTCCCTTAAGCCGCACTCTTTACTTCACTTAAGAACACTCCTTTGATCAACTAATATATAAAAATTGTTTAATAATTGTGTGTACCATAAAGCATCCCAAGATGGACAAGGAATTACACAATTCTTCTTGTCCATCTGCACAGAATTCCAACAATTTTTTTTTAGTAACTAATGAAAAGCCAAATAAAATGATTTTTCCTGACTACTTATTTCTGGGTAACCACAAAAAAGGAACCATTCTCCAAAGTCTTAATATCCTCCAAATAGCCCATGTGCCTCTTTTTATTTCCTTTCACCAAGCCTGATCTTTAATCTTTTTAATGGTGCTCTGCTCTCTCTTGCCTATTAGCCACATTTACTTTTTAAGGCTATAAACTGTGATCTTGTGCACCTTAAAAGATATCTAGATTGTTAATGGAGGGAAAAAAATCAGTACATTTTTTCTGTATTAAAATCAAAAGCATTATCATTTGAGTTTTTCTTATTTCTCTTTTAAAAGCAAAATGTCACTACTAATCAAACCTGAAATAAACTTCAGTGTATGAAAAAAAAAAGCACATTTGCTTCAATTCTTCTGTTAACTTGTCTCAGACTGTGTGCTGTGCCAACCAGACCAAGAACCTAGTTAAACAAACTCAGGAAAACTTTGTTATGAAATCAGAAATCTTTTCAAAAACAGAAAATAAATTGCCCATTTCTAAGTCACCTGTGTGGAAAAAGGAGAAAAAAGCTTCTAGTTTTTAATGCAGTTTTCAGTTAATTAAAATCTAATGGATGTAACTTGTGTCTCTGGAAATGCTCTTCCAGTTTTTTTTTTTTTTTTTTTTTTTTGCCTAATTAGTAGTGCATTGATTATTCTGAGACTGGGAAATTGTGGAAAACCACATAAAACACAGGGACACTGGTTGGCAAATGTTAATTGCTTCTGTTACCTACAGTCAGGAAGATTCTGAATTTGAACATCTGTTAACAGAGAAACTCATAATTACAGGAGGGTCACCCCCTGGATTTTTCTGGACAGACTGTGTCTCGCTCCTCTATTAGCCTCCTTTCACAGTCCTCGCATAACCATTATCAGTGTGTACCTGAAACATAATTTTGAGTGCAGTCTCACAGAAACACTTTTGTGGCTTTAGAATTACAGGTTTGGGGATTTTCTCTGGTGAAAGAGAGCCCATAATTTTACCAGGCTTGGAGCCTTGCTTCCGTAAGATAAAGAAATTTGGTACAAATGATGAGTTAAACATCTGGTCTGGTTTCTTTTTTGTTTACAATCCTATTCTTGGTACAAGGTTACTTCATCTTTGGCTGATACTACAGACAACACTAGCAAAACACCAGCAGCCAAAGGAATACTGGTCCTCGAAGTCTGCAGTGATAGTTAGTTAGACAGAAATATAGTGGCCAGGAAAAAAAACAATCATCTGAAAGGATTCTTCACATGCAGCTTGGGTGCCTAAATAAATTTCTAAAAGGAACTGCAACACCCATTTTGGAGTCTGTGTTCCTTTTAGTCATAATGAACATTATGGCACAGGGAAAATGTAGGTATCACACCCAGAAAATTCTGTAGATGAAGATATTAATTTTGACTTTGAGGATCTGGGAACAAGGCTGGATGAGAATCCCCTCTGCCATAAAAATGGGAGGTTTAAAGAAATAGCTGCTACACCTGATTCTGATGAGGAGGGTGGGAAAGATGAAGGCAAAAAGTCTTCTTAGTGGTCTGAAACCCTGCCTTCCAGAGTTCTCATGTTTCAGGACAGTTAAGGTAAAATGGTGTTCCTGTAAGAAAGAGTCGCTTGCATGCTAGCCCTGCCCAGATGCAGAGCCTGAGCTCTGGACTCTGGTTGGAAACCTCACAGCCCAGGGCCAGGCAACCTTGCTCTCTATGTAATGCAGAGATCTGGACTTGCTTTCTTCTCACCTCTTGGGTTGCATGGACCTTCACTACCTCAGATCATCTCACTGGGATGAGGTGCTTAATTTTGGGATGTGGCACTGCCACTGAAATGTAGTAAGATGACTAGGTCATGATCATTCTCTGGCAGTTAGACTGTGCACATAGCCTGTACTGCATGTTAAACACCATTGCAGTGACAAAAAAAAACAGTGGTTTTCTACTATGTATGATCAAAAAGTCTTTTTCAATGGCTTTCAAAAATTTTTTTAGTGAAACAGAAACATTGCTACTCAATGGAAACTTCATAGCACTTATTGCTACAGTCCTTTTTAAAGAGAAGGCTGTACTCTCAGCACAATTACCAAAGTTACCCTTGAACAGATAAATGGATTTTGCTCAAAAAAAATTTAACTGTTGGATAGAGACCAAGTATGCTAAATTTCATCCTAGGATCTCATCATTCAAAGAAAATTATGTCTATTTCGTCTTTCAAGCTTCAAGTGCAGTTATTGTGGTTAGATTTAGTTTCAAAATAGGCAGTAGCTGTAAAATTTACACTGGGAACTCTCATTTTACATTCTTTTAGAATTAAAAAATAAGGCAAAGGGATTTTGTTTAATAAGTGTTGAAAAACGTCTTTTTGGAGGGAGAAAACAGAAAATATTTTAAAAGCAAACTGTTTCCTTCCATGACCACAAAAACTGAAAAATTGGGAGTTATGATGGAAAGTTGTTTGTAGTCTTAGAATATAAATAAGCAGCGGTCTAAGACTGAATGTAAATTCTCCTGTTTATGCTTTGCATTAGAAGATATTAGCCATTAGCCAGAAGATATAATTCTGTTTCCAAACTGACCCGCATGGCAAGGCATATTAACTTAGTACTGTGCCACTAAAAGGGGGCTATAAGATTTCTGGACCACAGTTGTTTTTTATCAGCTCTGATCACAGTGGACTGAGGTCATGCATATTTGTTGGAATAACTTTGCCTTTTAAATAACAGGCACAGCTGCATGTCTGCTGTATAAGAACTAGACAATTTTATTCTGAAACTACACAAGCAACACCAACCTGTGATAGAAGTTGAGTGTTGGGAAAGTAAGTAAGAAAGCATATTGCTGTTATTAAGAGCAGTACCTCTAGTGTAGAACTGCCTGGAAATTTCTGGTTGTAAAGCCACTGGAAAATACTAATTATCAAAACAGAAACTTTTTAAATAATTTACAAGTTTAGCCAATGTTTTAATTTGTCTACTATTTTTAGCCACAACATAGAATTTTAGAATTCTAAAATATAGACATTTAGTCTTAAAAAAAAAAAAAAATAGGTCTTCTCAAATCACTCATTTTAAGTCCAAAACTGTTAACTTCTGTATGAGTACAGCAATTGTTCTGTTATAAAACTGCCAATCACTCCTGCTCAATGTAAATGACTTCACCCAAATAAACACCCTTTCTTTGGGTGACAGGCTATGATAAAAGTTAAAGCTGTCATGAGGATGTGAGAAAGACTTGTTCACACATCTCTTTTTCCCATGACTCATTTTCAAAATGTTTGCCAATAGTCTTGGACTAGTCTTGGACTCTTTCTAATGTAACAGATCCTATGTAATTGGAGCTGCTCCAGCAGACTGATTACTCCATCCAGAACAGCCATTAGCCTGGTGTGGAATGAATGTGAAAGTTAAAGGCTCAAGATATTTGTCTGAATTTTGAAAAGAAAGAATTTACACTCACACGTCATAGTTTTACCCCTGGAAGAACAAGATAAAAAAGACAAGAATGTCAGTAATGGTTGGAGAGGAAAAATGTTACCCCCAAATTTGATATTAATAAATGGGTATGAATAAAATCTATTCTATGACCATGTTGTTCACTTTAGTGACCATTCCCACATATTTCCTTTCAAATTAATGTGCCATGTCTCTGTAAGGAAAAACTGCAGAACCAATATGTAGTATTGGGAAAAATATTGCTATTGTGCCTTTACTGCAAACCACAAAAACACGCTGAACAGTAAAGAAAACATAAAATATTTGGAAAAAATAGCCAATCAGCAGTCTAAAATGCATTTCCAGGTGTACTATTCTTTGCTACTTTGATTTGAGCATGACCTTTCAAAAAGTATTTCTGGAAAACAACAGATTCATGGGTTCCAACACTGTTAATACTACCACTGCAAATATTTTCTCAAATACGAAAATATAGCTGTGTAAGGAACTGCCCTGATAATATAAAGAATGCTCTAAAAATCTCTGAAGTATGTAGTACAAGTGACTTCACCAGCTCAAGGTGTCCTAGGCCATAATACCTTTTCCCATAAGGTACCTCTCTCTATATTTATAAAAACTAGGTCACTATTCAACGAAGTTTGTTAAGACTCATTCCACAGGGAAAAAACAAAATAAGAAATTTCATGGGTTTATACCTTCCTAACATGGTGTCTTGGCAACTCTGGTCTCTACATTCAATTGTCACTGACTGTCTAATTAGTCAAAAAAGTCCAGTTATCCATTTATTTTAGCTCAAGAACTGGTCTAAAAGTTAGAGTTCTGACTGATTACCAGACAAGAGAGGTATGAACATGCTTCTTTATTCTCCCTCTCACACTAAGACTCCCTTTCTCTAAAGCATCAAGCAAACACCAAGCATCAATATGTCCTACATCTTGAACAGAAGTCCAGTAATTCTATTAGTACTGAGTTAAAACCAGGATCTCCTTCAGGAGACCTTCCTCAGATCTCCTCAGGTCCTGCAACAAATAGGTATAAAGATTCTCTGTAAGGGATTCAGGTTTTAGGTTGTGAAAAGATTTTTATCGAGTATGCTTCAGGTGCGTGACCTTCAGAAATAGGAATGATCACAGTTATATTGCTGTGCTTCTCACCACACAGCTCTAGTCCATTCTTCTGTATAATTCCAAAATTCATATCTTTCCATATGGCATAGCAAACCTTCATGCTCAGCTCTATGCTTTGAATACTTCTCTGGGGCTCTATAAGACAAAAGTGAAGGCATCAGAAATGTGAATGAATTAATATAAAGATGCTCAAGTATTTTATTTGGTCCAACTTTGACATTAGAGTGCTTGAGTGGTTTTTTTGGTTTTTGTGGGGTTTCTTGGAGTGCAATATGAAACAAGTAACTTTTTCTTCATAAAGTACTTTACTCACCAAATGTCTGGAGATATGAATGGTAGACAAGGAAGTACCATAAGAAAATTCAGTCTCTGTAAGTCTAACAGCTGATCAAGACTCAATAAAGGATTTTAGTAGTCTGCTAGAGTCTGTAGGTCTCCTGGGATTCTTCTAGAGCTTTGATTTCAGGAACTACAATGATGAAGGAACCAGTGTTTTTTATAAGAGAAAACAATGTTATTTCAACTGGAGTTCTACTTCATAACATGGCTGACTTGCGGCAAGCTGCTTCTCTTCCTCTGTTTTGCTCACTGTGTTTGTAGCAGACTGTCATTATAGCTTTAATCTTGAAACTACAGCTTCCATTCCCAAAAATGTGTGAGTCCTAAAGTTATTCTATTTTTAGCAATAATAACAAGAAAAGTTTAGAACCTTAGTCTGACCAGTATTTGAGTTAGAAAAAAGAAGTTGGGAAAAGCTTTTTTCTTTAAATCTTGTTAAAATTTTCTTTACATGCTCAAAGCAAATTGGTATAATACAGAATTAAAAGCCAATATTAAATGTATTTAATTACCTTTCTTTTAAGCAGTTTCTTTCACTTTCATCTTCCTTTTAGGTACTGTATCTTGGCATCTTTTGCTCATAATATTTGTTGTCATGAGCAGTGCTTTCAGTCCTTGCACTGTGATTTAACCCTTTGTGTTCTTGTCAAATTGACTTCTCTCTCCGGGAACAACAGGCATTTTCTCAGAAATTCAATTTGTGTTCCACCCAACCAGCATAAAAGGTTATTTTTCATAAGCTGATGTTCTTGTATTGCTTATGTATTGCATATTAACCTTTTCTTTCAACCCAAGGGATCTTATTTATATTCCGTCAGAGTAGGTGCATGAGGCACTATATCAATGATAAGCAGAACTCTGGAGCCCATGAAGCACTTGTAGGGTGTGTGCAGAGGGCAGCTGTCACAATGTTCATAACTATCTTTGTCTGATTATATATACTCTGGAAATCTTTCCCCTATCCAAAAGGCAAATTTTTTATATGAATTTGTTGTTGTCCAAGGGTAGGAGACAGATAACATTGCAAGAAGGTCTCAATAGGCAACCAGAGGATAGAAAGCCCAATCTAAAGAATGCAGGATAGAAAAATCTTTGGCTTCTCACAAAGTTTTCTGGGTACTGGTCTAGTAACTAAAAAGATATGAACATTACCAGAAGGTTTAACTTCAACCTAGATGAAAAAAGCGCATGGGATGCATACTCCGAAATAGAATTAACCTCCTGTTGTTATCAACAAATATACTGTTTTACCTTGTTCACTACTATCCTGCTGGAAAGCTGCTTGCTCTTAGCAAGAGGGTAAAAGACACTAGAATGTAATTTGTGTCAGCAGAAATATTTATAGCAGGACATCACTGTGTTCATATTTCCTTACATACTATTGCAAAGAAATTAGGTCAGTTGTTTTTCCTTTCTGCATATGAACGTTGTAGTTAAGGTATCTACGTTGTTTAGATGCAAAGAACCACAAACTCTTGTCAAAAAAGTGGCTATGTTTGTGGGAAACACTGAAGTCAAATATTGTATTGCCCTGTGCTTGCAGTGTCTTTAGTGGTTGTCCACCAACTCCTGGTTACGCGATCCCTGGGAGAAGGAATTGAAGAAGATAGTTATGATTCTGCTCCCAAGGGCTATTTCACAATGTATGCAGTAGAACTCAAGGTAAAAGGGACAGAGTTTTGGGTGCAACGTGAAACAGTGTGAACATTTACAAAGTGCTGGACCTTGTCGGTGATCAGGGGAGTGTGCTGTCACTCAGGCTCTCTAAGGCTCTGTCCAAATGACTCAGTCTGGGATGCATCTCCTATCCTTTACGGAATTGCACATGCTAGATATATTTTGACTCACTGTGGAACATGACACAGGTAGTTACTTCTGCTGCTCTTCTTCCTCATGCCATGTTTTCCAAAGGAAATTGATCTAATGGGAGGAAGGAAACAGGTCTAATGGGAGTTAGAGTGTGCTACATTCAGGGCTCTGATCAGGATGACTGACATTACAACTGACAGAGCGACAGGTCCACAGTCTAGATATAATTTCAGTTAGTGGGCTCAAACATAGTGCACCGAAGAACTTTGAAATTTTATCCTGTAGTCTAACACTGTCTGTGCTATGTGATGTCTCAGCAGCAGCCAAATTGATGTAAAATCCTGTGAATGAACAACAGTACTGTTTAGCTGGATTGACCATAAAACATAACCTGCTTTAAGAGGTCCTGTACAGAATCTCACTTCTAATTGCTGATCGTTCTTTCTGAATTTTCAGTAAACTTTCAAGTTATTCCACCTATTTTATTAAAGAACTTCACTTGACAAATTCAAAACAACTTCATTAGAAATTATGATTTCAGGAAGAAAAACTCCAGAGAATTTCAAATCACAACTACAAAAGAATGGAGACTTCCCCTTCCTGCCATTCCCAAAGATCTAAAGCTTTCTCAGAAATTCAGAACATTCCCCCCCAAGGTCTTCACCCCCAACAAAAACAGCCTTCTATTTCCTGTAACACACTACCTAATGAAAAAAAGTAAGCGCTTCAACATAAAAGATTTTTAATCATCCAAAATGATGGCTCTGTAGTACATATCAAGGAATTAGCAGCAACTGATTTTAAATGGGAGATACAACAGAAGTGCCTTGGGGCAAATCAAAAGCCATTTTGTACTTCTACAAGATCGTAAGTCTAAATTTCATTCAGCATACAAGTTAAACATGATTTTCACAGTAATTGCATATGTCGTGCTATTTTTGAGTTGGAATAACTTAAAATGTAACTTTTATTATTAAATATATTAAAAGATTAAACTGATCACATTTCTCTTTTCTGGATCATTCATTACATGTTATGTAGTTACTGTATTAAGGAGGGGTTTGCCTTGACATCTTATATTCTTTCATAAGATCCTTTTCCTATCAGGCGTGAATATTGAATGTAATGCTTTGCTTTTGCACTTGAGTTCTGCTGGTAGTTTGGGACAGCATCTTAGGGACAGTTATAGATGGGAAAGGAAATAGAAGAAGGAAAAGAAAAGAAGGAAAAGGAATTCTGTTGAAATTTATGGGTATTGTAGATGGGTGTCTATGGAAAAATAGTGAAAAACAAACTTACATATCTATTATGTCTCATAGCTGCACTGGACAATGATACAATCTGATATTCAGAAATTAGGAAACTGAAAACGGTCTTTGCTTATGAGTAAGGCATTACAAGATCAAGAAACAATGAGCTGTGACATCTTCTTTACTCAACAAATATTTAGAGAGAATGAGGCAACATATCATGCTGGAAGATTAAGATTTTTTTCCACTATGGCATTGCAGCCACACTATTGCAGAGGACTTTGGACACTTAAATAAAATTAATGGAAAAATTTTGTTTCCCCTGTATCACCAATCTCTAGCATCAGGTAGTAATATAATGTCCTAGAAACAGGTGCTTACTTGGAGCAACAAAAAACTATTTAATTCATCTATTTTTTTAATATGAGATGGTTTTGTGATATACAGTTAGTCACTGTGTAGACTTTTATGATATAATTTCTCATCAGTATTACAGTCCTAACAGTTTTAACATAAATTACAACTCATTTTAATTTGTTTCTAAACTATAACTCCTGTTAATTGCGAAGGGGAACTAAATACAGGATAGCAGGGCAAGTGTACAGCAAGTATTAAAGAGTCCACAGCCAAAATTAGACTGTGATCTAGTCATACAAACCTAGGTGTGGGTTGCCTGACATATGAGTGGGTACATTTTTACATGTCTCTCAGTGTTCTAGCTACAGCTAACCTGTGCAAATGAAAGCCTTTTGAATTGTTCTATGAGGAGTTTCAACATGAATGTGAATCTTTTCTAAATTAAAACACTTTATAACCACGTTGGTGGTCATTCCAGAGCGGGTATCAGTTTGGTCAAAAGGTATTCTGAGGCCAAAGAGAATCAGATCTAGGGCTCTTAAAAATGTGATCACAATATTTTTAAACACATCTACTTGTTTATTCACAAACCCACATTGCAACAAAATTAGGTAATTTAGAAATACAATGAATGGATAACTGAACATGCAAGATTTACATGTACAAGTACTTGTACCTGAAAATATTTAAAAGCTTGTTCAGAACAAACTATTACAATTCAAGAGACAGCACTTTAGAATTATATTAGATAATTTTATGAAAACATAAAATCTCAATAGTAATTAAAAAAGCCCTAAGAACCAACAAACTTAACCCCACAGGTTGGTACGAAAGGAAAAGGAGACAAATTTATTTGCAACTTTGTGGTATATCTGCATTTTAATACAGTAAAATCCTGTCTGTTCAGTGCCAGAAATCATTTGGTACTGTTAGAAAAGACACAGATAGCTATAATAGCGATCACTGAAATTATTTTAACTGTGGGTTAGATTGAAACTATTTAACCTGGAAAAGAGACAGCTTGAGAGGAGTATAATAATAGTCTGTGATTTTGGGTAGCTCAGGGAGTAATTATTCACAATTCAAGAAGAAGGGGCATCAAATTAAACTATTATATGACAGGAAGAATAAATATATCTATATTTTCTCATATTATTCTCTGTACAACTACTCTGACCACCTCTGAAGAATGATAGCAGAACAAACAGATAATTGGTTTCAACCAATAGTGCTGTTCTTATGGGAAATTTTATATGATCGTTCCATGTAAGTGTATAAATATCTGTTACAAAATGCCCTCTTGTCTTGAGTCATATAATTGCAATTCAAGAGTGTGCTAAGTGTAAAGCAGCACAGGATGCCTTCAGATAATGCCTTTTTGGATTCCTGCTATACCGTACTAAGGGAAAATTATACTAAGTTTATTAACATGAGGCAGATATCTAAAGATTTCTAAAGTACTAGAATTCATATAATGCAATTTTCAAGAGCAACTATGAAATTTTAGTTTTACAGCCAAAGTGAGTGCTGCAACTAGATTTTAAAGCATATGTACTTCCTACTGTAAAGGAAGGCTTTTAAATTTGCTTGTAGATTAATATTAAAGCAACAACTTCTGAAAATCTCACTATAGGAACATTTTTAAATACATATATATCTGAGAACAGAAATTTAAATTATTTCAAGTTTTATTAATTTTGTTTCCTGATTTTTTTGTTTGCTTGTTTTTTTGAAATGTTATGCTTTGGAAAACAATACCTTTTTTATGTGAAATGAACATTAATGAACATTAGAAGTGTATTTCATACCCCTTTCATCAGTTTATTCTTAGATGAATTCATGAATTCCACCATTAGGTTGTAATTAAGCTCATAAACTGCTTGATCTACAGTTTAAGTATGTTCTTGAATGTCTAGTTTGAAGGGAAAGGACATACAAGGTTGACAGAACAGATTTTGTTTGGATTTTCTACATCTGTGACATAAAAAGAAGTTTCACATACAAAATTGGCTGAATAGCTCTTGAATAAAAACTCATGGATTTTAAAACTTGAAACTTACTCAGATGATACATACAATGGTACTTACTTTTTAGAAGTTTTAGGTTAAAGGGTGAAGTCCACTAGAGGACTTGCTACTCTAGCTGACAACGAATGTGTAGTTAGCCAATTGGATAGTTAAAACTTTTCAGAGAAGCAATGAGGAAAGAGCAAGCTAACAGGGAGAGTGAGGCAGAAACCTTCTCCAGGAAGAACATACTCCTCCTAGCAAAGAACTCAAGACACTGATGACTCGCTGAAGCACACCAACCCCCACCCCACACACACACATTTCTTGTTCAGGAACGGTGAGTCTTGACTGTCAACTTCAAGGCCCAAAACGTCTTTGGAGGGGTGACTGCAATATCGGAGAAAATAGTATTTGAAAGTGTAACAGTTGTAGCTGTGAATGAGGTTTTTCTGTAATAATTATGTAATTTAGCCTACAAATATTATTGTTCTTGGAGTTGGACTGATAAGAACAGAGATTTGTTCTCTGTTGATCAGATTGTTAAACTGCTAATTGAACTAATAAATTCTTAGTCCACCATGCATATGCATGCTGTGTCCCCTTTTTGCAGATAGCAAGGTTTCCTGTGAAAAAATGTTTGTCTGCTGGTTGCAAGATTAAAAAAAGCATAAATTTTGTTAAGTTGCTTTTCTCTTGAATCTTGATTCTGCTCAGCAGTAATTTGAAAGCTGGAGGAGAGCCTCTTGCCTCTATCTGTTCACAGTGTAGCCTGAATCTTGATGGCTGAGACATTTTTTTATTAGGAGATATATGTGTCTAGAAAGACAGTTTTTGGTGTCCTGGCCCTAGAAACAATTGGCAGAGATTCAAGATTCATGTAGGTAAAGTTGGCATCACAACCTGTGGCTGTGAACAAAAGCATCTATAACTGCTGCAGTCTGTACTCAGTACAGTCAGTGAGGATTCCCCGTGTCAAACGTAAATGGTGATGTCTAGCAGACTAAGCCATTCTGTTGACTTG
Organism: Platyrinchus mystaceus; assembly: GCA_035041135.1. Classification (NCBI taxonomy): domain Eukaryota; kingdom Metazoa; phylum Chordata; class Aves; order Passeriformes; family Tyrannidae; genus Platyrinchus; species Platyrinchus mystaceus. The sequence continues at coordinate 26,059,193 of JAWWLV010000088.1, forward strand.
GATAATGTTCAAACTTTCTGCATTATTAGGCATTAAACTTCAGGGTCTTGAACTTAGTCTACCACAGCAGAAACTTCAGCTGAGTATGTGTGTTGCTGGCACCTCACTATTTCTCCTACTCTTCTTCACAAAAAATCTAGTTCTTTGATGCTTTGACATAGAGAAAGATGTCAACTGTATAAAATTTTACAGTCTGCCATGCTATAAAACATCCTATATGTTGACTTCAGTAGAAGAAAGTAAAATTAATGACATCAATAAAACACTTTTAGTATAATTAGTCAACATGCTTTTTTCAGACTCTCAGTACAGTACATCATGTTACAGAGAACTTTCAGTTTGCTTATTTGCTTCTTGTAGTATTAAACATAGGAAACTCACATAAATAATTCCTTCAAAATAATCAGAGTCAACAGAGCATTTACAAGTGATTAAGGAGAATTAAATTTCATTGTATGCTGCAGTCCTAAACAAATTTCATACTCACCTGAGTTTGTTTCACAGTAAATCAATAATACTAAAGACTTTATTTGAACAGACAATATACAGTTTCCTATTCCTGTTCAGTGTGCATATGAAACTATCAGCTTCAGTTAATGAGAATTTTTTCCATAAACACTGATGGGTGGAAATTTATTCTTTGCTTTAAGAGACTTTGCCATCTTGTGTCTGATATCAGCCAACAGCCTTGAGTATCAAGAGGCACCGTCCAACCCCCAGGAACACTTTCATGCTTTCCAGTGATCTTTGGGCAAATATTCGATGATTCGGTAATAAAGTAAGCAAACTATTAGTCTGTTTTCAGGTTTCATTGCACAGCTATCAGTAGGATTAAAAAGTTTAAAAAACTCCCAACACCATAGGCATTATTAAATACCCTTGTGATGCCAATACTGAATCAAGTAAAAATATGAAATTGTACTGCAAAGGTAATAGCGTACCACTGCCAGAATCCATACTCTTCTTGGGTATTAACATGGCTATACTTTGTGTCTTTTTTATCTCAGGTGCTATTAATTCCTGCCCATCAAGAAGTCCTCAGAAGGCATCCATGTTCTAAAATATTTTCTTAGGGAACAAAAGCAGCACAATAATTGCCAAAATGTACACAGATGTCATTGGGTAAAATAATTGAAGAGGGAATACTGGAACATTCTAAAATTTCCTGTCCAACTGTCAGTGAATGATTTGAGTTTATGAGCCATTTTGCATTTATGCCTTCAGTGAGAGTGTTCTCAAATGGTAATAGGTATTGAAAAATTTCATAGAAAAATATGAAAATAGAGATACATTCAAATATCAATACAGATGTAACATAGGCTTAAAGTACAAAAAATGTCTGGAGCAAATTTCTTATCAGTGATAAATCAGAATGTGATTGTCTATCAGCTGAATAAAATACTTTGAGAAGACTTTCAGAGCACAAGGAGGAGCAATGTGAGTGACTGCCTGAGTTTTGTTTTGGAGGTGTGTCTCCAGCCCTGCTTCTGGCCCTGTATCATGCCTAGACCTGGGTCCTGTGTTGTGAGATTTCTCCTGGACCCCTTGAATATATGTTTTATGCAGCCCTGTCTCTGGCCCTGTCTCCTGGATGGACTTCGACCTCACGCCTTGTCCTCAGCCTGATGTCTGGCCCTGTCTGCTTTTCCTTCAAGCTGGATTTCCACAGAGGGATGTAGGGGACAAAAAACAGCTCTCAGCAGAAAGAAGCTTGCAGGGTTTGAGTGGCAAACCTTAGAAAACAGAGGCTGACAAACATCCCGTGATCTAAGAAACTGGACCCCTGTCACAAGATCTATCAATGTACAACCTTA
>JAWWLV010000088.1:26061106-26116800 GCA_035041135.1 Platyrinchus mystaceus
ACTATGTCTAAAACCCCTTAATTCCTTTGATCCTGCTTGAAGAAAAATTAACTGTTTAGAAATAGTAATTAAAACTTATGTAACTCCCCAATAAACATAGGTCATCCCCTTCATTATAATGTCCAGCCTCTGATGCCTTTAAAAATGTATTCTCATGTCCAATAAACCATTCCAGTTTTACCCCATAACTGGGATCGTGTTAGTCTCTTTTCTAGACCGCCACTGAGGGACCCCAGATGAAGTCCACTTCTCACTTGTCTGTGCCTGTCAATAGACCCCATTTCCAGCGCTTGCATCTGCCTGTAGGATTCAGCCCTTGTGAGACTGCATTCTGTTGATGAGAACGCAGCCCCAGGTGGAGCCGCCCTCAGATCCTGCCTGGCTTCTCTGCTCTTGAGGAGCAACTCCGTTCTTCCTGCTCCGTGATGCAGGATTTTAAAGGTGCTTCTTCCTGGAAGTGTTAGAGCTCTAGCAAAGAGTGATGAATATTTTTAGTGTTATGCACAGGTAAGCACAGGATTCATGTGAAGATTTAAGCACAGAGCATCATGTAGCACTCTAAGTAAAAAGGTAATTTGTATATCCAGAGTGGAAAAATGGAGCAGCTATATTTAATGTCAACTGATGAACAACACTATAAAAAACATTTTTAATGATAACATAACCAATGAATTTCATTTTGTGTGTATGACTAGAACTTGGGTTTTTCACTCCTTGAGAAAAAAAATGGGGAGGGGGCTGTCAGTTAAGACCCTCTGTTATCTGGTATATTTATGCATTCTAGAAGCATTGGGAATCTTGAAAATATTTTTAATTGTAATAATTTCTGAGCTGAATAGGAAGAAAAATTGAATGTGAAAAATTCATTTTTAATGCTTTTTAAAATCATTTCATGTTAACTGGTCCAGACTGATTTTATAAACATAATTTGGGGTTTGTAAATATATAACAAAATGAAATTTTCTTTCCCAGAATTTTTTTAATCTGCATTTGCTATTTTTTTAATGAGGAGGCGTAAATATATTTCTAGTATGTTCTAAAAAATACAATTCAGTTTGTGCCACTCACTTTCCTTCCCTTAGCAAAATCCTTATGCACCTGCAGCTGTTTCTGACAATGTGAGCACGATGAAGCATGGCTGGAATTCACAGGTTAGCGTAGCATTCATTCAAAAAAAAAAATGCCCTAAATTAAATAGTCTGAAGGCTCAGTGTGGCTGCAAAGGAGATACTATCCTGCAGTTTATTGCATTCTGAGCCAGGGAACACAGCCTTTATAGCACTATTACCAATGAATTTTAAATCACTCCAAAGTTCAAACTTCACTGAAGCGTCACATTGTATGTTGAAATCAGATGACCATTTTGGCTGGCAAATGCCATCTATATTTCAGAAAACATCCATGTTCTAATAAAAAATGAATTAAAAGACATGGAAACTTCAAGCACCATTTGTCATCTGAAACTGATGTTCATTAATATGCCTCAAATCTCTAACTCTGAGAAAAGCTAAGTCAATTCCCAAATTACCATAACATTCAAAACTAAACAGTAATGCATTTTAAAATGAGTGTATTGAAAATTGAATGCCAACTGAAAATAAATGATGGTACCTTTTAAAATTAAATTACAACAGACTTTTTTCCTTGTTCTTGCCCCTGTAGTCATCTTCAGTTAGTCTAGCTGTCCAATTCTTACTATATTTACCCTTTGACAAGAGGGGCCTAGAATATAAAAGACAAAAACACCACATAATTTTTCATAATTAAATACTTCATAACAATCTTAACTTGGTATAAAAAAAAATCCATTACATAAAAAGGAGTTTCTTCATTTTTCTGTTTTCGGTTAGTTCTTTCACTACATCTTTCCCAATGAAATTTCACGCACATAGCTGTTTATTCATTTGACCTTGTCCATAAATATCCTTATTTGATATGTCTGTATAGACTATTTGCAAGGCTTGTACAGCTAAAATATGAATTTTTAGTAAGGTTGATATACATTAAAAAAAAAAAGAAAAACATATTCCTAACAACAAACTGGCAGACCAGAAGTTTTTCACTATGAAGTTTTAGTGTTGGAAGGGAAAAGTAAGTAACTATGAAAAAAAGAAATTCATATCAGATACTGATTACATATTGATACTGAAAATTGAGAATTTTTTAATATATGTTAAAATGCTTTATTCTTGCTGATGTTCTGAAAATATTTACTATGAAATTTCAAAACATATTAAAATACCCCAAAATAGCAAAACTGACACCTAACCCTGGCATATTTGACAGTAAAATGACAATGGGATTGAAAATTCCAGAAAAGTGCCCAGGTTTTTCAAAGTCTAAATGGCAGAAAGTTACATAATAGATTTATGAAATTCTACAATTCCATTTTCTGCATTTTTAGGTGCCTACATGTTTTTAACTTTCCCAGTATTTTTATTCTTTACTTGTATATCACCTGGCACAGCATAGTTCCTCATATTATTTCATATCCATAAAGCAGTAGGCTGCAAAGTATACAAAGAATGAAAATAAACCTTTCTACTATGAACTGTATCTTCTATGTAATTGGCAGATGCTGTTTGCCTGATGTCATAGTTGAACAATAAACATTTTAGACTACTTTGGCACTTTAGCATAGAACATCTTTCTTTATTTGGCATCCTTCTGTTTTTTATTGTAGTTACATTTTTAAATGCATCATCTAATTTTGCTCTGGCAATCAATTACAGGTACAAATAATTGGAGCATTTAGATGTCCAAATACCTGACTGAAGGCACAAATCATGTAGTTAAACCCTAAGTGGTATTGATTGAGGCTATGAAGTGAGTGGTTTAGTTGAATTCCCCTTTACTTGTTTGACTATGAAAATCAAGATACTCTAAAAATAAAAATAGAACATTATTTCTGATATTTAGAACTCACACCTCTACATCATGAATGTCTTTTTTTTTTTTACTATATTCACAAAATGTGTATTTGGTGTGTCTTTCTGGTAATTGTGCCTCACAGACTCTTAGTAATAGAGAGTTACTTAGTTTTTAATGGCTGTACAAATATGATAATCATGCTTTTTTCACTTTAAGCACAATTCACAAAAACTACAGGGCAGTAAGGCAAATTGTCTCCAGACAAACTTCTCTCTTTTCTCTGTGGGAATTTTACCAGAAAAAGAATTGCAAAGTTGAGGCCTTCTAATAAAATGTAACTGAAATCAAGCACATATGCATTAGAAAAGGTGTTTTTATACTTTTTTTTATCCCATCTTCCTTTCTGTGAATAGCCTCTCTGCTTCAACTGGAATCTGAACTGCATCTTGTTGCTTTGGATCTAAAAAATGCTTTTCTGAACAGAAATTATTAATCATGCTGAATTATGGGGAAGATTGTTGTTGTGTATAAACATCTGGTATGAAATGTGCTGAGGCCAACACATTTCCCTTGTCAACTGATAAAAACTGTTTGAATCCAGGTCTCCAGAGATAAAATGCTTTAAGTGCAGTAATCCATTCGGTCACTGAGGGACAGAAACAATTGACAGTTGTAACACATTTTTAACCATAAGAAATGGTGGAAATACCATTTTCCTGCATATATAAATTGTGAAATAAATCTGCACATGCCATTTGGTAGACAAAAGATTAATGGGAGACAAGTCCTTGAGTCAGCATTTACAGGCTGAAAAAAGATAATTGTCCAGTTACAGACTTACTGAAATTACTTTGGTCTGATGGGGCATGCCCTGGGGAAAAGTCACAGGATTGCCACAAAAGATTAGCTTAGAATTTGGCTTTCCATATATTATTTTGACAAAAAACAAGCATTGGAAATTTCACTGCTCTTCCAGCACCTTGCCATATGTTCACAGATTCTGAAAGAGTTATTCTACCTCTGCTCTCCTAGGAATACTAACTCCTGGTGACCACTGTAAAAGTAGGGTTTCAAATGTTACAGATAAAATTTAGTCTGTGTCTCAAACTGTCACCAAATTTCTGGGCTGGCAGAGTTTGAATTGTGGCTCTTACCTCTCCCTAATAACTTTCTCACAGAAAGTTAATGAAGTTATTTTCCTTTTAGTACTATAAAAAACAAACAAACAAACAAACAAACAACAAAAAAAAAACAGGGCAAGGGACTTTTTTTTTCTCTTCCCATTTTGGGGGTAGGCTTTAGATGCCATAAGTATTACTTAGGAGATGCATCAGAAAACCATAATAAAAATACAAATATCTTACAGGAAATAGGATAAAATCATTATCTATACATCTTTAAAAATGCTACATTTCCATGGTACAGGTTTTAATTCATAGTCCTTCAAATTAGTCTTTAAAGGATGAAAATGCAGATAATCATTATCAAAACTATGAAAATTAATAAATCACACTCGAATATTTTTAGTTTTAATTACTGAAGATGGGCCTGCCTACTGCCTGGAACAGTCTGACACTGAGGTGAAAATTTTCTTTCTAAATTAGAAAGCTCATAGTGAGGACAACAAAATCTAAAAAGCAACATGTACAAGACCACTAGAAGATTACCTGGCTTGAAATGAAAACACTTTTCCCCCCTCAAAACTTGTATATAATTTTATAGATAATTAAAGCTGATGTAGAGGACACATCACAGCATTTGTAAACTCATCCCAGCAAGGCCATAGGAAAAAAGCTTAAATGAATGTTATTTTTTTTGCTAAAACTTGCAGTATAAGACCTCAGACCTCAAAAATATATATGCATATTTAATTTCATGCATATGAATTTTATTTTGAAGTTTTCCTTCAAAAAAACCATATCTGTTAGCAGGTAGGCAATCTTTTCACTTCTAGACATAACAGCAGCTCTTAAATTTTATCACGCAGGCGATAAAAACACTGGATAAAGGCTGTTGCCAGCTTATAGAGTTTCAATTCTTAAGTGCATTTAAATACAGAAGCATTTCAGTATATCTAACAGGTCTTGGACTTTAACCACACTCATGTTCATACTTCTCCAATACTATATCATTTGTTCAGAGCACTTCAGTCCGGTAACAGACATAATGTATTAGTTTCATATAACTCCAACTGCTTAAAAACCAGGAGCAAAGCCTATGCTGGTGATCGCAGAGGAAGGTAGTCACTCTGCCAGTGTGTCTTTTGACCTGACACCCCTAGCAGGAAGGAAGGATTCCCCCACTGAGGAGGCATCTGCTTCTCCAAGTACAAAAACTGTGTTTCAGGTATAGATCAAATAAACAACTTCTAAGCTATTCTCATGCAAGAATTTAAAACAGAGTTAAATTGTTGCTCAGACTTATCTGAAGGTCTTTTCCTCTACAACATCCTCTAAGTCTCAATTGAGAAATTAAAATAAGTCATTGGTACCCTTTCTTTAAATGACCTTTAAATTAAATCTTTCTTTTTAATTGTGATTAACAGGTACCTTCTCTTTCTATGTCTTTTCTGCAGTCACATTTCCCTTTGCTCCAATTAAAACGCTGCCTATTTTTATTTCAGAAAAAGTTAATGAAGACGAACCTAAGATGGAAAGAACAAAATTGTACCTCACAAAAATAAAAGAGTTTCAGACTGTGTTTACTGTTCCTTTAAGATGCCAAGTAATTGGAAATCTTAAAAAGACTGAATTCTAATAGATTTACAAACCTGTGAGCAAAAGTAAGTAGCAAAACTTTTAATAAACTAAGTGGAAATCAATTCTAAAACACATATTAGTTGGCAATTAAATGAAAAGACAAACACATTAATTTTTAATATTTACTTTTGCTTTTACTACACTTGTTAGTTACCATGTACCAAAGTATTAGGCTAGAGTGCAGCATACAGAGGAAAGCAAAAAAAGACAAATACTTGGTTGCAAGGAAATCCCAGACCTTGCAAATAACGCTTCTTTTTCAAACTTTGAGCAGAAAAATGTCAAAGTTAATGTTCAATTTCAGATACTTTTGTGGACAACTAATTTCCATTATTCACCTATTGAAGGTCACTTAAGTAAGTAATCAGAATAATTAAATTACCTCCCCAGAGTTCACTATACTAGACCATGTTCAACAGTATTCAGTTAGGTCATATTATCTGAATGAACATCACTGAGTAGGTCTACTGAGGTATCCTGTTTTTTAATCAAAAAGAGACATCCATTGGATACAAATTGCAATGGCTGTGAAAAATTTCATACCTACAAGGTGATGGATATGCACTTAGCAACAGACATGAATGCAACTGGTAGATTCTCTTAAATGAAATTTAGTATGTGTGATAGGCAGCAGCCCCCAAGCTGTGCTCCCTGCACACAGTTGCAGTGCTTTTCTGAACTATGCCATCGTGCTCTGCATGATGGTGTTAGTCAAGAATAATATGGAAGAAGGGCCTATCAGGAAAATACAGTTTCCATGAGCAATCATTTTGTTCCTACTGTTTAACAAAGACAAAGAGCATCCATGGCTGTAGTGGTATTAACGATGAACTTACATACTGGAACTTACAAGGATTCACAGTTTATTCCACGTGAAAAGCGTAAAATAAAATAGTCTGTAAATATAAAACAAGGTAATAGCTGAAAATGGATTTCCCAAATCTGGGCTCTGCAGGATCATAAAGATAGCCTTTCTTTCCATTTACAATGTCTTAAAAACTACAAATTCAGTCAGGAAAACACTGCTGTTCATTCAACATGTTTTATAAAACTTCTATAGTACATGTTAGGATTTAGATTTTAGCTTTAAGATGTAGCCTATGCAACTAAGAAAAGGTGTTGAATAATGTGCCTCTATGCTATTCTAAATGTCTTGAATTAGCCATCTAGCAGAGCAGAAAGTCACATTACTTCCCTGCAATGTCTCTAGTGCCAGTGCTTGCTACAAGTGTGGAGAAGATCTCATATTTCTGTATATGGAAATTGTAGAACTGACATATGTTAAGTCATTAAAAGATTACTTTCACATTAAAAGGAACAGATGACTCAGATATTACATAGACAAGGTGGGAAAATTGTTAACTTCACAAGAACAGGTGGAAATTTCCAAACAAATGCCAGCTTTTTAAATCACCTCATTCTTATATGTTTATGTTCATTTACATTGCTTTACAATAAGTAATAGTATTTATTATTATTATTATCAGGTGTTTTACACTTCAGAGTGCATAACAGATCTGAGAGTTATGGTTTCCAGCTTTACATGGATTCCAATTTATCATTTCTTAATTGCCTGCTTGGAAATAATTCAAACCAATTTCCTTTCCCATCTGACCCAAATAGCATTTTTCAGCCTTGATGTTCAGGATTCAGTGTTTGAAAGAAGCATACTGTCAGTCAAAGAGCTCAGCAGAAGAACCCTGCAAGGTACATGAAAATGGCACTTTGAACCAGTTGATCTTAAATTCAAAAAAAAAAATAAAGTGAAACAAAGTGAAGGAAAAATCATTTTTAGAATAAGCAAAAGTGTTTAAAGAAGAACTACATGAAATATTTCTATAATACATAACTTATTCTTTTAGAAAAGTAAAAGTTTAGTCTTTCAGAGCAGTGAGTAAACTTAACTTTTGGAAAAAAATATAGTGCAATGCAATTAATATTATTTGTTTACTAAATAGAAGCCCAAGGGCAAACCCCAATAATTTCAGTGAAAGAGGGATAAGAAATACAATACTGTCCACAATTTCCTATCAAGGAAGCACAACAATAAAAAGTTTTAGGAAACAAAGCTTTTCTCCAACAAAATGGGTAACTCTCTAAAAGGACACATCAAAAGAATTAAAATCAGTTGAGGAACACTAATTCTTTAAGAAACCACATGTTGATATCCACATCAAAAGAAATACTCAGTGTTTAAGGTTAAGCATGTACTAAAACGATGCGCTGCATTACAGCTTTGAATGTCCATACCATACCAATATCATAACGCAGAAAACTACATCACAGGTACTTGTGATAAAGGTTGGGTTTTACAATGCAGTGGTGGTTTCCAAATTGCTTTATGATTCAGAAGAAAGCCGTGAATCTGAATGTTATATCAACACACCAGGCAGCTTCAGACGAAATGCTCTCAGCCACTTACAATAGAAAACTGGCAAGATTATAAAACCAGCATTAAGAGAAATTTTCCAATACTGGACAATACTGGTCTCATTAACATGATAGTAGTAACTCGAAATGGTTAATTATAAAAAGCTATTCATATAAAGGATTTCATAAAAGCATATGAATGAATTTGTACAAATAAAAAGGAAAACTGTTACTCCTTTGTGAATTGCCTTTTGGAAAGCAGACATGCCCGTGGGGAATGTAAACACTGCATATTCTTATAAAAATAACTTCCAATAGTGTACTATTGACAGAGAATCTTTGGAAACCATAGCTACCAGGCTAACTGAATGCAAACAACAAAAGGTGGATTGAAACTGTTTGAAAATATCAATCTCACCAATTGTAAAATAAAGTGCAAACTTTGCAACAGTCACTCTGTGCATCAGTGTAACTTTTATATGTGATTACTACCTGGCAAGCTCTTTCGGACCCAAGATGAATGGAGAAGTCAAGAACAGAACTACAAAAACTCAGCTTTTTCTTTTTAAGTCTGATAATCATCTTCTCTTTTTCCATATCTTCCCTTTAGTTTGTCCAAACTTTAACCTTTTTTCTTATCATTGGGTGATCTTGAGGCTGAAGCCTGCAAAGGATTCCTTTTAGGAAAGGACATGCCCTCAGTTTTGATTTCTTTTCCTTTTTTGCTTGGTTCATTTGTTTTGTTCTTGTGTGTGTGTGTGCGCGTTTGAGCTTGCAGGTAGTAAGGTTTTCTCTCTTTTCTTTTTTTTTTCTTCACTACCAGATTCATTATTCTGCATTAAGCTTCATTGAACTACATTTGTCATCTATTAGTCCTGTTACTGTCTGCATTGTTCCTCATTAATTACTATTTTTCCTAAATTAGAATCACATGGAAATCTTGCCTTCAGAAGCATTATCCAATTCATTTATATGAATAAAAATAGTAAAGGACAGATCAGTAGTGCTTGCGATGCCAACACCTCACTAACAACTTCTGTTTGATTTAGAAAAAAAATCTTCGACTTCTTCTTTTGTCCTCTTGCAGAAATTCACTTACTGAGTTTCTGTGCTGGATTTATAGCATGTTTTGCAGGTTAATCTTTGACAGAAGACTTACAAAATAGGTCCTAAGCCAGGTCTTATAGCTCATACACACCTGCTGTAATACACCGTTTCACTTATTAAAGAAAAGCAACAATTTTCAGACCTTTGTATACCTGTAATGCAGAAATTGCAGTAAAGAGGAATGGAATTCCAGTGAGTTAGTGAACAGAAGGATCTTTATTTCTTTGAGACCATAAGTTCCATTCATAACATCAAACGCACTTGCCATTCAAATCCAGCATTTCCCATCAGTTACTCCGACTAACTTTACCTGTACTAATGATGTGAAATAACCATTGGAAAGCTGGTAAATTGTGCCTATGTTAGAGAAACAATGTAACAATATTTAAGGTGTTTATTTATACTATATATAATGTTGACCTGCAAATATTCGAGAAATTTCCCAAGCCAAATTTACACTGACTTGTTTCAGAGGGTTTGAACCTCAACATATTTTAGTCCTGCTTTCCTTTTGTGCCAAGTTGTGTTTTAACTAACTTGGCCACCAAACTTTCAATTTCCTTCTGTGCTGTTTAAGTAAGATAGATTTTTATAGCTTTTAAAAAGCACGAGTCTTTCAGTGACTTTGCCATGTGGTTTACTCTCCATAGAAATATGTGATAAAAAGATGCTCCTATAGTGGGAGACATTCTCACCTCGTTTGTTATGGAAGGCTAGGTTCTGGTTCAAAGTCTGCTAAATTTTAAATGTAAATATAGTACACCATTTTACAGTGCCTGAAAAATGCTATAGGATTTAAAGCTGACCTATATTTTGATGGTGTTTTTTTCATACCTGTTGCATGAGATGAAGAAATTCATATTAACAAACTAGATTTTCTTGTTCTTTCTAGGAATTTTCTAATTTGCACTTTTTAAAAACCAGATCATAAAATGTTAATAATGTCTTTGCTTTCTTGTCCAGAGGTAGCCCAAAGGAATTCTGTGTGTAGTTTCATCACTCAAAAGAAGCCTTACACTTACAAAATTAACTTTTGCTTAGTTATTTTTATTTCAGTTATTACCTACTGCAAGCTCTGGAGCCTGTTTACTTTGTGAATGTTACAGGCAGCTGTAAAGACACAATATGTAGAATAGGAAGAGAACATGAAATTATTATAAAGCATATATATAAATGCACTCATGCACACGTGTGTGTGACTATGGTTGACAAGAAAGAAAATAAGAATTACTAAGCTGATTATCAAAATCAATAGGGATCATTAATAAATAAAAATCCCAAGAGTGCAACAGATTCAATAATAATCTGTTTCATAAACAAATAAAAGAGTTAAATTTTTCTGGTTACAATGATTTAAAAAAAACCAACCAATACCTCTGTTCAGCTTTTAAGAAAAGTCAGACTGCAAAAAACCTCACTAAGAAACACTTCTCCCTTGAGTTCCTGTAAATTATGTGTAATCTGGAGTCTTTTAAAGCAGCTTGAAATCAAATTATATTAGAAACTGTCCAAAAAGGTAGATTTTATAGCTAGACCTTGATTTACGTTTTTTTAATGAAGTGTGTTTCCAAAGCAGCAAATTGGAATTTTTATTTCTTTCAACAACTTTTAGTTAGAAGAAATGTTGTGACTGGGTGGCATAAACAAACAAGATTTATTCACACAAGTGTTTAAACACAGCTAACAAATGAAGAGGAAAGAAGCAAAGCAGAATATCAGATAAACAATAAAAATACAGTTTTAACCTAGTATTAAATTAGCAATTATGGATATGATACTCAGGTCACTGTTTCATTTTTATTGTTCCCTCTTGTAGCTGAAAGACATACTAAGCTAATCTAAAGGTAAAACTCTTGCAGTGGTTAAACTCAGGTAACTTCTGAATATATAGTTGTTCATCTCCCAATGCAATTCCCAAATTATGAAGAAAATTTTTATTAAAAGGACAGGTACTTCTTGCAAGGCATTAGTCACCACTGAAATTCTTTGACTTTGAAAATAAATAAGAGAACATGAAGGAGACCAAGCTGAGCTGCAAGAAACAGAAAAGAGCATCCCTTTTTTTTTAAGGGATGGAGGTGACTCCGGTTTTCAGCTCTAGAAAGCAGCAAATATGAAATCCATGAAAGGTTTCACATGGCTTTCATCTCTGAAACATTAGTAACTTTAGACCAGTAATTTCTCCTTGCCTTGGATTCTCAGCTGTGAAACGGGAATGCAAGCACTTGTCCAGGCATGCCTTAAAAATGATACTATCATCATTCTTCAGTCATTACTTTATTCAGTGAGTGGTTCCATGTGTAGTCTCCATCCACATAACCCATTAAAAAATGCCTGCTTTTGTGTGTGTTTTAGAGCTTGCTTTTTTATTGAAACCACAAAGAATTAAAAGTATTTGTGGACTTGGTATTTCTAATGAACCAGCTCTGATAGAACTGTCATTTTGTGGGTAATGTTGCTTATTTCATAGCACAGGTCTCAATTCCTTAAGAGCTTCCTTATTTTACATCTTAAGAAATCATTCCAAGAACTTGGGACATGTTTTTGAGGATGACTGATAAAACTGTGTTTCTGTCATAGTTTGGTCACAGTAATCTCTATCCTGATGTCATGCTTTTCTAATTCAGATCAGAGAGTTATTATTCTGCTTTTCTTTCTGACTGGATGAGTTCCACTTGGCATATACGGAAAGTCAAGGCTGATGTTCATGAGACAACAGGAACTAACAGAGCTGGAAGATTCAGTTCAGTCTAAAAAGTGCAAATCAAAGTTAAATAATAAAAATGGCATTGGAAGCAGTGTCCATTTTATCATATTTTCTGTGTTTGTTGGTTTTTCTGTTGTCAGGCAATCTCTTATCTGCATTTCCCAAGAATGAAGAAACAAAAGCAATGATATGCCTATCATTTGGGGTGGGCCTAATGTTGCTTTGCTCATATGTCTCTAACATTTTACAATTAATAATCCCATTCCTTTACATGGATCTGTTTTAATATGATTTTGATTACCCCTCTCTGAACCCTGATAGTAAGAATAGCTGATAAATCATCAGTGGTATAGGCCACTGTTTTGACATTATCAAAGTATTTATTAACTCCTGCAGGAATAAAATGAATAAAAACATGAAAAGTCTATACAGAAATGTTTTTTAATACAATTTGGCCTTTTTCAGAATTATTTGACACTATTTGTCACCATCTAATAGTTCAGAGAGGCATGTTTTGGTGTGTTTTGGTGTTTTATATGACAGGAAAGAATACTCTTTTGTTTTTCTCCTCCATATAAAATCATAATGGTTACAATTTTGCTTTTAAGACTGTATGGGTTGTCCTGGTAAGTGAGGTCAATTTCACTTGTCTGAGATCCCTGAAACATGCTGAACATGTCTTTTAAAGATAGTTAATATATCTGCTGCCATGCAGTATAACAGTTTGCTCACATTAAATTACATACTTCTGTCAGTATCTCAACCACTTCATTGTCAGACAGCATTGTATGAAAAGTATTCATTCTCTTCTCTCCTTACCTCAGTTCCCAATAGCCTTACTCTTATTACCTGAAAAGATGAAGTAAGGTGATGCTTTTCTGATGGTCTGGTGAGACAAGTACAAAGAAATTATCAGGCTTCAGCTTGACAGTGTTCTTATCTGATGTAACAACACATTCCATTCTCACATGTTGGACCAACAAAGTAAATAATTTTTTATTGTGGTTTTCTCTCTCTGGTACTTGAGACTTGCTTTTGCTTTTTGAAGAGCAGGTGATCAGATCCTCCCACAAAGATCTTTTTCCACAGTTTGAATGGGTCCCGTGCTGGTCAGTACTATGCAGTCCGCAAGAATTTTAACCCTACTTGACCCCAAATATTTGAATTCCTATTGCATACAGAAATTAGAATCAAACACATATTACTTATGAATGATATAATAAAATGAACAGCCTCTCATTTCTATGTGCAAATAATACTCTAATTCTCAACCTAAATCAAGTCACTAATAAAAATAAGTCATGACTCACAAAGTTAAGTTCTTTTGCATTAATCTTAAACTCTTTAAGAGTTATTGGAGTCTCACATCATTAAAACTAATGTCAGTGGTATAGTCTGCAGTAACTATTAAATTTACAGCTGGAAGATAAGACTCATATAAAAGAAAAATTACAACTATACTAAAGTTGAAAACATGTAGATACTGTTTACCTTACACAGCTGTGGCAGGTAATGGTTTACAGGTAAACCCTTCATGATGTAGGACATCCATTATGTAAATAATCACTGTTTTTTTTGTGACATTATTTGTCAAACAATTCTGCAAGGGGCCTAATTATATAAAAAAATCTTTTTGTGTAGACTTCCAATGCTTTTACTCATTTTATTATCATTTCTTACAGCAGTTAATAAATACTGCATACACTCATTTAACACTGTGCAGCATATTTAACCATGTTCTAGTAGACTGACTTGAATAAAATGAAGCCAAATTACTGCAAATATAAAATTTGTCCTAGGTCCATCAACAAAGTACATTGTCCATAAATTTACTGTAGCTCAAGGACTACACCAGTCTGAGGAAGGCATAAAATGCACGCAGAAACATACTGAGGTTACCATCTGAAATGCACTGTAGGAAAGGTTGCCAGAGGATCTTTCAGACCTGTTAAATCTAGAGCATGGATAGGTGTTCTCTCACTACAGTAACTAAAAAGGCATTTTTTCTGAGGAGAAAAAAAAAAAATTCCTTACAGAGTAAGAAGCAGAAAGGATTTTACTCTGATTCTTGACATATGCTCCACCTCACTTAGTGTGTATGTTAGACTTCACGTGGGCTGACTGGAAGCTACTGCTCCAAGGGTTTCTCACCTACTTGTTTTAGTTCTCATAACTCAGAAAAGGCCTAAGAGGGGATGGTGGAAGCAAGCAGCTTGCTTTTGCATGAATTGCAATATCTCAACAGCCAGCAAGGAGAGGCTGGACTCTTAAACCTATAAATTAGAAGTGCCTTGAAGTCACTGTCACAGAAATCTAAGTCTGGATTTCATCTCCTCAGACTCTTTCACTAAACATTTTGTAACTTTTTTTTCATTCCAGTGGAATATCTATGAAAACACACTATTAGTTTAAATTGATATTGCTCAGAAATTAAACTGAATTTGTGAGGTTTAGTGATGATTTTTCAAATTACTATCACAGTACATATAATATATATGAAAAAGTATAATCAAAACCACTTAGGGGAATTTTAAGGAAAAAGCTAAATATTTTCTAGTAGAATATTTCAACTAACATTCAATTGTTCATTTTGAGACCAAAATCCTTCAAATGCATGCAAAAAATTCTGGATATGATCTGTGTTTATTTCAGAAAACAAAAAAAAACAAGACAAAACAAACAAAATCTGTTATTATTTATTTTAAATTAAACAAACACTTTTGTTTAATTTAAACCATTTTGTTTAAAGAAAAATCAAGTATTTTCAATCCACTCAAAAAAATATAATTAATTTCTAGGGGGAATTTAGGTAGAAAAGCAATTTAAGCTAGAATAAGAGAAGCATTTAAGATGAAATAAGAAAAGATTTATTCACATAGGTTGAATATTACTTTGTTAATCAGGCTTTTAAATTTTTCTCTAGAAGCAAACAAGGAAATATAATCTAGATAACCACCTTTCATTTTTTAATCTAGCACTTAATGCAAGCACCAAACAATAAACCCCTGTAAACCACAGAAAGACTATTTTTTCTTATAACTGCTTAAAAGCAGCATTTGAAATGAGTCACAGAATCACAGAATCATTAGAGTTTGATTTGACCTCTGGAGATCATCTAGTCCAACCCCCCTGCCAAGGCAGGATCACCAAGAGCAGGTTACACAGGAACATGTCCAGGTGGGTTCTGAATGTCTCCAGAGAGGGAGACTCTATGACTTCCATGGGCAGCCTGTTCCAGTGCTCTGCCACCCTCAACATAAGGAAGTTCTTCCTGATGTTGAGGTGTAACTTGTGCTTTAGTTTTTGGCCATTGCTACTCATTCTGTTACTGGGCACCACCAAAAAGAATCTGGCACCATCCTTTTGGCACCCGCCTTTGAGATATTTATATGAATTAATGAGATCCCGTCTCAATCTTCTCTTCCCCACTAGACAGGCCCAGCTCACTCAGACTTTTCCCACAAGAGAGATTCTCCAGTCCTTTAATCATCTTCGTGACCCTCTGCTGGACCGTCTCCAGTAGCTCCTTGTCTTTCTTGTACTGAGGAGTCCAAAACTTGACACAGCACTCCAGATGTGGCCTCACCAGGGCTGAGTAGAGGGGGAGGGTCACCTCCCTCCAGCTGCTGGCCACATTCTTCCCGATACACCTGGGGACGCTGTTGGCCCTCCTGGCCAAAGAGCACACTGCCAGCTCATATACTGTGGCCTTGACAAGATGTTTATCCTGCATCCATATGTTCAGACTAGGGAAAAAAAATCTCTTAAAAGATTTGATTCAATTTAACTATGCAATAGAGACCAGTTCTTTTTTTATGAATCTGACTACACTAAGCAGGCGAAGAAACAAATAAACAAACTCCTTTAAAGAAGGCTTTACATCACATAAACATTGGAATGACTAGAAAATCTACCAAATTAAAGCAATTCCTCTGCCTTTTATAGCTTTGTTATTACTGGAAAAAAAAATCTACTAAATTGGCAATGATTTAATGAGAATTGCTGCACAAAGCAATGTGTCATCAGTGAAGTCATTTAGGGAAAGCTAAAACAATTCTTCCTGTTAACTTTATTGTTTTGAGGCCAAATAATTCCTTTTATTATTTCAGTTTTGAGATTTTTTACTTATTTACTGTTACTGGAAAGCTGCCATTAATATAATTGCTATTTAAACAATAATCAGAGAAGATATAAACTTATTTCAGTTTGTAGAACTACTTAGGCATATCTACTTGTTTTATTTAAAATATAAACGTGTTCTGTTAGGAGCTCCTCACCAGTGTAACCATATTTACCTCACAGCAGATAATACTAACACCCACTTTAAAAACCTAGGACTCATAATTATGGTAGTTAGTTTTGTATTAGAAAATGTGAATATGCCCAGTTTTAATTTACTATGGAAAGATGTAATTTCAAGTGATATGGGGCTTAATTTGTCTAAGGGCATGGTGGAATACATGACCATCCACTGAATTTTAGGAGTTGCTATTCTCTGTAAATATGGACTCACATCCATATTCAAGTTCCAATTGCCAGTTTTATAAATGTGTAACTCTTCATCACTTTCCCAAGTTTAAAAGCCAAACGTTTCTATCAACAAAAGTTTCAAAATGATGGTTAAGGTCTCTTGGTTATTCATAGATATAGACACTGAGACCTCCCAGAAAAATCTATAATTTCAGCATATGAAGGTTAAGCAAGGAGAAGGTACAAGAAGGAGTCCAATACCATATTTAGCTTTATAAGGCCTATTAAAAAAAAAATCCTCCTTTTTTTCTTATTCTTTGTATCATAGATCATACAAATGAACTTTAATTTGGCTCACTAGGGCACTACTTGTCTTAAAATGGGATAAAACTCAGAATGAATTTGTAATAAGTGAATTAAATATTTCATTAGATATTTTAAAAGGCTCCATAAAGCTCTTATAAGATTAGCTAGACTTATGTATATACGAAATCATGCACATTTGCTTAAGCTAAATAGAAACAGGAAGTATCCCAGATTTTCCTGCTCTCCATAAAATTAATCAAGAAAGATTTTTTTTTCTATGTTAATAGCAATAAGTAATGCAGAGCCCTTCAAAAGACAACTGTTTTTCTACTTCTGAAGCAAATTTTTAGACTGCTTAGAAATTAAGACAGAAGGGAACAAGCAGTTATTCCGAACATTAATCGTCTCAACCTACTTGGTAATGGAAAGATGCAATAGGAAAAAGCAAACTTTAAGGAGCTAAAGGACACAGAAAAATGCAAGCCATTCAGCAATGTATTTTCCTGAGCTGAGAGAAAGCTAAAAAGTACAGAGTACATGGAGCAATGACAGTGTTTGGTACTAGTTGACAATGACATGCAGAGCATCCTAAGCAATAGTGTTTATCTCACAGAGCATCTGAATTATTCATAGATTCCAACAGTAGAATAAATTTATTGTCTCCTATAAGAGATATAAGAGGTTGATAAACTGCTTTTCTGACCTTGAAGAACTTTGTTGGCACATTAAGGGACTTTGATACATAGCAAGGTGCAGACACTCACTATGATTTGTTAGGTGCATTCTGCTGGGACTGCACTATCAGGTGAATTGAAAACAAAAAACCTCTCTCAAGAAAGCAGTGTGAGAAAAAAAAAAAAAAGCCATTGGACTTTCTCCCACTGTCCCTGAGGTCTTGATCAACCAAAAACGCACAAGGGTGGATTTTTTTTTTTTTTTAATTTATATTTTTTTAACTACTACTAACATGTGGAGAAGCAAAGATAGAATATTTTCTTCTGTTTTCTGGTGCTGATGTACTTTCCACTCTGGTACAAATGACTCTGACCCATCCTGCTTTGCCCACTACAGATTGCTCTGTACTGCACACTGGGATTCCAACAGATGACAGCCAGGGCCTCAGAGAGTCTAGAACTAAGGTCCTACTGGTATGGAAGCAAGGACATGCTTCCCTGCTATAGTAGAAATACCCTTTAAATGTGGACAATGGGAAAAACTTGGTTGAGGATAAAAACATTGTGCAACTGAAACACTTCTTTCAATGGATAAGCAGAAAGAGTGGCATTAATTACTGGCAACACAGGTTCTTTCAGAGCATTTATCTTAATATCCTCTCTTCCATCTCTCTGGATTTAGTCTACTAGCTTAGTATCAGGATCTTTTCATTCTCTGCTGGTTGGATAGGCCAATACAGCTTACAGAAGTAGTTAAATTACCTGTTTTCTCAACCTTAGGGACTCAAGAATTGTAACTGCAGAGACAGAGGTATCAGCACACAGGGCCTCCAGAGATCAGCAGTTTACCTCACAAAACTGCCATCTGTAACTCTGAATAATTAAATATAACTGATAATCAATCAGGAGCATATGGTTAGCATAACAGAAATTGAACTGTCGCTGAAGTCAGGGAAAAAGCTGCTTCACTGAGGATTAAGAAGATTGGATTTTGGTTACCTGCACACTATATTGCATGTGAATAAAAAGAGGATTTTAGTTTCCAGTATAAGTAGTCTATTAATCCTAATAAATGCAACCATCTTTCCTACAGAAACATTTAACATGGGTTTAGTGCTTTTACCTCATTCTAATACTTCTGTCATAAAATAGCACAAAAATAATGTACTATCTTTAAAGAAAACCACAGGGCTGTCTTGTATAAGCTACTGAGAAAGATTTATTGTTTTCAGCTTGAAAACAACAAGAAAAACATGAGAAGGTTAAGGTCTGAACCCAGCTCAAGAAATGAAAGCAAGGCAAAATGATCTTGCTTCTATGGTTTGTGAGAAACCAGTTGGATAAATATGAGCAAAACAGTGATGCTTCTTTTAAGACAACATATTTTAAATAATCAGCAGTCCCTTCCTTTCCTTGTAGTTCTAGCAGGCATTGACAACTGCTGGCACACCTCTATTTTGATGCTGCAAAGTCAGAAAGGCGCAGTTTTATCCAAATCCTCCTTCCATCTCCCTGATTTCTCTAGAAAGAGCTTACTTCAATTAAAAGAAGCTGCTTGATCTTTAAGACCACCACTATTACTCTCTTTGGGAGTCCACATTCAAAATCATGCTACTGTTTTAAAAGATGGGAAGAGTACATAGCTGAAAATTGCCGTACAGGCAACTAATAAGGACCAGTATATTATTTATGCATGCAAATACACACACACACAACTCTATAAAATGGGGGTTATTCAGTCTGAGGAGTTTGTGTTCACAGACACAGCCCTGGTAATACTGCATGCCTGAGCTCTCAGCAACTGGAAATGCCAAAGGGCTAGTTACATATGCCTCTGACAATGAATAATCAGCAAGGGATTGACAGTAAGTATAGGTAATTTTGATTGAATAGACTCTCTAGGTTCACATGGACAATTCAGAAGCCTATTATACTTGTTTAATGAACATGAGTAGAGTAATAGAGATCATTCATTAATTCACTACATTAATTGAAGCCACTATTGTTACCTTTCGTCTTTGTTTAATACTGCCATTATCTGACCCAGCTTTATCTTGTTGATATATTTAATACTCTGTGAACTGTTTCATGTTGACTTTTTGATATGTTATAAAATATTCAATGCAATTTCATTAAGAACAGGACTGAAGTGGGATAAACAGTAACTCCAGCTCTAGTGCCATCTATATTTTAATTTTCAATGTATAATGTTCTGCCTGACCTTTTAAAAAGCTCTATTATATTAAATTAGGATTCTCTATTTCAAATGGTCTATGTTCATATTGGCATTTTAATAAACCTTGGAAGAGGAAAATATTTATAATTTAAGTTTGTCCATCACCAGATTCATGCCAAAATTGCAGAACATTTTATGTAAAAAAATATATACCTTTCAAGTAAAAACAAGAAAAATGGCTTGTGTAACTTTGCAGCCTTTCATCAGGTAAAAGAATGAGGTTTTTTAGCCATTAAGATCTTGTCTAGGTTTCTTTCTTTCTCTGACACTTTTTGTTCCAAACCTGAACTTCGGGATAGTATGTGAATTTGCTCATTTATTCATTTTTGGATAGTCCCAAGCCCTGTCTTTGCTTTAGCTGAAAAGACTGATGGCATGTTAACACTTCTGAGGTTATTTGTTCTTAAGTACATCTTCTAGGTTATATGTCATAATGACAAGCAGCCAGCATTGTAGGTGCCAGAAACATTACAGCCCTGTAGCAGGGTTACAGTTCATAGACTAAATCAGCTCAGAAGATGTATGGGTGGTCCAATGATTGCTGAATGCTCAGTCCAGGAGTTTAAAAGAGAGAATCAATGAGCTGCAACTGTGTAAAATAGGGGTCAAATATGTACAGCTGAGGCTCCACATATATCAGATAGGGCTACGTTTTATCTTATGCTGTGTAACATTTGTTACTGAAATGTGGCTCAGAAACACTCTATTAAAAGTAGATTGGTATTAATTAATTCCGATTACTGTCTGCTCCAGAAGACAGCAGGATAACAGTATAGTTCTAAGCATCCTTCAGAATATTGCTATATATCTCAAAATCTAAGGACTAATTCAAAATTACCAAGCAGATATTCAATCAAAACTCTCCCCTTCACTGACTGTCCTTTGGTTTTGTATCAGTGACTTTCTTGCCAGCACAATCTGCTCTGTCAATCATAGCTTCCTTGCTTTTTTATCTGTATGACTTTATGTTCCATTGGATGGTTAAATCTATTTCAGGTCTTTATAACTATTTCTGGATTGATAAATAATATTCTTTCTATGGTGCTGATTCAGTTTCTTTGACATGAAAAGAAACCTTGTATTGAATAAGAGAAACAAAACCCCAAATTCTGTAGACCAGTGAGAATTCAGGGAATTTCAGCTCAGCAAATCTAGCTTGCCTCCAACACATGAGAGAACAAGTCTGGAAAAGTAAAATGTCAGTTCAAGCATTAAAATCCTTAATTTTCTCACTGTGACAGCTGCTGTCATTATTCATACAAGTCTATAAAGATTCTTATAGGGACCCTCTGTGGGTTTCCATCCTGCATTTCTGGAGCAACCTAAACTGTTGTGGTAACTTTAACACCGAGCTGCTTTTTTCTCTACCCTAGCCTGGAGATGGTTTCAGAGAGGAATTTGATCTCAAACCTACTTTCAGCAAACAGGAGCCATAGCTCATATTACTAACACACTTTTGAGGGAGAATATAGATTTCCTCTGCAATGGGTGGTGGTGGTGGTGGTAAGGGTCCTTCGAGGATGCAGAACTGCTACAATGAGAAAGATGGAGGATATCTGATCCTCTCATTCATTGAACAAGGAGTCTTGTTGTTGTCCCTCTGAGTAATTTTGAGGTTGAGGTTTCTGAACTAGTGTTTGGGAAATTGAGATTAGAAGAACTTTAACCTAAGGAATGTAGAGAAAGAAGTTGTGAACGGATAAAGAAAATGAAGATAAATGTGAATATAGAAGTAAATAAAAGCGATACCATTGAGGAAAGAAAAAAGCTGCTAGGAGGCACTAATATTCATAAAAAAAAATACTAAATACAGACAGTATAATTTTAAAAGGTTTATATTTAATCTTGTAAGAGAATTGGATATGACCATTAATGCTGTTGTAGGCAGTTCAGAATTAGGGAAGAAGAATATAGATAAAATAGGACATCTGAGAAGGGGGTACAGGTCACTTAACTGATTTTAAGAAGGGTCTTGATAATTTCATAGAATCATAGAATGACCTGGGTTGGAAGGGACCTTAGAGATCACCTAATTCTTATTCTCCTGCCATGGCCAGGGACACCTTCCACTAAACCAGATTGCTCAAAGCCCCATCCAACCTGGTTTTGAACGCTTCCAGGGACGGAGCATCCCCAACTTCTCTGAGCAACTTAATTTCATGAAAATAACTTTGTTTATGGTTAGAGGGACTAGATGTTCAAGTCTTCTAGCCCTATTTTTTAATGCTTTGTTGAAAGAGAAGATTCCTTAATTGGCATATTAAAGAAAATTTTACATGTAATTTTCTTTTGTTTGGTTTATAAGCAAGATTATAAGCAGTCAAAAACATAGAATACTTTGTTGAAGCTTCATCTTTTTTATTCAACTCAACCTTTATTTCATTAAATCTAAATAAAGAACCTGTCAGCAATTTAATTTTGAAACATTCAGTATTTTTTTTGCCTTTCCTTTATGATGGGTGATGAACTTACGTAAGGGAAATAGTTTTTGTTCTGTTTTGTTGTGTTTGTAAAAAACAAATCCAATACATCTAATGTACTGCAGTGTGAAACAATACAAGTAGGAGTAATAGAATGTGGTCTTATTGTAACCCTAAAAATTGTAAAAAAAAAAAAAAAATCCCCTGGTTATTAAGAACAGCAGTTTCTATAGTTTTCAGAACACTGTTTTAAGAGTGTCCACCTTGCTTTCACTATCAGTATTAGTACTCTGCTCAGTGCTTAAAAGCTTTATTACAATTCACAGCATGGGAATGTGTGGCAATAAATATACCTTTTCACCTACAATAAATCCTGTATGTTTTAAAGTGAGATGAGTGCCCTGATGATGGAGGATACAGAGAAGATGAAGTTCCTGAATGGCTTTTTTGCTTCAATCTTTACTGTAAAAGTCAGCCTTCAGCAGTTCCAGACCCTGGAGGCAAGAGAAAGTATGGAGAAAGGAAGATTTTCCCTTGGTCAAGGAGTATCGAGTTAGAGGTCATTTAGGCAAACTTGACACCCACAAAGCCATAGACCCCAATGAGATGCAGCCATTAGTGCAGAGGGAGCTGGCAGATGTTATTGCTAAGCCTATCTCAATCTTTGAAGGGTCATGGAGAACAAGAGAGGTGTGTGGAGGAAAGCCAGTGGCACTCCAGTCTTCCAAAAGGGCAACATGGAGGACCCAGAAAGCTACAGGCCACTCACCTCTGTCCCTGGAAAGGTGTTGGAACAGCTCATCTCTAAGGATAGGCAAAAAAAGAAGGTTGTCAGGAGTAGTCAACACTGATTAAACAAGGGGGAAATCATACTTGACCAGTCTGATAGCCTTCTATGATGCGTGACTGTCAAGGTAGATGAGGAGAGAGAAGTGGATGTTTTCTCCCTTGACTTCAGCAAGGCTTTTAACACTGTCTCCCATAACACCATCATAGGTAAGATCAGGAAGCGTGGGTTGGATGAGTGGACAATGGCATGGATTGAGAACTGGCTCAATGGCAGAGCTCAGAGGGTTGTGATCTGTGGCACAGTCTAGTTGTAGGTCTGTAGCCAGCAGTGTAGCCTGGAAGTCAGTACTGGCTCCAGTCTTGTTCAGCTGTGACCTGGATGAAGGGACAGAGTGCACCCTTGCAAGTTTGCTGATGATACAAGTCTGGAGGGAGTGGCTGGTACACCCAAAGGCTGTGCTGCCTTTCAGGGAGACCTGGACAGGCTGGAGAGTTGGGCAAAGAGGAACCTAAAGAAGTTCAACAAAGGCAAGTGCAGGGTCCTGCTCCTGGGGAGGAATGACTCCTTGCACCAGTACAGGTTAGGGGCTGACCTGCTGGAAAGCAGCTCTGTGGAGCAATTTAACCATGAACCAACAGTGTGCCCTTGGGGCCAAGAAGGTCAGTGGTATCCTGCGGTGCATTAGGAAGAGTATTGCTGGCAGGTTGGGAGAGGTGATCCTGCCCCTTTCTTCTGCCAGATGTGAGGCCACATCTGGAATGTTGTTTCCAGTTCTGGGCCCCCTAGTACAAGAAAGACAATGGAGTGGGTCCATTGGAAGGCTTTGAAAATGATGAGGGTATTGGAGTATCTCTTATGTGGAAAGGCTGAGGGAACTGGGCCTATTTAGTCTAAAGATTAGAAGAGTGAGAGGGGACCTCATCAATGTATACAAATATTTAAGACAATGAGGCCAGACTCTTTTCAGTGATGTCCAGCAATAGGATAAGGAGCAATGAGCACAAACAGAAACACAGAAAGATCAATCTGAATGTGAGGAAAATTTTCTTTACTTTGATGGTGATGGAGCACTGGAATAGGCTGCTCAGAGAGGCTGTGGAGTCTCATTTCCTGAAGACATTCAAAACCCAGTGGGACATGATCCTGCTTTAGGTGAACCTACTTTACCAGGGGGATTGGACTAAATAATCTCGAGAGGTCCTTTCCAACTCCAACCATTGTGTGATTGTGACTTCATTCCATAGGTCTGAGAAATAATTTTGAAATATTGAATACAGATGTTATTTTTGCTATGGACCTTGAGGTTTGAGAAGTGGATAGATAATAATTCTTCCATTAGATTCTTTTATCACTCATTTTGTTACTTTAGCTACTAATGACATTTTATTAATATGTAGCTTTCAGCATAACAGAGAAAACCATTATGCATTTTACCATGGAGTAAACAGTCTTTCAGATACAAAATAAAATAAAAAAGAAAGCTTTTTTATTAAGCCAGAAAAGACAGCCAAACAGGTCACTAAATGTCAATATTGTTATGCTATTTCAATGTGATTATGCCTGTCATGAAAGAAGAATGACATATTCTATAAAGTGACCATGGGATCAGGCTCTGACCCATAAAAAATGCTTTTCAGACCAGAGCTGGTTCAGTTCACCACATGTAGCTAATTGTGAAATAGTTAACCACTGAGACTAAGCTAATAATTTAACTTCCCTCTGTAGCACATCAAGACAGAAAGACACTCCTTCCAGAGAACAGTTTATATTGACTACTCTAAATATGTATTTTTGGATAATAAGCTTCTGGAAGTGCTTTTCCCTCTCTCTCAGTAGACTAGAAGGAGCACAGATCTAAATTAATCGTTCAGACTAGATGCCTGACAAGATGGCTGACAGAAAAAAAAAAAGCCAAGGCTTGTAAGGTGTTTAATTCCAAATAAAATCAATAGATGACAATAAAATGAAATAACCTACAATAGTTTCTGAACAGAATTCTGCCTAAAACAGCAGTGAAAACATAAGGCTGCTTAGGGATATGAAAATGGGCCTATTCAGGCCAGAACTGGAAATCTAATAGCCACACCATTTGCTCTTATGGGGGAAAAAGAAGTTATAGTATAGCATAATGTTTTTCACTAAAGTGGGAGAGATCTTTTGAAAGACGATCAAAAGCTAAACCTTTCTTCAGAAAATCATCTGAATTCATCATGGCATTTGAGTGTATGTACATGAAAGTTTGTGGTTTTGCCTGAGTGTGGACCACAGTCAGCTCCACTTGAATTAACCCTAATAATGGACTGTAGTTGGGATAAGATATTAAAAGCAGTGCACAAAGATCTACTCAAAAGAAAATTTGCATAGGAAAATATTAGATACACCAAACTAAATTTTCCTTAGTGCAAGTAAACCAAATTTAGTTGATTAAATAAGAGAACCAAATTTTATTATTTTCTTTCACTTGTTGAAGAGAATCCATCATTTTCGCCTTTAACTGTAGCAACGTTGTTGCTGTAAGCTGTTAGCTTTTGACAGTTATTCAGTCCTGTTCCCACTTGCAGCAATTATTTCAGCATGGAAGCAGGACTGAACCCAGCTGCTTAAATTCCTTCAGTTTTCACTTGATCTTAACACTCACAAATTTCCAACGTTGCAATTTAGAAGCACCCAATTTATTAAAATGTTTTTGAGCTGAATTTTTTGATAAAGACCTTAGAATCTGTCTCAAGGATATTCAAGCTTAATGTAAGTCATGCAGCCCAACAGGCCAGAAGTTAAACAAAAGTGTCAAACTAATTTTAAAGAAAACTAACAAATTAAAAGTATTCTTTTCAGATCCCAAGAAAAGATACTAATTTAAAGCCCTACTTTTCTGATAACTCACAGAACACAGTGATCTGGTTGGAATCTCTGCTTTCCCAGGGACAGTGAAAATTAAATTGCTTTTACTCAGTTTAAATATCAAATCACTTTTTATGCTTAGCAGAAGTTAGACCTTGATCACAAGAGCTCATTTAATATAAAAGACATAAGAAAAAGGCACAAGCTCCTATACTCTAAAATCCTCTATAATACAGTCCAATTTACATAATTCATATTCAGTGCTGTAGCTAAGATTAAGTTTTATGGAAAAAAAAAATTCTTTATGCACATGAGTAGGAGTGAATAAAGATCACTGGAGTCTGCATTTCTTACTGCAGTAGCCCTAAAAAATCTATGTCAGGGCTATAAACATGGGGTTTGGTTATGCATACTTAAGGTGGGAAATCACATTTCTGACTGATAAGAATGTAGAGGACATAAAATTATTTCCGCACGTATTCAGAAAGAGAGAAATCTGAACCTAGTGCGGATTTAGAGTAAAGGGACTAAACATTAGCTAGGTCTGAGGGCTGTGACAGAGAGAATGGCAGTCCGTGTGGATATGTCAGAGTCTCTCTACCTTGGGCACCTCAGCAGGCCCAGGGACCTCTTCCTTCTCCGGAGGGTATCATCCGTATTTACATAAATCCACTGTCTGTGCCCCACTGCACATCATCCATGTGAGCCATATTTTGTAGTACACAGCAAACATAAACAGTCCTATCCTTTGGGATTCAATTCCTTTGAATCCCTCAACTTCCTCTGCTGAAAACTGTACAGTCTGGTATAATAGTAAACATAAATGTTAGCACACAGACTTACAGAAATGACAATCGTGGTAACAATAGGCAGGCATTCGCAAAAAAATATACAACAAAGTGAAGGAAATAAGTTAGCCTGAAGACATGGAATTAAAGAATCACTAGCATAGTGTCCCAAGAGGGACTCACAGAGGTATCCCTACCACTCATTTTCTGAAGCTGAAGGGACAAGTAATTTCTAATCCCTCTATTGACTGCCATCTAGGGGCCCTAAGAATTTTATAGTGCATATCTTTTGTTCTATCAGTTGTATTACTTTATATATAGGGAACATAGAGATGAAATTTTCCTTTTCTCTCACCTTATGGTCATTGATCCAGCAGATGTCTAAGGCAGGAGCCTTGTAATTGTAAAGGTTATCCTGGATAACAAATAAAAAAATAAAAATAGAAACTGGAACACTCAGAGTTTTCTCTTACTTTGCCACCAGCATACAAAGTAAAATTGTAAAATGGATATGATTAGTATCACCTCTGATTTTATACAGTAGATTTGTGGTATCGAGACATTAACAATCAAAGAAAAGGATGGATTTTCCTGAGCTCTGAACACTCTCAGCTCCCTCTGACATGGCCACAATTTCTGGATCATTTCTACTTCAGAAAATCATGTCTTATATTATGTTCTTTTGATGTAGTTTTCATTCACTGGGCTTTGAAACACCACAGTACTACTCATCGGAAAAAGGAGACTTGGTTATCAATTTACACTTTTCACATTAGTGACACCAAACTTTTCTTTGAGAAGATCCTAGACTCTTTTGCAAAAGAGGGAATATTGTCACTTGTTTTCTGAAGATTTTTGCATACAAACTATCCTGGATCACTGAGTTACTCCAGGAACTGTTTCCCTAGTCATTAAAGTGGCTGCACTGTGCTGTCAGTTTTAGTCAAGGTCAGAGGAATTTTTTTATTTTTTGTGTTTAGTGGGAAATATATATGTCCACTCATATATTTAGGTATCCTGCACATAGTTTTCTTTCTCTTAGGGAAAGGTCTGCCTATTGGTCATGAACTATGAACTTCAAGTTATCAATAAATTATGGAAGTTACACTTTAAAAATGGGAACTTAAAAACGTCAGAGTAGCCTTCTGTGTGCATTCAAAGAGGCTAAATCTGTTTGACACTTGACCATTATTTTTATATAAGCAATATAGACTTACAATGCTGAAAGCCTTGTAATATTGAATTGTCTGACCTCTTTTTCTTTCTTTTTCCTTTTTTTTTTTTTTTTTTTGAGCTGGTCAACATAATTTAATTTTAATTGGTTGTTACATTGCAGTTCTACTGTGGCCATCCAGGGATCTTTATAAATACCATGTTACAGAACAAATTCATTTCAGTCAGTAAATACAACTTTAACAAAGGTTGCTTATTTATTTTATTCCATTTTGAGGGAAACCTAAGTGGGAAACAATGCAAAGAAAACAGTGATGGCTTTTAAAGATCTCATTAAAAAATAAGCATCTTATATTCTACCTACCTCTGTGACATAGAAGGTATATCTTATGCAAAAGACCTACCTTGACTTCAAGTCTTTCCTTTTCTGACTAATTAATGCCCCCAAACATGAGGCTCAGATATAAAGAAAAAATTTAATCAAGACCTATACATGCTTCAAATATCACTGTATTGATAAATATATTCGGGGGGGGGGGGGAAAGCAAAAAAAAAAAAAAAAGCTTTTCTTTTACAGTTCTCTGTTTTGACTCAGGCAGAGAACGATGGAGGGAGAAGACAAAAGTGGTACCTTCATCATTCTCAGAATTAGTGCAGCCCAGAAGATACTGAGCTTAATTCTATTTTAATCTTTTACTTAAAATCATGTAAAAACAATGGAGCAATTCACAGAGTTAAAGGGAAAAGTTACTGTGAGTGAGAATGACAAAATCTGGTGCTCAGAACAAAGTGAATATAACTTACAACAGTAAGTTGGACTCTACAAGACATAATGCACTGCTTGAAGCCGTTCTTCAAGGAGCTCTTAAAGTAAGTGTCAAGTGGTACAAAAAATTTTCGGTCTGAGAACCTAGAATGACTGTGAAATTTTAAGACACATTATAGTACAAGGATTCTGCATAGGTTATGCTGTGAATACACATACCAGAATAAAAAGAAACCATGCACATTTTTGAAATGATTTCTGAGCAACTGCTAACTTTTTCAGGTGGTCTCAGATTATTGCTTACAGTCAGCTATTTTCCTACAACAGTCGCAATGTAGACAGAGAGCAATCTTTCTGTACAGTATTAGAATGGAACTAAAAATGACTATGTCCTAGCTGGGTTGCAACGTGTTATGTTGACTGAGGTAACACACTGAAGTTCCCATCTACAGTTTTCTATCTGCAAAACGAAACTAATTACACTTTTTAACAGTACCTCATTCCCTGCTTGACTTTTCAATACAGAAACCGTTTTATGTTATGTATCTGTACCTGACTGAGTGAAACTCCTACTGGGAGTACATAAATGCTACTGTAATAAGTATAGTAATCTTAAAACAGTGTTTTGTGTATAGTTCATTCAAGAGAGAACAAAAGTAAATTGCAAAAACATCAGAATGTTTGTGCTTCACTTACTTTATGGGCTAGAGGTACATTAGGTGCATGGGTAGGTGTCACAACAGTGCCTGTTTTCCTATACTAAATATGTCTTTGACCAAAAACATAATTCTTTTGACATGACTTATAAGCCACCCTGTGTGCATATGTGTAGGAGGCGAGGACTACCACTGAACACAAAATTCAGTCATTCAGACTAAGTGAAAAGGTAGTGCTCCTCATCTGGCGAGTTGGGCAAGCAACAAATAGCCCTTCCCTTGAGGACCTGCTGACAAGCTACAGTGTGTTTGTTTTTCTGGGCCATTTCACTTAAATAAAACTTTAAGCAGGTGATTTAGTTTCTTAAGAGAGTCTCAGAGAGAGATTATTCTGGCAGGTGGTCCTTGTTGTCAGCATGCTTGATTGGTACAGTAAACCTACTCACTTATATTTGTGGATAACTTTCCAGTTTCACCCTCTGTAGAGTACTGCTCTTTAAAGCACCACTTTTACACCCTCTTATGCAGATGAAATTCAGGCTGGCTAGGATTCCTTTTGCATTCTTGTGTTTAATTTTGACTACCTAGTAAATATGTGAATAGAATCATAGCCAATGATGAAGGCAATATTCCACTCTCAGCTGCCTTAAGGGTTCTTCACTATCAACAAAAGGCAGCAGATGGGCCTGTTTGCTTATTTGTTTTTAAGAGAGGGAGAAATCAAAAGAGATTTTGTGATATTTTATTCTGAGTTGTATGGGGCTTTGGGGTACAGAGGTCTCAGTAAAGTTTGCCTCAGATTTCTGCAGCACATAAGCTGCTTGTGCTTGTTTAAGGCAATATTTCAACGTGTGGATTTTTTCTTTTCCAGCAGGAAATATTTCCAGATGATTCCTTGCACAGTTCCTTAGCCAATGTTTCATATGTTTCAAGAAGTGTCTTGTCTGTGGACTGCTAAACCCTTAAAGCCTCTGATCTATTCTGTGTTTACCAAAGCTGTTTGCTTTAGGTCAGTGCTCTCTGCACATAGTTATAAAAAAACAAAATCTCTCTGAGACACCAAGGTGTGGCTCACCTTAAGAGAGGAATAAAACAGTTAAACTCAGATATGAGACTGAATGCACTGGACTACGTTTCGCTACCTAAAGGCTGTCAAAAATTGGGGTGTATTCTGGGCTCTGCTTCTTGCTTGCTGTTTTTTGTTTTATACAGTGAAATTAATAGTAATTTCTCCAGCATAAAGAAATTAATTGGGATTTACTCTCACCCAAACTGTAGATACACTACAGTTCTCTTTGCTGATGCAGCAGATACTCGGAGAAAAATTAAGGTGGTATTACTCTAACAATGAAAATACCAGCTGGTCTCTATTATGCATTTCAATATATTTTATCTTGATCCTGGATGTACTTAAATATAGAATAACTTCTTTATTAGTTATTAGTTAAGTCCATTATCAAAAGTCAAAGGCTAAACAAGCAGTAGTCACAAAATAGTGGTGTCTGTCTGCCTAACCTCTAAACGTGTCTTTAATTCACAGCCAGATTTTAAGGAAGCTTAAGACAGTTAGATATCTGAACATAGTTGTTATTCATCTATCATCTTGCACCACCTTTTTTGCACAGAATCTCCATAACTATAATGTAGATTTTCTGTCTGAAGTTAAGCATATCTCACTTGATATGCTTAGATATGGTATACAAAGACCTGTGGGAAACTACAAATCAAAGCAAAATTCCCATGTGCTGAAGATGGTAAATGCTCTCTCATCTTTTTCTCTATTAGAATGTCATTCTCATATTCATTATCCATTCTTTTTCTTACTCACTTGTGAAAGACAAGAAGACTTCTCCCCAGTCCTGGAGTACTCAGGTGGCCTTGAGCCTAGAGATCAAAGATAAGAAAGGAGGAGGAATAGACAAAAATAGGAGAAGGAGGAGAAAAATTGAGATCTGGACGAGAAAAGAAGTAATAAAAGAAGATTTTTTTTTTCTGCTAAAATATGTATTTTACCTTTTTATTGATAAAAAAGGATTTTTTATAAAAAAGGCTTTCTAGAGTTTCCATTTTATTAAAAAATAAAGATAAATTTCTCTGGGATGCATAATTTTTTACCTAAATGAAGGATTTTAGCTTGACACCAACTTCTACTTTGCAAAGAATTTTTGTATAAAATTTTCTATAGGAATGAATCATAGATACATTGTATCCTGCACTTTCTGCTCCAAGTTTATTCCCATATGGTGAAGTATCAGCTGTCACTATTGTAGTTGATTTCTTAGTAGGTAACTTGCCCAGTGTCAGACAGGACACATGGTGCAGAGTCAGCAAGAACAGGCATTTTCCCATTCCTAAGTTTGGTAAGTTTATTTTCTTTACCCTGATTTTATTGACTGCATTTCAATTGTCAATCCTCTCCTGGCTCAATGTTACCTTTAAATGAACAACTGTAACCTCAGAGATCTTTGCCCATACTCCCACAAAGACTTCATGATTACTATTTTCAACAGACAAAAACCCTATTTCCTACCACAAATTAAACCAGCATCTTACTTGTCATAAGATATACAAGACATCTGAGAAACAGGTTGTTCTCTGGTTGTCAGGGTAAGATGCTTGTTTTTCTGCCTTTCCTCCTTTTCTCTTTATTTAGACCTCATGTATGTAACCATCCAAGCAGAAGACAGAATAGTTATTTACCAGAAAATTGAAAGAAAGGCATGATGTTACTATAGGAAAGTAGGGTTCAACGATTCCACTTAGAGCAGAGTGTCAGAGAGAAACAGCGGTCACCAAAGCAAAATCCTCAGCTCTGGTGTGATCTTCTATAAGGTGTGACAAAGCTAGAAGTAATGGCTGTGTCAGTAGCGAGAGGGAGGAGGCCAACACTTGCTCACAGTAGCCTCCTCATGCATCACTGTCAAACAGGCTGTAGAGAAAAAAAAGCAAATCCTCACTGTGAAATTGTTTCTCAGACTCAAGCAGTGGCAGCAGCAATGCAGTCTGCTGCTGGTGTAGAAAAGGTATCAGCAAAAGAAACAAAGGTAACCCCGTGGAAACAACTGCTTGCTGAACCCATTTAAACAATATCTCTGCAATGTTATTAAAAAAGCAGCACAGTATAAAGATGGAGGAGTAGTATATTAAGTGAGTGGGAGGTGAGGCATGAGAGTAAGACAGTGCTTTGGAAAAAGAAAACACTTCAGCTAAATATTCTTGACTGATTGCAATGCGCTGCTCAGCACTTGCTGCGAGGCAGTGAGAAGCAGACCTCAGGTAGGGTACCCATCTCTTGTTAGGGACTGGATTATACTCTACACAGTAAACAAGAAACTGCCAGAAGCTGACCAAGCAGCCTAAATTATAAAAATAATCAGCAATTAGAGTACTACGAAAAATATTTCTGTTTGCCTTTGTTAGAACTTCCTGTTTGCAATGTTCCAGGCCTCCCAAGAAAGGGAGAATGGGCAACTCAGCATCAGACCTGGACTCCCCAAAAAGAGCTTATGGAATAGCAAATCTGTACAGGTTTCCATCTTCTTTAGGCCTGATAATAGAGGCAATTCATGGTCAGAAACATGAGTTTTCAGTGTCATAGAGTGCTACAGTGCCACCTCTAGCGTATCTATGCAAAAAAAAGCTGGTTTCCTTAACTTATATAGACCTTGTCTGCCTCACAAGTAACAATTTAGAAATAGTGACTTCTCCTGAACCTGCTTCATTTTATTTTTATTTATCAATTCTGACTTTAAGACAAAAGAAGGGCATGATCCACTGTGGTTTCCTGTGCCTGTTAAGTGGACTAATGTGTTTGACATGAAGAAGGCAGACTCTGTAGTCCATCTGAGCACTTCTCAGCTCTGTAAAAGGGTCATTCACTCCACAACACTGTAGGTTTTAATTTGAGTTTGTAGTTTATTGCTATCTATGATTATTAAGTCACCACAACTTTGATGTATACAAATAAGAGCAAGCACGTGAAACATTGATTTCAAATAGAATCACTAATGTTATGCAGTTTTTACTGCTCTTTGTTTAATACTAGTATCCAATAAATAACTATTGTTAATAATAAAACTGCAATTGAAATAAATTTAATTCCCACTGAAATATAAATGATGCATTTATGAGAAGATTATGCTGTCTTATGGGACAAGTTGTTATATACAGTAGGCTGGAGAATTATATACAGCAGGCTGGAGAATAAGAGTGTAAGCTTCATGGGGGGAAAAGTGGCAGGATGCCTGAAAATTTAAAAAGTATGGAAATGCAAAATCTGACCAGAATTCACTATTCATATATTTATTGTGCTAGTGTTTCTTTAAATGTTCTTTTCTTTCATAGCTCACATCTGTATGCACAGCCTACTTCTTAATCATGCTATTTTTGTTACTTTTGTTTCCTGTGGTTGGAAGAATCTGAGACTTAAGTTCTTGAAGCTCCTGCTCACTCTTTCAGCAAATTAGTAAACTCACTGGTTCCAAAGAAAAAATTTCATTATCTTCTATTTCTTTGATAAACATCTATGTGAGGAATATATTCCAAATCAAATACCATATCCAGATTTAAAAACCTGTGCTTACAGGCTTAATTTCTTCCATCAGTTTCTAAACTGACTCTGATAGACTCTCTTGACTAAATATGAGTCAACTGACTAGGAGAAATCCTGCTTTTGCCTTTGTAGGAATGCTGTTAATTTGTTTTGCTGGGTGTCTACTACTCATCCCTGTTGGAGTAGCACTTTAGATTTTGGCTCATTCTGCCAAATAACTGTAAAATCTGGCCATTAATGAAGTTTATGTAACTTTATGTACACTTTATACATCTGAAATAAGCTGTAATTACACTTCATATATTTGCAATTATACTGAACAGAACTTCATATATTTGCAATTATATCAATAACAGAAGTTATTTTCCAAAAAAAGAATCCAATTTTTATTTTATATGCCTGAAAAGAGAATAATCATGAATACAAATTAAATGTATGGTAATAATGAATTTTAATAAAACATTTAGCATTCTTTTTAAAAATACAGTCATAAAATCCATAATAATTTGAACTATTATCCACCTAGCTGCAGGTGAATTAAGTGAAAGAAAAAGTGGGAGTATATAAATATATATATATAAATAAATATATATGAAAATATATAAAATATAAAAGTGGGAGCAATAATTTTGCATGTTGTGATCTAAAATAGTGATATGTTTATCATGACTATAAATGGTAAGGCTTTTTTCCATTTTATTTTGCAGAATTGAAGATTTGGAGAGTGAATAATGTCTTATACTTTAATTAATACTGTCTTTATTTTGTATTCCTAAAAGCAAAATAAAAATAAGTCTAATAGGCACAGTTTGACTGTGAAGTAAAAATATTTTCTTCAAAATATTAAGAAATGCAAAAGTACACAGCATTCAGAAATATTTCTTTAATAGGATGTTTATGTGTTGAAAGACTGAAAAAGTACCATGTGATAAAATTGCAGTTTCCATAGTAACCTTGATTGTTTTTAATAGCAAGGTAATAAGAAACATAAAATATGGCTTGATTGGCAGCTGCCCTAAGGCATCAGCTCCTGTAACACAACTAAAATGCATTTTTGTTTATTAATATTAAGGAACAAGCTCATTTTTTCCTGTTGTTGATTTCACCACTAGATTTTCAATATCTAGAGTCTTGTAATATGCTCTAAACCCAGTAATGAGCTCTTAGAAAGCAAAAATTAGAACTCCCTTGAGATGTAAAATGTAAAATGTTGCTGCTTTTGGCCTGTGTTTACAAAGGTTTAGAGAAATGAGAGCCTTGTTATTCCTTCTGTGTTAGCAATTAATTTTTTTGTACTGAAGGTTCCACAGATTCAACATCTTTAGGCTCAAGAGTAAATTTCTATCTGCTTTCCAGCAAGATAATATCTTGCACTCATCACTTCTTGTTAGTAACTCTCTTTTTTCTGTTTCATTCAAACATCTCTTGTCCTTATGGTGCTGCTTGATTACAATTTTTTTCCTAGGAATATTCACATCAGAGGCAAATCAGCTGTTTTAATAATTGCAATTCTAACATCACATGACTATGTTTGCCCTGTTTGGATATTTGACAACCAGGTATATGGTGGAAATGGTATCTACCCTGAAAATAAATGATGCAGGAGCCACCAATGAAAAAAATTGAGATAGATGGATTATATTTAAGATTTTTCTGAATGCCTTGATTCTGAGAGTAGACATCTCAAGCCACACTCAACAGAGCTGTTGTTATGGGGAAGTGGGATTCCTATAATTCTTACAAGTCTTTTGCTAAATGGTTTTTACCCCTTAAAATCAGAAAGCTATGTTTTTTTACTGACCCTAAAAGTAACAGTAAGGATGGGAGGAGCTTTTCCACAGCTATCAAAATTCACCTTGGATCCTTCTCTGTGAACAAGGTCAGATCTTCTCAAAAAGACAGCCAGAGCTCCCTTTCTTCTTTTTAATTTCAGCCTCAGTCTAAAAGAACTTTGAGAGGAAATGTTAATTTCTCAACCTGTACTCTCTGCTCCTCCACTGGACTCCTCACATGGCTGCACATCAGTTTTCTACTTCAGGCTTCCTATCAGAACTAAAGGTGTACTTGAAGCCTACTTTGGTGCCAGTACTTCAGGGATGCTGACAGTCAAATGGCAGCTCAGGCAGCTCTGACACTCTTCCGTAGGTGTGCAGTCATAATCCAAACCTATTTCTTCTTTTGCTACTCCAAGCCATCTCTGTGACGCCACAGTTAAGGCATTATTTATTACTTTCTCTACTATTTCTCATATGTAATAGAGGTCCCTAATAATAATTTATTTCCTTCTTTATTCTCAGGTTACTTTATAGCTATGGCTTCATGTGTTCAAAACTCCCTAAAATCAGAACAGCAGCTTCTCTACCTGAGTTAATGACATCATATGTTGAGTTAAAAAACTGTGATATGAGATCTACACTACCTTGCACTGCTTAATAGGGTGTCATAAAATCACTTGGGGATAGCGCTACCCTAGTTAAGTTTCACTGCTTACTTTATTATATCACTTATCTGATCAGGTCCAGTCCTGCAGAGTCATTGCATAAGCTCTCCAGCTGAGGAAACCTGGAATGAAACTTCAGAGTTGAATACATCCAGCATAATCTTCCTTTTCTTTTGCCAATTTTGCTTGGCTTTTCTTAATCAAGGCAGCTACAACTATAGTTCACAATTCCTGTGCCATTTTGTGAGTATTGGGAGAGTAATAATGTTTTCATTGATACCACCAAAGCCAAAAAAAAAATCTATGCAACACTCAGTAAACGTAATTCTGAGTAAAGACAAACCAATATAATGGTCATAGGGAAAAACACACCAAATGCTAAGAGTAAGGAAAAGAAGTCACAACAAAGATAGCATAACTAAAAGATATTGAAAGACTATTTTAAAGGCAATATTCATACTTTACCATTCAGTCACTTCAGAGTCATCAGTCCCTACCAACAGATTAGCTGATACAGCATCATAATAATTACTGTAGATAAGGAGCTCTGTTCCACTGTGTGTTAGTGTATGACCAAGAGGTTTATGATACACACATCAGAGTACAGCTGAAAAAGACAGTGAGGGAGTTCAGGTCCAGACTGACTGGTGTATATTGCTCTATGAGGAAAGAGTTTCTCACCCTTCTGCTTACCACTGTTAGATTATTCCAAGTAGTGGTGATCGTTTTCAGGCTGTTCTTTTTCTGGAGTGTTGGGGTAAGGAACATTTCATATATCATTAAAAAGTTACATTTGCTATCATGAAGCAAATTGTTAAGTAAGTTCATTGCTGCGATATGATGTCTGGGGCCAGAAAAATCCCAGATTTAAACAGGTTTATAAGCAATATGCCCCAACTTAACCTCTGTGCTGAGCTGTAAAAGAATTTCAGATTGCACTGTGATCTAGGCATGCTTTTTTAACAGAAAAGAAATGCAGACCTGGGTGGCACTCCAGGTGAGCAACGGCCATTGCCCCTTTTATAACCTTCTACGTTGTAATGATGGCATTGTCCTTTCAAGTAGTTTCTGAATTCTCTTCATGGGACTGAAATTGTGCATTTCAATATTTTCTTGACCCACAGAGATTAAGTCTTCATTAACTCTAATATTCACCTATGTACTTGCTTCACAGAAATCTCCTTTTTTATTGCAATCTTGACATCTGCTCATATCACCTTCAGGGTGATTAAGGGTTTCACTTTTCTTCTCCATAGTCACAGCAGAAAGTTCTGGCTCTCTAAGTCCTCTCATACATCCTCTTACATATGTATATACTTGCTGTGGTTGTGATCTGTAAACTTCTGATTTGAGGATCAATTATAGAAGTATGTGAAGAATTACACTGGCCAAACTTCAGAAATAAGAAAAGAAATAAGCAAAATTTTGAGTGAATTGAAAAAAGCTTCATCAGTGTGAGCTGTCCAGTCACAAATGCAAAAATAGTACAACAAAATTTTAGCTGATTAGTGTATTGGTTTATTACTGAGAAAGTGGTTTTATTGCCATGCTATTCACTCTGGACGTTCTCTTTCCTAATAATAACAAATTACAGCAGCTGAGAACTCTGATATTTTTCCAGGAAGTGTGTCTCAGTCTAGCCATGCTTTCTGAACAAATTTTATCCTGCAATTAATCTGTCAAAGGATGGGACAGTGTGCATCTATGACACCTTTGGCTAGTAATGTGCTGAGGATTGTTTTTATGCCTCAGTCTTTTCAGCATAGTAGCCTATATAGATGTATATATACTTCACATGCATATATATATGTGTGTGTAAATGTCTTTTGGCCTCTGCGTGCATGTGTAATGGATCTACACCCTTTAGAGCAGTGGACTGTCAAGATCTGTACCATTTCCAAAGTTCCAGTGCCTTAACATGCTCCCTTCAGACAAGACCATTCTGAAGAAATTGACTGTGAAATAAAGAAACACAAAATTACACTTTATTCCTGAAAGAAGTTTCAGACTAGGGAAAAAACTGTTGATTACAATCTCAGTGTTCTCATCGTCCGTATGAACACTGGTCTCGGCTCTCTGTGCTTTGTACTTGAGACCAGACAATCTTTCTAGGTGCCTCCACTAACTACTGTATCATAGTTTTTTGAACTTTCCAAATAGATAATGGAGTCTCTTCCCATTTTCACTTTTCCATGGGGGAATTTCCATTCTACAGCTCCAGAAACTCCATATCCTGAACAGAGCCATTCAAACCTAATGGTCCTATTAGTGGCAAAGTATTGTTCAATTAAACTTCAGTCAGGAAATAGAGATGGTCTCTGTGGGCTCAGTCACAGCTACTCAGACACAAGCAGCTCAGCAGGCACCCTTTTCCCACAAATTCAGGAAGCTCAAATCCACACAGAGCTTAAAAGCAAATAGCAACATCATACAAATACATCCCCACCAAATTAGTCATCCTAGGGAAAATGGATACCTACTTTATTTTTTTATTCTTAGTCTTCAAATCTGTTTTCTCAGACTGGGTTTAAGTTAGCTGTGTTTAAGATAAGAAACACACAAATAAACAAAATAAAAGAAAAAACAAATCCACAGAACTATACATTTCTTATTTTATAGAATCATAGGTCATCTATATGCTAGGTGACCTTCTGTTCAAAGGAACGCTGGCTTCACAGTTGTATCTTGCTCAGGACCATTTCCACTTGAGTTTTGATTATTTCCAAAGACAAAGGCTCTGTAGCCTCTCCAAGCAGCCCTAGTTATAATTTTTTTTTGTTCTATGCAATCAGAATTTACCTCATCAAAAATTGTGCCCAAAGCATCTAAACCCTTTACTGATTACCTGCAAAGAATCTGGTTCCATTTTTATCTGTAACCTTCCATTAAATACCTAAAGGCTGTAATTAGATCCCCTTCGTTGGGAATCTTCTTCCATCTAAACAAAGGGAGCTCCCTTGGTCCCTGCCCATATGTTATGAGGTCCAGCACCCATCATCTCGCTTTGTTTACATTTTCTCCAGAAATCTGCCCCATAATAAAAAATCTTTCTTTGTATTTTCATCAGTATTTTTCTGGTCATATAAGCTAAAATGTTTCTCATCCAACTGTTTGATTCTATTTGTTTGATTGCAAGAGTGTTTTCACATATTGGACTCACCAGTCCATCTGTTTGTTTTTTTTTTTTCTTCTTCTTTTTTTAAACTCTTCTCTCTTTAGCACACATAAAACATTTCTAATCCAATCCCTTCCTTCCCAAAAAAAAATCACTGGTAAAAAGACATAGAAGCTTTTTCTCATTAATAATTTGCTGTTTATTTATACGGTAGAAGTTATATAGCATTTGGGTAAAGTGACAAACTACATGATATTAGTATTAGGCTGCTCAGTGAACTGTGGAAATGGCCATAGCCCATCAGCTAGTTAATTAATGAAAAAAATATGGGAAGTAGAGAGCATTTACTTCTGATATTGCAAAAAGAAAATAAAAAGGAAAGGAAAAAAAAAAGAAAAACTGTAACATAAATTGCTTCAAAATCTTACTGCATGAAAATACACTTTTGTGTTAAAGGTACTTACACTACAGTGTACACTGAGGGCTGAATTATCCCCCTTACTTACACAAAAATACTGTGCAAAATGGACAGCTATGAAAAAACATTGGGATGAGATCCTTTCCTGCAATTCAAGTTTGATATACTTTCTTCTTCCCAAATTTGATATGAACTCGCTTTCCACATAAGCTGTATTCTCCAAGGTCTACAATATCCCAGAATAGTTTCAAAGACCTGAAGCCATCCTCATGAGAAATGTAGTTTTGCAGTGGCTTGGACTTTTGGCTCCTCCCATGTTTTTTCTTTTGAACAGAATTCCTGACTCTCTTATTTGCAGAAATAAGAGAAATTGGCAGCTGTTTTCTCTTTTTCAGAAAAAAAAAAAATCAAAGCTGGGTAGTAATTTCAGCCTCTGGGCCCATCACACATGACAAGTTTTTCAGGTGCCTTCTCACACAGCACTCTGAAATCATTCCTTTCCTATGTGTCTTCAGGGTACAAAGCAGTCATCTCTATATCATGTAAAAAAAAAGAGCCTCACA
The DNA here is from genome assembly GCA_035041135.1 of Platyrinchus mystaceus. Taxonomy (NCBI): domain Eukaryota; kingdom Metazoa; phylum Chordata; class Aves; order Passeriformes; family Tyrannidae; genus Platyrinchus; species Platyrinchus mystaceus. The sequence continues at coordinate 26,101,129 of JAWWLV010000088.1, forward strand.
GGAAAGCAAAATAATCTTATGGAAGGGACCTTACATGTTATTAAATAGGAGAGATGATGTAGATAGGGTGTAGGTAACAGATGAACAATAGTTATTTCTTTCATTAAACAAATAAAGAAGAAAAAAAACCTTGTAAGATATATTTATTTTTTTAAAACAAAATTTTATTTTTCTTTAAAACTTTTTGCTGTACCTCTAATTAGAATTAGTAGAACAAGATATTTTGAATGTTTCTTTTCTGGGTTGTTGTGTGGTTTTTGAGTTTTGTTTGTTGTTTGTTTTTTCTGGTCAACTTTAAATTGCCTTTTTAGTAGCAACTAGTAAAGCCAAACATTATGTTTTATTAGGCAAAAGCTTTTTAATGGAAACATGTCATTTTAATAACATTTTTTCCTAGGAAGGCTTAGCATAGCTGGTATCCCAATATGGTCCAACACTCACCTGAGAGAAAGCTAAATTCAGGTCCTTGCTTTATCTGACTCATTTTGCAGCTTTGTAGATATCACCCAATCACTAAGAATCTCACTGTGATTTTGCTTCCATGTGTGTAAATATGCAGAGATAAATCATAGAGGAGTCATAAAGCTCTGTATACAAAAAGTTTGGCGTACACAGATTATCAAAGACCGTCTTTCAGACAACTATATCTGTCTGCAGATTTCACAGCATATCTTTTGTGCTTTTAATTTGCACTAATATATTAACAACCGGGTTTTATTAATTATTAACTAATCAATAAATTCAGTTTGTGTTAATGTCATGATCTGGAATTTCACAATGACTTTTAAAACCTGAATTACTATCAGTCCTTATTTTTATGTAGGCTTTTTCAGATCTTTGTCCAAGTGTTCTGGCTCAAAAATTAAATTTTATTGAATGAATCTTAGGTCTATATATCCGTTTATATCTCTGCTTATATATTTTCTTTTTATCTATAGATATATCTAACACTGAAAAATTTTTATAATCCATAGTATTTTACTGTGTTGAATACCCATTTTAGTGTAATGAAGCATGTCTCTAAGTTCTTAGCCTGCGCAGCTACTTATCTGAGAATGTGAAATAAACAGAAAGACTTACTAAAACCAGTGATGGCACAGTAGGTCACAGATAAAGTAAAGACTGCCATGAGAAATTACATTGCAAATACATGTCATTATATCTGAAATGCACATGAAAATATGACAGAGTAAGCAACCTGTCTCAGCAGATTGTTCATTATTTTTTTGTTTGTGCACACTGCACATGTGTGTGTGCATTAACTCAAATTTAAAGTATTTTGGAAATTTTTAAATTCAGTCCTTTTAAATGCAGCTGAAGGTCTTGCTGCATTATGTTCATTTAGTGAAAAATTCCTCAAAAAGATAATTTCTGACCAGATCTCAGGAATCCTTCCTCTCAGAAGAATCAGCTTTAACGGGGATATACCAGATCCATGTTTCCCTTTTTTAGATCAGTTTCTAAAGCCTCTATGTTCAATATCCCAGATGAATTCTAAACCACCAGAAACATGGTTAGATTAAGTTGCTATTTTATTTTGTTGCTTTCTTTTTTCATGAGCTTGGTAACAGCTTTTGCAACATAGATAGTATCTTTAAATTTCTAACAATCTTCCAAGCTAGAAAACTTGAGAAAGTATTGTGTGCAGACTTGCATTTGATTCTTTTAGTTTAAAGTCTTTAAATACTGGTCTAAAAGATGAAGCTCAAGTTTGTTTCCTGAAGTGTCACAACACTACAGAGTAGAGTTGGAGAAAGAATGAAGACATTCAGTATTTCCAATTTTTTCATGTGTTTTTAAAGTGCCTTACTTTCGGAGCAAGATGAGCCAAATATTAATTAGTTAAATACTAACAAAGGTCTCCTATTCTACTTCTATTTGATCAACAGCTAGACTTCTTCCAGTCTTCATTCAGAGCTTTCATTCTTGGAAAGAGAAAGAGGTACAATAGAAAGAAGACACAAGCACAGAACATTCCCCTCCACACTGCAAGTTCAGATTTTTCAACAGCTGAGGATTTTATAAAAAATTAATACAGAGAAAAAAACAAGTTTATAAAAAGATATCAGCTTTGAATAAGACACTTTTCCAAGCAAGTTGATCATATAATTCTGACTTGTACACCCAGGTTCTCTAAAGACATCCTCATCAATTGTTGGAGTCTTTAGAAAGCCTACCCAAAAAATTGAGTAATATAATTTTATTATTATATTCAATTTAATAGTATTCAGCTTGCAGATGGTCCCATAGCAAAAAGGAGTAGTTAAAACACAAAACCAGCTCATACTTCTGAGAATTGAGAGAGCCTGACATTTTTCTTTTTAAGTAAACACCGTATTTTAATTGCTGCAGCCCCAAGGTAACCATAAAGTCATGCACTGACAGCTCCTGCAGATTTCATGAGACTGTTTACTCTGCTGTTCATGAACAAAAGTTTGTTTAGCAACTGCTGCTGCTCCTGATGCTTACATCAGGAGAAAGTGAGAAAGCATCTTCCTAAATATGGAAAAGAAGTTCTTAATATTTTACCTGTAAGGAAAAACCTAAGAAAAGGAAATCTGAGTGTAGAGTCAAAGTGAGGAGTTGTGAAGAGTAGAGAGATGGCTCAAGGGTCAGTTTTGTGAACTGGGATCTATTTCTTGACTGCAAAGATGGGCTATAGGTACTTAAAAACTTTTCATTTTCTAATTTCTCCATGTTTAAAACGAGATTAAAGACAATTTCAAAGACTTTTTTATTAGTTGTGCAGGTTTTCAGAGCTTTCTGCAGTCTAATGATGTAGGCCTTACAGTATAACACAAGATCATGACACCACCAAGTATATGCATTTTAATAAGTATTGTGTTCTAGGAAATAATGTTAGTAAGAGAATCGATTTCTAGACAGTATGTGTGTCATTCAATGGATTTTATGAATGATATAAGCTAATGTAAATCTATGATGTAATTTGAACTCTCTCTGGAAAGCAGTGATACTAATAATATTTCTGAAAATTGATATGCAATCTTTAACAAACAAGTATTTTTAGAAAGTATATGGATGCAGCAGCAACAAACAGCTAATGATAACCTGTAGTTTTATACTGAGATATTTAGGTGACAAATGCGATGGGAACATTTGATTTTAAAAAGGTTTAAAACAGGTACTTTTAAATTTCAGTATGTTCTTTTCAAACTAAGATTTACTGCCCAAATGGTAAATCTATTCCAGTTGTATCTGATTTTTTATCCTAGTTGTTCCACAGTTTAATGGTAGATAAGTCTATTACTACTTAACAGAGTAAGTACTGTCCATACCTTTCCACTTCAAAAAGCACACCTTCAGCTTTCCTAATCACCTGAAACCACAGTCACTTCTAGCTAGCAAACTGAAATATTACAATGGAGAATATTTCCTAAGGTAAAACTCCCAGTTACCATTTAGTCAATTGAAATTTAATCTTTCTGATAATGTATGTATTTGGCATTATTAACTCACACCCTTTTCTATTTAATCCCATGACAAACAATTAACCAGTAAGAATGTGGTAGACTCCAACTGTATGGAGTAAAGGACATATTGTTCTTGCAATATGAGAATCGAGTAAAATCTATGTACATGGATTAACAGATTTTACCTTTGGTTATTCTACCATCTTGGCCATGATTGAAAAATATATATAAGCACATGTTAGGATTTATGCACATTCTTTTCATATTAAAGCCAATGAGGCATAAGCAAATTATTAAATAGGGTTAAAGAGGTTAACATATGAGACTTTACTTTTTTAATTACTCTATCAAAAATAGAAGAAATAAAGAAATATACCAAACTTCAGAACTGTTTAGTACTTGGAATGTCTCAAAGTTTAGAACTACTCAGATTAACCTGGAAAAAAAAATTATTCACAAGTAGTAGTGATGAAATCAGTCCATATTTGTACTATTATAAAATAGACTGAATTGAAGAAACTAAAACTTCGGAAGTATTTAAGCATTTAAGACTATTCTGTTCCCGAGTGTAAGTCAAGCTTCTTTACTTAGGTCAATTAAATATTTATTTAATTAAATTATATATTATTTCTTTAAAAACCATGAAAGCATTGAGATTGTGAAGAAGTGACTTGGCAACCTTGCAAGGAAAAAAAATTGTCCTTCTTGAAACTAATTATTACCTTTTGTGAAATCCACAATCATTAATAATAAAGCCAGAGGTCTGGGATTTCTTTGTTGTTCTATTAACTTGAAAGAAAATTATATATTATTATTCATTTGTGACTTCCCAGAGAATAATCACACCAGGGGTGGGAAAGAAGGCATTGTGCAGCAGTAGTTGCAGGCATAAAATATGGTAGCTTTCTGTCTCTGAAAAAAAAAAATCCCTTGAAAAAAGCACTTTTAAAAAGCTCTGCTTTTAAAAGGCATTAAAGATTTTGTACTGTGCTATAAATAGACATCTGTTCTATAAGCTGTACCTCAACAAGATGACATTGGTTGTCACGTCAAATCTCAACAGGCCACCTTTACTCATATTCTCCTAAGTTAAGAAATGTTACTGTAGCAGAATAAAACATAACCTTTAATATTTTTTCTTTGGTCTGGGCTTCAGTGAAATGCAAGAGAAATATAAGAAATCCTTGCCTCTCCATGGATTTGGTTTAAGCCAGCCTCTCTCCTGTAGAGCTGTTGTCAGCTGGGATTTCTTCCAAGAAGAAAGAGAAGTTATTTTGTGTTCTTGTTTCAGTCTTTGTCAGATGAAGAAAGATAAAATTAGATTAATATATATGTCTGTCTATTTTGTTACTGTAGAAAGCTAGAAATACTGCTGCAAGTCTTGCATAGTATTTAATGTTCCTGGCTCAGATACAAATATCCATAGGTTTTGTATGCGTTACATAATGGAGCTACACTGTTCCTCAGAGGCATGGCTTTCGGACTGATAGAGTTCAGCAGCTCTATCTCCCTACCATAGTCTCTTAGCTTGAAGTACCTCTGGGATTTCTGAGGAAGCAACTCAGGAAATGCAGATATCCTAATTTGGCTCATGGAACACTTGAAACTGTGCAGAGAAAGAAGTTAATAAACTTAGCATAACAATATGTTAAATACCATTATTTTTCTTTTCATAGAAGACATTCTGGTTTTAAAAATGGAAATGAAAAGGGACAATCTCAGCTAATAGTTTGTTAATCACCTTCATCTTGCTTGGTCTGCCTATCTTAATTTTCTGTTCCTTCTCTTGAGTACAATAGTTCTACCCCACTACTTGACAGAGATTTGCATTCAACAAATATATGTTGATGATGACTATGGAATAGAACCTGGCTAGAGGCATATAGCCCTCACCATGCCTCTCTGAGACGCTGTGTTGCCAAGAAAATTTGCTTTCAAGCCTCATGATTTACAAAGAACTGGTTTGTCTTCATTCTTGTGTGATTAGTTTACAAGAACTACAAAAGTCAAGGAGAAGAAAGAGAACTGCTCAAGAGAAATTTTCCCTATTTTTTTTTAAAATTGTTTACTTCTGTTTTGTCTTCAAGAATGTCTTTTACAAAGAATAGGAACAACATATTTCATTGTCACAAAGATGTTATTCCTGTTTATTGAAGATTAATTGGCTCCTGCTCATATTCTTCATTCACTAAACATCTGCACAAAATATTTTCCCTGATATGGAAATCCTAACTGGGTGTCCTGTTCCAGATCTGAACGGTAGAATGGACTCCAGGAGCTGTATCACCTCTGCACCACATAACAGCTTGTCTCCCTCATGCTCACAGCGGTATATCTGTACACAGAGATGTGAGACATAGTGGCTCCAAATGCTCAACATGTTTTAAAAGCTTTCATGTGCATTAAAAACTGGACAGTTTGGCTTTTTAAGGGGGAACTAAACAGATTAATTAATTAATTAATTTTAGCCTTTCCTTACATATTTTTTCTTCCCCTCTTGGGGATCTATAAATAGCATCCACAATCCACATGGCATGAATCACAGAGGTGGTCACCAGCACGAATAAAGGTTAAGAAGCTCAGAAGTGTTGGGATCCGCTGCTTTGGAAAACAAAGGCTGCATCTTTCAGGGGGCAGGAAGCAGAGCAAAGGGTTGCACTGTGGGAAAGTGCTGATCAGTCTTTAAACCAGTGGTAATACCACGCACCAGAGGAATTCGGGTAGTGTATAAATCCTACCAATACTGAATCAAAGAGGTTCTTCTGTTCATCTTGTCATTTCGTATGCCTAATTCTTCATTTCAGAACCTACTTACAGATTGGCATTTGAGGTTTAATTGATACTCAGTGTGCAGCTAGAATATAAGGTCTCCCTGAGTAAAATTTATTCTTTATTGTGCTCAAGAGAAACATTTTTGTAATTTAGTGGGCACTTCTGGGAAGTGAAAACATTATAATTGTCACAGAAACGAAACATGAAAACATGATTCCCTTTACTTAATTTACTGTTGTGATGAACAGGCATCTCAATACATTTTCAACAGTCAGACTATGCAAAAGAAGAAAAAATATTTTAAAGACAACATAAATCAATGTCACTATGCTGATGTTAACGGATTCTCATAAATCTACATGAGCTAAGAATCTTTGCCACAAACTGTCACTACCAATACTTTGAATGTCCAGTGGATGTTTGACATTGAATGCTCAGTTAGCTTTAAGTAATATTTGAAGACACCAATTAATTTTTTTAGACTTAAAAGGTGCTTAAACTGACACCAAATTACAATGACCCTGAGAGAATTGTTCTTTTTAATAATCCAGAAATTGTCATTGCAATAAATTATTCAAAAAGCATGTCACAGCACATTCCTCAGGAGATAAAATCTGTTCATATAGTATAAGAATATTTCTGTCATAAGTTTCCATATAATTTGTTTAAATTCTTTCAAAGACTGTGTTTAAGTAGTAGTTCAAAATAAGAGAATAAATGTCAAAAATCTAACATGAAACATAAGTCTCACATCTCTTAATATTACCTGCTGCTTAATTTTCCCCTTTAATTTGAAAATAAAGTTTTGCTCAAAGTACAATGTGAATTTGCAACTATAAAATAATTTCTGAATTTGAAACTAGAAAATTTCTGCTACAAAATCTTTTGGTTTTTTCATACTTTGTAATGTGTGGGAAAGAAATTTTTTCAAATAATTTCATTCTTGCAATGTTTGTACATGAAAATTCTTAAGCTTGGAGTCATATTTTTAAAAACAAATTCTAAAAATTAGAAAACAAATATTGCTATTATATGATGCAATAGTCTTTATATAAGTATATAAAGTATCTTAATTATTGCAATAAAATTATGAAAACTCATAACAACAAAGAAACTTATAATTTGAAACATTTTTTTTTTTTGCTGTCCAGTGCACAATAGACTGGAAATTTATTTATTTTTTCATTCCCTTTTTCTTCCAAGCCATGAAAATCAGACAGCCAATGATTTCTATTTCTGTACTAAAGAAATTCAAACAAAACTCAATAAATTGTGCATTATAACAAAGCTGTTAAAAAATGACAGTATTTCAGTGACACAATATTGATAAATACAGGGAAAATTGATTCTCAATTTATGATCTAGTAATAGTGTGAAAATTTCAATTATCATTACCTGTCTCATAAAAATATGCTTGAACCTTTAATTTTTCCTTTTTCCGAGAGAAATAACACTGGAAAAAAATTTTGCCTATGTTGGAATGTTTGCAATTCTTCTGGCTTTCTCTCTGTAGTTTAGGGAATAGGAGCACAGAGTTCTAGTAAGGGGCTTGAAGACTGTTGGTGTAACACTGTACTCAGTCACCTTGGCCAAAGTTTTCGACAAAGCTTTTGGTAACTGGTTTTATCTTTGCTACTTGTGTTTCTTGAAGTAGCAGGTATTTGCGGGGACCAGTGGATGTTATATTGAGAGAATTCAATGAACAGAACCACTCAAAGAACATTATTTTGTGGGCCATGAAATAACTGACACTGAAACTTCCTCTTATAAAAGGAAATGCTGCCAGTAGGCATAAAATAGTTTGAAAGAGTATCATGAGTTTGCAGACCATGATGTTTCCCAGTATTAGATCTGTTTGCCCACTGGCCTTCCTTAGGATATCTAATTCCTTCAGGGGTCTGTTCTTTTGACTGCTAAAGCTCACATCAGTTTATCCATTATTTTTAGTTCAGATAACTCCAATCCATACTTTGTGAAAGCCAATACTTGAGCAAGTGTGTTGTTGTTACTGGCAGGTGTCAATATTCTGTTAACATCAGTGGCATCAAAAACTACAAAATCAAGTCAGGAAGTTGAAATCTGGCTGCAGATCATTGCAGATGCAAGGGCATCTTGTGCATTCCTCACGCATATGATTGCTCTCTCAGAACAATTAGGGATCTGATGTTCAGGATGTCACAGGTATTACACTGACTGACAGTGGATCAATAGCTAAGATAGACAAATGCAATGATGGATAATGATAAAGTAAGGCTTCTGTTTACACATGACGGTCCATGAACACCTCAGTTGGACAGACTGTATGAATTGTACTTTGAAGGAAGATGGAAGTTAACTTTGTGTCAATCACTTCTAAACTGCAGTTTGGAGAACCTCAGCCTGGTCAAAGATAATTTAAGTTGTCTCACAGCACAACACTTCCAAAAAGCAGTACTATTTCAACACAATAAGGGTAACTGGAGAGGTCACTGATTATTTAAGCAAGAACAAAGCAGCAAAGAAATGAGGCCAAGAGCATAGTTAAGGGAATGACTGTTCATAAGGTGTTTTCAGTAATATCTGGACCACAATGAATCTGATAATACTGCTGACTCAGTCATGCCTGACATGCTATGAACTCAGCAAACAGCAGTCGTTACCCTCCACTCACTGTTACCCACTCGCTCTCAGAAACACTGCCTAACCACCTCGATTACACAATGATTAAAAGGTCATCAAAGCTACTGAAGAATCTGAGCTGTGCAAATAGACAGGGTGAGATGAAGGAAAACAAGCAGAAACAGAAAATTGTGCACAATCAGCATAAATTGAGAAACAGAGCAGAAGTGGAGACTGAAGGAGATAATGCAATTTTCTGCCAGCTAACATTCCAGGAGAGAAACCATTAGCCTCAAAGTCTGTGCTTGGAGACAAAATGCAGTGATGGGAAAGAAGTTGCTCATAGTTAGGGAACTAAATGATATAAGCCATAAGAAATTTTAGGAATTTCTTACAAAAATAAGAAAATCAAAAATTAAGAATAACCAGGGTTCCAAAGTTACTTACACTTTACATAACAAAATTTGGTTCAAACTACAGATTTCAGAAAAAAAATAAATAAGGCAAGCTATGGTTTTTCTAAGCAAGCAGGCATATTTCAGTCTTCTGAATTGAAGTACAATTCAGTGTACAGCAGTGAAAAATCAAGAGCTTCAGTTTTCTGACAAAAACGCATGCATATACATAACCAGAGGATACAAAGTAAAAGACTGCAATGCAATTAAATAAACATGCTTAGTTCAATCATTCTACCAAATTAAAATTCAAGCATTTGTTAATTTGGGTTTTATTATATTTGTTTGTTTGTTTTTAAATCAGGAGATGTATTTATTAGGGTATGCTGATATCAATAGTGGGTCTATTTTGCCATATAAATGGTGTCTTAATTTTTCTCTTTAAAGGGGACTGGAAAAATAGTCGAAATCCAGCATCTTCTTGAAGATTCCCATCCAATTGCAAAAGACTATTTAAATACCATCTTCTTTAAAAGTAACAGTTGCTACTACACAAGTCAATCAGTTATACATATTACTTGTCTGTGAGAAATGCTGATGTGCCCCAGTGTGTTCCAAGGAAGTTGTAGGCGGGGCAAAGTGACAAAGTTAGAACTTAAACCTGTCCTGAGGCTGATTGATATATCTGTTGCTCTCACATGAGTCATGTAGCCAAGGCGTTCTGCTTAGATTGGTCTACGTGGTCAAACATCAGAGGTTTGTGGGGTACCATTATCTAACATTCCCCTTTACATGGTTCTTTAGAGTTACCCTGCTCCTTTTGCAACAGGGGTCAAATTCAGATTGGAGGAGCAGTTCTATTAAACAGTCCTGAGTACTTACAGACCAGAAATTACATTTGTGCCTTTTAGTATATATGAAAATTTAGGACAGATGTGAGAGAAGCTCAAGCAAAGGAAGTAAAAATTTTTTTTGTCAATTAAATCAGTGGTATTAAAAAAAGCCCATGTAATACCCTACAAATTTGCAGTTTAGAGGAATTTGCTAGTTGCAGGCATAAAACATTCAGTGCAATCTAACTAAGCAATGCTTGATTGCTACAAATACAGCAGCCTTTTATAAACTCCTGAGTGAGTTTAAAGTTATAGATTTGGCACAGTTTGCAGACCGCTAAGTATTCCATGTCCCATTAGTCCTGTACTGTCCAAACCCTGGTTTCTACAAATTAGATTCCCAGTGCAGAACTCAGAGCAGCACAAGGTGAGTGAGGGAGGAGAGGCATGTGGCTGAAATTACAGACTTCTTACATAAAAGAAACTTGGAATGTCAACCTTTGCCTATTTCTCAAGACAATAGATCTTTGAATTAGCTGTGTTTATGAACACTTGCAATGAAAAGCCAGCTCTACTTCTTGTCAGTCACTTAAACAAAATGAAGCACAGAGGGGAAAAACAAGGCTTAAAGAGTAGGACAGCAAAAAAAGCTGAACAGGCATATAAACCTTAGCACATACAAAATTAAAACAGCTTAGAAATTGCCTTCACTTAATAACAACCCAAACTGTTTGAAATAATTGCTGTTCAACAACAGAGATAACGATATGTTACTTCACATAAATATCTAATGACTTCAACATGAGGAATTAAGTATACTAGAGTGTCATATTAAAATATAAAAACCACCAAAGGAAGTTGCAGTAGCAATCCAATCTCTAAACTTCCATTGTATGGGAAGCTGCAGGTTTGGTGATTAGTGATGGGTGCAAAAGCATTATAATTCATAGCAAACCTGATAAGTACCATTGTGTGTATCCTTTTTAAATGCAAACAGTGAAGAGGACAACTATCAGTGTTATTCAGAAAGCTCTTGTGTCAAAAACATCTTTTTGAATGTCAAAATACAAGTAAATGGTGAAAAGTTATATAAAACATTTTCTAATACCTTAAAATAATGTCTTCTGAAGTTTTCAAAGTAACACACACAGAGTATGAAAACATTTGAGATGTTTATCGTTAGGGTTTTTATTATTACAGATGAGAGGTTCAATTTCATTTCATAGTCAAATATTGGTGACTGCATAAAGGATGTAAGCCTGTCAAATGTGGAATATAAATATCATCCAGGGGAAAAAAATGCAGTGTAGTACAATATTGTATATATGGATGTTATCTCAAATATATATGTTGAAAATGGATATGTGTAAGACAGTTATAAAATAAGACAGTAGAGATTGTGAATTTTAGAATAATAGCTAATGTAGTTGAGTACATTCATATTATCTCCTAATACTTTTTTTCTTACAATGATAGGAAAATAAAAAAGGAAGGAAGAAAAAGTTTCAGGTCATTTCCTTTTAGTAACACTAGTATTCATTTAAAAAAAAAAAAAGTCCATAACTCTTGTTTGTTTTTGTTTTTTTTTTTCTGACAGCTAGATTTCAAGTAAACTTTAAGGATTTATTCTAATTAGATTATATATTTACATAAGAATAAAGGAGTTGCACTAGCACAAGTACTTTTTTTTCCTAAGAAGCTCTACATATTCAGTATCAGAATTACAAAAAAAGTTTGGGGACATATAAAGAAAACAAAAAGCTCTGCCTTCCTGTTCAGTACTGCTTCTTACTTTTACATGCTAGGGGAAAGCATGCTCATCTGTATGACTGCAAAATGTTTGATCCTCTGATCTTGCCAGAATTCCTTTTACTAAAGAAAGTCTGACAAAGTCAACCTTACTTAGAGAAACCACCTGTTATCACTGAACTGCATATTTCCAAATGAATCACTCATATTCCTCTGATTATTCCTGCTTCATAGCAGAGAAATATACTTCTTAGAGCACAGGGGTGTGTTTTGGTGTCTCAAGCTACTCAACAGCACTGACCTGTTCCAGTGCCACAAATATCCCAAATGAAGACTTAATGGCTTCTTTTTTTAATCAATGCCTGTGACTGCCACCCAGTTTTCCATAGTAGTCAACTAGAGAGAAAAAAACTTCTTCTCAGAGGAAGAGGATTCAATCCCATATTTCTTATCTGCCAGGTGAAGGCTCTGTCAACCAGGTGGCAGGCCCATGTCTCTGTGTGTGCAAAGTCATATAAAAATATTTGGCTTATTCCTCCCTCTCTCCTATTGAGGATAGTATCAAAAAGTTGTCTTACTAGTTTGTGATTAAAATATATCTGACAATGCAATATTATTTACGTGGTTTACAAGATCTCCATGATATGATTTCCTATTTTGTATTTAATTATATTAACGAGATCACAAATTTAATGTAACTATAAAATTTAAATAAAGGTATCCCAAAGTCATATTCATCACTTTTGCTATTTTTCCCACAGTATCAAATCCTTATTTATGTAAGAAAAAACTTTGATGATGTGCTTTTACTATCAGTAACTTTGGAAGCTTTTCAAAGTAGCAAGGTCAGAATAATGACTTACCAGGTTCTGTGTGTTTGATACAAAAATGTCTGTGAGTATTATACAGATTATTTCAAATACTAAATCCTGGACTATGTATTTCACCAGAGTGTAAGTCTTCCTCTACCACATGTGGGCTTCAGCACAGTTGTCCCTGTACTCTCTACCTTGCCCTTGTCATTGTGCTTAGCAATAAGTTTACCCTGTGACCTATTTTAGAGTGTGGTTGTCCATTAAATAAATGTAATTAATCCCAGCATCATCATTCTAATAGACTATAATGGCCTTAGGTTGCTTCTAGGTTGAAATGAAGACAATTGTTTTACCAAATGGTTTATTTCAAGGTTTAATTATATAGTGAATCCTTTAAGAAGCACAGAAAATCCCCTCTAGCAATGGCACCCCCATTGCACAGACTCAGACAACCCTAGTTCTTCATCTTCTAGACCAGTGTTAAGATGCAACCAGCACAAAAATTGTGGCTACCCTGCCATGCCAAGGTGTTCTAGACAGGGAGTGTGCCATATGTAGTAATTCTTGGTGGGAAAACAGTTAATTGTAGTTGTAGGTTTCAGACAAGACCCAGCAAATTACAGAGGAGACAGTCACACTCCATGTTCTATAAATCCTGAATTCAGCACACTCTTGCTTATCATTTCTCTCTGTGAGGACTGTGGCAGTGAACTTTCCAACCTAGTCTAGCTTTTTTAGCTTTCCTAGAATGTAAGATAAGATTAATAAGTATTCCCAAGCTTTTCTGAGAGAAATGAGTATGGATTGGATTATTTCTGTATCAGGTAGAAGCTCTACTACATTTTCTTAGGTGTGCATATTTTATCAATACTTATTTAATGTGGGAAGTGGAACATTATTTTTTGTTTGGAAAATACACACTTCAGTTATGTTTTACACTGGCAGATTTACTAAACCTTTCAAGAAGGAAGTTAGACAAATCACAGACATAAAAAAATACTTTGAAAAGAATAACAAGTGCAATAGGCTATTAAGAAACTAAAAAAATATCACCCACATTGCATTTTTTATCTAAGCATATTATTTTCCTCTTAAAACAATGAAACTAAATCCCTAACAGAACTTTTTATGACATAACACTAACTTTTTCCAATTTTTCTTTTTCTCCTTTAAGAACTATTTTGGGCTACACCTGGTAGACAGCCCCACACATCTGCTAACTCACACAAAAAGTAAAAGTGAACAAACTTGTGGATTGTGATAAAGATAGGTTAGTAGGTGAAGCAAAAGCTCTGAGCAGAGCTGTTTCCAGAAAGTAGGGCTACATCAAGAGTAATGGTTACTTGATAAGACAAATGTCATAACTTCAAATGTCTTTTCCTTCTTTCCTCATTTTTTTTTTTCCTGAGCACATCACATGATGTGTAGTATTCCTTTGTTCAGTGGGAGTCAGATATCTTAGCATTGTCCCTTCCCATCCTGTGCCCCCATCCCTCTCGCATCCACTTGCACTGCTCAGCAATAGCTAAAACATTGATGAGCTATCAACAGTCTTGGTCACAAATCAATAACAGCACCATGCAAGCAACTATGGCTAAAATTAACTCTACTCCTGACAAAACCAGTATAAGGGCTTAACATTACATTTGATTACAATAAAGGTGTCAATGAACATTAAAAATATTAGAGATCTACCTGGATCTCTATGGTGTTTCTCCAATTCCTGTGTGCTGTAAAGTTCCCTCAAAAGATCTACATGGGGCTATAAGATATCCCAGGAGGGAGATATATATTTTAATTACTTCCCTGCAGCCTATACTTGTGAGAACTTTAAATTTCAGTGACAGATCCAGTTGTCAAATTGAAACTAATCCTTGGATAGCATTAACTAATGTTAGCAGGCAGGATGTATGAATGTTTTAGTATTATCAACTCTTGTCACATGAAAAGACTGAAAAACTTAAAAATTCTTTGTTTATTATTTAAGAGAAAGGCTGAGTTGGACTGACCTTACTCATTTTAGCTTTTTAGGGTTTTATCTTCTACATCTGTATGGGCTGTATGGGTCACCCTATGCTTCTGTAAAGTCAGAGGATAAATAGGCTCAAAGCTGAATTAATCTGACCTATTTTGTCTATATCAGTTCTATGTATTTTAGATTTTTTTTTTTTGGATGAGATGAACTTAAGTTTTTCTTTCTCCCATTTCATAATAAAACAATTCTAGATGATCTAGATGGCAAACTTGGATGTAGTTTACCACACTTGATCAGATGAATTCAAACACGAGTCAGGTTTCATGACTGATCTTATTTATTTTTGACACCAAATAACCCTGCCATCTACTTTGAATGTTGAAATTCTTTCATGCACACAATGGTATTTTTGGCATCTAAAATTGACAAAGCTCTCAACAGAGTAAGACTCTTTATCTACTCCCACTCAAGCACAGTCCACAAAAGATTTATTTTTTTCTGCAATCTGCAAAAGGCCTATTTTTCCCTCTTATCTGGTAAACATTACAAGCCGAAGCTGGTACTTTGAAAAACATTTTAAATACATTTGGGGGTATCTAGAATAATAGGTGATACTAGCAAAAAAACTGAATACGCTTTTCAAGACCTGACCTGTATCAGGTTACTCTCAGTGACCATTTTTTGTGCAAATTTGAAGGGTTCAGCCAAAGAGGAGTTTTTGTAGGAGGGCATACCTGTAAACACCTTAGATTCAGAAGGCCATTAGAAGTTGATAAGTATCCCATGTTAAATGGCCACAAGTAAATAATGATCTCTGATATTTTGGTGAAATAATCTCAATAGGAGAAGTTCTAACAAGCTTCTATTTTTTATTGAATCAGTGCCATTATATAGTGTGTTCCACTGTTCCGCTAAAGCACTACAGAGAATCTCCCAGTCATTGCAGATTACCACTGCTACTCATTAATCGAAGGTACTTTTTAATGAAATGCTATTAAAATAATAATAAAAAGAGTAATTTTCTTCTGATGTTATTTATGCAGGGAAAAATTTAAGATCCTTAGCAACACATTGCTTTGCACCTTGAAGATGATTTCTAAGTCC
>JAWWLV010000088.1:26116900-26151763 GCA_035041135.1 Platyrinchus mystaceus
GATGTTATTTATGCAGGGAAAAATTTAAGATCCTTAGCAACACATTGCTTTGCACCTTGAAGATGATTTCTAAGTCCTTGACAAATATTCTGGGGAGATAAATGGTATTAAAACTGGCCAATGATAAGAGATGAGATAGGACACTGAATCCTCAGTTACACAGATTTAGTGGTTATGGACTTTAACAGAAGGGCAGCAGCATTTATCCTAGGAAAGTCTGTCTCTGAAAAACAAAAAGACACTTCTACAGAAGATAAACTTTTATTTTGCTCTAAAAAGCTGTCTCACTGTGAAAGCAATAACTTTCTCTGTAGGATGAATATGTTTGCTGACACAAGCACCTGGACATTCCTTGTTACTGTAGACATGGTGAAAGAGACATTTCACAGTTTGGGTTCTTTTCTATCTATATATTTCACCTTTCTCTGAGGTGTTATTAATGTCTCATTCATGTATATAATATAATTCTACTATTTCACTATTTTCGTATCTACTACATTCATATGAGCCATTTCACTGGAATGGAACAGCAAGCATCTCATGGAAAAACAACACAAGTGTATAGCTAGGCAAAAAGGACAATGGTTGAAAAAAGAAACAAGATGAGAAATAAGATGGAGTATAGGCAGGCACTGTCACTAAGTCTATTCAAAATATGACTGCATTATCTCTTGGGTTTAGTTGGCTCCACAAGTTTGATTCTCCCTAATTATGTCTGAGGCCTGCAAAGATCCTCACCTTTGGCCTTGGCAATCCTGGATGAAAATTAACTGACTTTACTGTTACAGCTGTACTAGTTTTTGACATCATAACACATTGTTTCTCTCCAGAAAACTAGCACGAAGGTTGTAATCCTGAAGACCTGAACTGTAGAGAATTAGAGTTTCAATCACATCATCTATGTAAAACACCTAATTAAAGGTGAAGAAATTATAGACTTGTGAGTGGTGGCATCTGCTAAATATGATTTTTTTTCTCTATATTTTGTTCTGTAAGAATGTAGGGAGAAGGCTATATTACATCTTAAAGTTGTTTCGTTCTTCCTTCACATACCTTCATGTTGCTTGTATTCAATTCACATCACAACTTCACAAACACAGTGTTTAGAGATTTAGTTTCTTTCAAATAAAACCTGAGACTACAGAGAAACAGATAATAGCTTCGGGGAGGTCAGGAAATGATCTGTCAGTAAGTATTGGCAAAAAACAAACTGCTGTTACAACTGAAAGTGTGTGCAGGTCAGCAAAATGATACTCTAGACTATCTGTGTTGCCTAAAGAGACCGTGGAGAAAAAGATTCCAGGCCAATTTAGTGTATAAGATAAGATAAAAATAACGGGTCCTTTAATGAGCCCTCTGGCTCAAGTGTGCACACCCAGACAGTGCTTACATGATTTTATAATAAGGTCCATCCAATCCCAGATTTATCCACTCCCAGTTCTGCCCCCAACACACCCCTTCAGGAACTGGGTTTGGGGTCTTTGGGAGCCCTTCTTCCTCATCTTCATCTTCTTCATAGTATTTACAGTCCTTGGAGCTCCTCCAAAGTTCTGGACTTGAAGGTTACTGTGCCTGTGTGATATCTCCTGGTCCAGGCTTAGGGTGCTATGTTCTTTGACAGAAGTGGTTTTCTACAATTCTACCTTGAAAGGAAGACTAAATATGCTAACAAAATTTAGAGGGATTGATATGAAATGTGGTAACAGGGTTGGGTATGCATAACTATTATGCTACAGGATAAGGGATATAATACAGCTACATTAAAATCAACATTTACTACACAACTAATTTTATAATCTACAAAAGTTAAAAAATCCAAAAGCTCTGAAGCATCATTTGACTAGCTCTCCACTCACTATAATGGGACCTTAAACACATAGCTGAAATGCAGACAGCTATTTGGAGATATGCAAAGTTAGGAGTTTGACTCTTTACCTGGAAGAATTCTTCCAAGGTGCTCATCTGACATTCTAAACTATCTATGATAACAGCTGTAATGGGTGCTCAGGTATAGAAAGAGTTAAAATACAATGACAGTTCCTGAGAATATTCTCCCTGTCATCCAGTGATTAATAGCCATCAACAGATTTTTCTACTAAAATTTATCTGGCCCCTTTCTTAATACATCACCACTACCTGCTGCCTTGGTCTGCTCTTGTCAACAGTCAGACCAACAAATAATGCTTCCAGAATGGCAGTTATCAACACAGAGACATCCAGCAATATAACTTTTCTATATTCTTCTTGATATTAAGCCATATGATCAAAAGGGTTTTTTAAATAACTGTGTCTTTATCATGTATTTTGCGAGCTTAACTCATTCAGCTAAAACAGTAATGGTCACATTGAGGGTAGCTTTTCATCTGATTATCTCCCAGATTACTTTTTTGACTACAGATTAGTTATCTTAAATTTTCCCAGTTTGATAAAACTAATTTGCCAGTCTTCATTAAAGATATTCACCGCTCCACAGAAAAAGGGTATTCCTCTTTTCTCACTCACATACACACATAGATGCACATCCTTGTTGCATGATGTTTTCTCATTCTCCAGCTGCATACAGAGGTAACTCAACTAGCTATTTTAAATTCAACAGCTATAAAATTAGGTGAGGTCAATTTTTTTTCTTAGTGTAGCAAAATGATTCGTAGGATTGTTGAGTGACAAATATGTATATTTATCTGTTCTTCAAACCTCTGCAGCCAAAGCTGAATAACTTATGCATTTTTAGATTTATGTCAGATTCTTGGGGTTACATGCAAAAACAAGGCTGTAGCTTTTGAATTCCTTTGCATGTGTAGTCTCACTGTTGATGCAAATCAGCATTTGCAAATGAAAAATGTCTAAAGCATGATTTGAAGACAGAAATATTTTGCTGCAATGCATGCTTACACTGGGTTTTTATAGAAATTTATTCACATTCTGGAAATCCAAGCTACAGGATAATAAAATGAAAAAATAATAGATTAACAATATATATATCCTAAGTTCTGGCATTCCTAAATAGCATGATTAATTGCAATTATTTTTCTGTATATTTGGCAAAAAAATTTAATATACATACGGAATTCTGCTAGAAAAACAGGTTAGAAACAAACACACTTGTACTATAAACAAGGTAGATAATAAGACCTGAAGTATATATAATATGTGTATATATATATTGTTCTCTTCTTTGTTTAGATTAAATATTATTTAATGTTAAAGTTAAACTGCAAGCACCATATTAACTACACATAATATGAACTTATTCAAATGTTATGACTCCACCTTTGATAAAATTTTATTGGAAAGCTGGTCATAAAATCTCATAAAAATCTATAATTTCTTGGAATGTAATTTCAAATAACAGCCTATAGTGATTTTTTAAAATGTTAAATTAGAAATTGTCTTGTAAAATGTAACAGCTATTTAATGCATAATAATATTTCATTTAAAATTTCCAGCAAAACATTGTGGTAGTAATTAAATAAAGAGAAAAAGTAATTGAAACAGTTCCTCCAGTGCTTTACAATTTTAAAATAAATTGTCTTCTGCTTAAATATGTGAACTATTTTGACAGAAGGTTTAAAGCAGAAAACTAATGGAATACAGCTGTTCAAAGTTAACTAAGATAAGCCAGCAGTGAAGATGACCAGCTCAGCTGAACAGAGAAATTTTTCTGCAACTTAGGAAAAACAGGAGATTTTATGACCTTTGGAAGAAGGGACAGAAAAGTCATGAGGTCTACAAGGATGTCATGAGGTTATGCAGGAGGAAAATTAGAAGGGACAAAGCTCAACTGTAACTTTGTCTGGACAATAAAAATTTTTCTATAACCACATAATCAATAAAAAGAGGACTAAGGATAATCTCCATCTTTTAGTGGATGTGGGAGGGAACAAAAAATGACAAAGGATGAGGAAGAGGTTGAGGCACTTAATGCCTTCTTTGCTTCATCCTTATAGTAAGACCGGTTGTTCTTCAGGTACCATCCACTGTCCTGTCACGACATGCCTTTGTAAAAAGTCCCCCTCCAACTTTCTTGTAGGCCCACTTTAGGTATCGGAAGGTGCTCTAAGGTCTCCCTAGGGCCTTCTCTTCTCCAGGCTGAATAACCTCAGCTCTCTTAAGTTGTCCTCATAGGAGAGATGTGTCAGCCTTCTGATCGTCTTGGTGGCCTCCTCTGGCCCTTGCTCCAACAGGTCCACGTCATTCTTATGCTGGGGGTCCCAGAGCTGGATACAGCACTCCAGGTGAATCCTCACCAGAGCAAAGCAGAGTGGGAGAAGAGCAAAGATAAATTTATAACTTTACAACACATCCTGTGTTACTGATTATATAAAGATGGAGCATCTGAAGGGAAGACATAATGTCCAAAAAACTCTGATAAGGGAATGTCAAATGCAAAACCACAGTTTCTGTTATTTATTTCTACTGTCCATTTGTCCCTGAATTTGTGTTTGTGTAAAGCAGTGTCAGACAAATAGTTTTTGACAATTCCAAATTAAATAAAGCTCTATAATATCAACCCTGGAGGGAGGGTTACAGATGCTGGAGGAAGCTTAATCTGAATCAATAGCCAGAGAGGAGGATTCACTTATTTGTTTTACACTTAAAAGTAGCTTGCAGTTTCTCACATGGCCCACAGAAACTGTGGGTGGCTGATAAGTATCAAGAAACTCTTCCAATTTGAACTGCTTGTCAGTTTTGCAAAAGGAAAAGAACATAAGCGTTGCAAAGAGTTTTGTCTGCACTTTTCAAAGCTAATTAAACACACAAACTTTCTATATCATCTATCAACTAGGTTTTATTTATTTATTGTAGAAAATAACCTCATCACATATCAAAAGCAACAAATGAAAATAAATAATCCACCATTTTGTGTAATAAATCTGAAATGCACATTAATGGAGCACCAGCAAGTCTGACAAAATGCCATGGCATAATTATTTCCTAATTAGCTAGTGTAGTCAAACATGTAGGATTTACTGCTACTTACATGACTTTTCATTGTAGAAATCAAAAAAGGAAATGATAATGGCTTCATGCTGTAAAGACAATTCTTTTTGGTCTTGGTTCATCTGCTTAGATAGTTTCAAAATGAAACATTGTATGCTGAAGTACCTCATGTTTAGTGTCATCTTTTATTTCATTTTGAAATCTCTGTAGAGTATGAAATGACAAAGACACTGAATTGAATAATAAGTGCATGTTACAATTGTGCATTACTATGTGCTAGCCAAGATCCTAATGCCAAGTCTTTATTGTAAATCACATTGATTTATAATTACTATGAACTGTTAAGCTTTCATATTCACAGAGTCTTTGGAAATAAATCACTGCATCATTTAGTATTAATATCAAATGTGTGAGATGGAAAAGTATTTCTGCCTAGAAATATTGTAAACTTAGTTTACTCTGAAATCTTACAGATTTTTTTATATTTAAGACTAAAGAGGAGAACTATTATTTAGATTCCTTGTTCTTTAATAAAAGAAAATGTTTGCATAAATCCTTGTTAAAAGAAAACATTTTCTGAAGGTTTTTTTAAACTCCAAAAGGAATGATCTGACAAGCTGTATTTTTCAGCTTGAAGAACAAGACCTACAATTCCAACTCAGCTGATTGATACAGGTCAATCTAAAGATAAAAGGCTGACATTTTGAAAAGTGTATGTGTTCCCAAACTGAGAGCACCCAAATATGTTGACAGAATTATACACTCAAATTCTATTGTAACTTTTTGATGGAGATCAGGAAAGCAGTTTACCATCAAGGAGGCTTCAGATTTCTTTCAGCATGGAAGGAAGAAACATTGAAGGTGATTTCAGTACACTGCTGTACCTTTACTTTCTGCAGTACACAGCCCATGTTTGTTAACCTACTGTTCAGGGCAAGCGATACATCCAAAGAAACAAAGTAATGTAAAACTAAACAGAGAGCAATTATATGCATTGAAATTTTCTTTAAATAGTAAAAACCATGTCCTTAGAAAAAAGACCAAGAGATTTTTAATATCACCAGCATGACAAGAACTCTGCTTTAGAGGTCTTCTGTACTCTGTCATGTCCAAACAAACTGTAGATTCTAAGATCTGCGTACTCAGCACAACCAGGTCAGCTCCTAACAATCCCACACAGCCCCTCTTGTGTGTTTTCTGATAAATATCAATATGCTCCTACTTTATTTAGTTTAATAAAACCACATCACAGTGTAATACTTAAATACCTATACAGTTACATATGCAATGTAGACCAGACCCAATTATGTTACATTAAGACTGTGGGTCAGGAAATTTAACTGTTTACACTCTGCCATCTAAATGTACTTTATCAAGCAATTCATAATTTAACTTATTTTAATATATTTTTGAGGCAATGTAATTTAAAACTGTGTTTTGAATCAAAAGGCAGTTGCATAAAATAGCATCTGATGGGTTGAAGATCCAAAAATTGTCATTTTCATCTTTTCCGTTGCATGTGCACATGTATACATATAGTGTCTGCCTCTTTCATTCTCCTCTTCTCAAAATTTAAAATTTCAGAAAACCATTGATGAGATTCAGAGTACATATGTTATACTACAGAGACCCTGTAAAACAGGTAAAAATGTACATTTTAAAAAACCAAGGGAAATTCCAATTAAAAAGGTCGCATATCTAGGCAAAGATGAACACTTTATCTTCACCACGACACAGAAACGTGGAGTCAGAAGGGGACTGAAGTGGAGACACTTGCAGTGCCTTCTCTGATTTTACAAGTTGGAAGCAGTTTCCTTATTACAGAAGTGACTGTTTTACAAGCATATTCTGAACAAGAACAGTGTGACTCAGGTCAGGCATTCCTCGTTCAGCAATAATGAAAATAAGTCAAGGAGAAAACTTAGAGAACTCATACAGAAGAAATGTCATCATCCCCCCCTCTGTCACTGAGTGGTCCATAAGTCTGAGTTCAGTGACTAATTGCACATATCACAGTATTTAAGGATGCATTACACTCACTGATGGGGTCCTTAGACTTTGAAGACTTCCTATGAAATTTTAGCAGGTGTAAAGAGGGACTTCAGTTAGGAGACAGAAGCTGCCTGCACATTAAATGGAGAAAGATAAATTTCTGGTTCTGAGAAATTTTTGGTTCTGAGATCCATCTGAAAGAGGCTGCCTCTTTCTTATATCTGCCTTGTGATCTTTCCCTCAAATGTTTAGATAGCATGGCCTTAATCTCAGACACACTTGTATCTATAGATTTAACTGAGAGAAAGGGATGTACATGTCAATATGGGATGGCATTTGCCATTGCAGAGAACACAATATTTGTGCAGAGTTTGAGCACAGTACAGTAAGAGCTTTTATAGAAATCAATAATTTGGGGCAAAATTTTACCCATAGGTATGTGTGCATTGCTTCCTTTGAAATCAAGATAGACATCTGCACATGTATCTATGAACAGAACTAGATCATAGATATTTTTCTTCATAGCGAATTTTTTATCTAGTAAACCCAGAATGAACAATTTGTTACAATAATTATATAGTACCTACCTCTTCTACAGTGTCTTTCATCAGCGCATCCTAAAATCCTTAAAGTTGTGGGTTTTTTTCTTCCACTATGTCTTTTTTTTGATATAACATTTTTTTCCAAGATTCTACTTATAATCAAATCTGTGCCTAAATTTTCCTGTCATACAGAATTTTGATAATTAATAGATAATTTTAGAAATACTTCTTCCAAAAGGCATAAGCTGGTTCCACCTGGCTGTTGATGTCTCTAAGGTGAATTAATTTTCTCACTATGCAATCTATAACAATTGATGAAGTACTTACTTGTAGACATATTGATTTACCACTTTGTGTGAAATATTCCTTGCAAAAGAGCAGAGCGGTTTTAAACCTTAATATTCTTTATACACTGAACGATGTACAGACTTACAAACTGACAGTCACACTTCTATCTAAAGGAGATAGACATTTGCCCATCAATATTAGCTCTGGACAAAAATGAGATATGATGTAAAAAAAGAGCAGCCTGTGCTCTATGAAGGCTCTGAGTTAGAGGCCCTCAGAAAATAAACTTTACATAAAAGAGGCTTTGAGGACTGATTTCTAGAAGGGTAGACCAGAGTTTAATTATACGAACATATGATTTCAAAGATCTTCAAGATGCAGCTGCCTACAATTTAACTGTCTAGACTAAGCTTGAGGCCTAGGATGTCTATACAGACAATGTAGAAACAGCTAAGGAGATCTATGTCCATAGATTTTTGAATGGACAAAAAAATCACTAAAAATAGAGGCAAGAGGGATATCAGATTGTTCTCTGGAGATGCTCTCTTTCCAAAGTGATTGCACAGATTAAAAGTCTATCATTTAGGTGCCTACACTTAAGTAAGGTAAATTCCACAGTCAGTGCCTCAAATTTTTGAAATGTCTCCTCTAACACTTCCCAAAAATGTCCCCTAAAAATATCAATCTGTTGATAAATAATGAAAACTTTGAAGTCAGTATTCTACAGCACTGGACCTATCTCTTTAATTATAAAACTGTATTCTTGAAATATTTATTATTGGTTTATTACAGCAAAATACAGTGAGCCAGTGCTAAATTGTTTTCAATTCCCTAAATGTTGCATGGACTCAGAACTTTTAAAATCTTCTTTTTAAATACCCCTGAGGGGAAACTGTGAAAAACAGACTTTCTACTGTACGGCTGGTCACCATCCTTGGCATTTTAACCTCTGTAAACTGTAAAGGATTTTTCTGTTATTGAATGTATTTGCATTTTCCACAGCAGGATATTACATTTTCCTATTTATAAATTCAAACAATTCTACAGCAGTTACCATAACCTGCCTACACAAGTGAAAGCTTATTTCTTTGTGCAGAAATGGTGTGGCTCATTCCTTGATGCACAGAGAAGGAAATTGTAAATAACATTTTAACACCCACATCCCAGTTCATATTGAACAGATGTAATGTATGGCTAGCCCACTTAAAGAAGAAAAAGGTCAGTAAATACATAAGAAATGTTAGTCATGTCTGTAATCTGCCACATACAGCAACAAGAATCACCATTAAAGAGGTAAGGTAAAAAAGCTGATATTACAGGGTCGTTAGTTTTACTAACTGTAAACAAATGGCCCTGCTCTTATTTCTGCTCCTTTCTATGCCTCCTGCTTCGATCTGTATTACAAAGACAACACTGATCAACACATAGATTTTGACCACAGGAGACTTGAGTCCAAGGCACGCCAAGATGCAAGCTGTGCCTTTCACTAAGCTCTGTTGCGAACACGTATGATTTACTACAGAACATGTTTCACAGCACCAGTCACAGGTAACTCTAGAAAAGAAAATCAAAAGTGAATTGAGAGAGGAAGTGAGATAAAGGTTACAGGATCAGACAAAGCAACCATTTCTGCTGCTTAGCATTTAAAAAGACAGAGGGGTAAAATGAAAGAATTGTTTTGTGCTGCTTCAATACCAATACTGAGGTTAGCTTTAGTTTTAACAATATTTTAAACTTTTGCACTAAAGAAACAAAAGAAAGCTACAACTTGAATTCACCTACTTAAAAGCAATTCTCCATGAACTTAAGAAATGGCATTGTCTCAATGAAACTATTTTTCATATTCAGAAGCTGAGGTAATTATTGGTAGCTTAACTTGCAGACTGACTTTGAGCTTGGCCCAGTTTCCAGGCCTCACTCTTTCTTTGTTACTGACTTTATGAAGGAATAATGCATATTAACTAATTTTTCATGTCAATATTCTTCATGTCAACAAATTATCAATGTGAGTACGTTTTAGTCCCTTTTAGTTCCCTTGAGCTGAAGAAAATAAAGGTTAGGGCAGTCCATCCACTGGTAAGTACTAAGAAAGAGAATCTTAAAGTACATCTGGTCCAGCAACATTATAAATGAACTGCAAAAACATAGTTGTAAAAACTTAGGAGAAAAATGAAATAAAATAATATTATTATGTAAGGTTTTCTAACCCTGAAAGAGCTGGGTTCTCTGATTCTTTACAAAATAATTTATATTTTCATATCAAAGCATTTCAGTCTCTCCTCACTTTTAATAGATGGCTTTAGTGACTTATTTGCAATGGCAGAAACCTTGGAGAACACATTTCACCAATGCTGTAGCTTACGAAAAAACAGATGCAGTGTAGTGTATCATGACAGGCTGAAATGGAATTCCAGCCGTGTGAAGGTAAATTTTCCAGCTGTGCTAGCACAGATTGGAATAACTCACTCATGACTGCTGCGGAAGAAAGTGTCAGTCTATATCTCAAACTGTAGCTATCAGCCACTTTGTACCACTGCCTGCAGCAGACAGGGAAAAATTCAGAAGTAACAAGGTGAGATTAATGCATTTCTGAGAAGTAACTTACAGTTTTAAAATATTTTTTAGATTTTTTTATTCTAATACTTTTTGCCCTGAGTTTATGAACATTCAGATATTTCTTAAAATGGGTATACTACTCCTTGCCATGATGTTTTTTCCTTTAGAGTAGCTACTGTTTGACAAATATTCAACATGCTAGTGAAGACTATGATACTATTATGAGCAAACAATAGAGTTAGTAATGTTCACACATAACTGTAAAATGGAAACAGAACTACATGAAAAATATATACATGGGAGGATGACACAGGATGATTGTGGAAGGACTTGGGACATCACAAGCTGGACTCTTAAAAACATCAGTCACAAATCAATAATGCATTGTTTTCACTTTGAAAAAGAGCAGGTGAATTTTATGCAAGTGAACTTGTAGAATCAATGGCACTGATTTTAACTAAGCACATTTTTTTTCCTATTTAACAATTCAGAAGTCATACTGAGTCTCTCAGGTCTTATTTCTGTGATTAAAATTCATCAGACATTCAGCTCTTTGTCTTATGCTTACAGGAAATGGGATTTATAAATGGGTTTCCTATCTAATGCAGGCTTAGAGCAGTTTGGACTTCAAGATCAGACAAATACAAGTCTTTGAACAGGGACACACGAACTTATAATTTGCAAGATCCATACTAACATCACTGAGTTTAGATAATGACTCTTTCCTTTCTTTATTCCTGGCCTCATGATATGTTGCAATACACAGACTGTGAGGCATTCTGTTCAAAAGTAAAATTCAGCATAGAAATAAACAAGTGAACTGGAGAAAGCAAGTATGAAGAATGCCAAAATTCTAATGGTTCCTGCAACATATAAAGAAGGAGTTCCTTGTTAGAGTACACATCCTATTATTTGGTCAAGGGTATTAACTCATTTTGAAGTAGTGGTTTTCTGTTTCTCCAACTCTCTCGGTACAAGCTCATTCCTGACTAGTCTTTCTAAACTAATTTCCCTTGGAGTATTTTAGATTTAAGGTCATCTCAGAATTGACCAGCTTAATTTTAATTGGCGTCTGGTCTCACCATCACTGATTTCAGCCATAAAAAAATCATCAGATAAAGGGATCCTAAATTAAAATGGTGGGAAAAATAACTGGAATATAGATATGTTCTCACTAAAAATATCTTTCATTTTATAAAAATTTAGTAGTTTCTATACCTATAGAAGAGCAAACATATCAAGGAAAGACCTATAATTATGATCTATACATTTGCTTGGTTGTATATTTCTACCTCTAAATCAAAACAGAACCTTTTATCAAATGTGAAGGCAAAGGAAAATCTTCCTGTGCTCTTATGCAAAAAATACATGAAGCACAGATAAAATAGACCCTAAGTGCCTCAGAGGCACTCCTGCTTCTCTCCTTATTACATACACATATGGGTGTGTTATGTGACTCAATGAAAACTTACAGTATCTTGATGATTGGTACCTTTCAGTTGCCTGAAAATAAAGGAAAATGCCTCTTCAGGTGATACTGTTCCTTCTGTGCTCTCATCCTTTTTCCGGCACACATTTCACATACCACTAATCTCATAATTTCAGACTTTTGTCTGGTTTCATAGTGACTTTCTACAGGAGTTTAAATCCTCTCAGAAAAACTGTGCAGCAACTCAAAAATATCACTCCTTCCCGAGCTGACCAACCTTTTCAGACACCTAGGAAAAGTCCCCAGAACAAGTGACTACTAAACCTCTAAAAAGCTGGAGTTCATACCTATCTTTGCAATAGCATACAAAGTCATTGAACTGTGTCTGTTTAAACAACATTTGTTGCAGTGAAAGTCTTCATTAGCTGTTTGGCAAATTCACTCAACTTCTGCCAGCTGCAGGACTGGATAGAAAATGAACTCTAATTGGACTTTGAGGTAGCAAATTTGACACTCTACAGAAAAAGAACTATGTGAAAATTTGCAGCTGGGGTTTAGGTTTGTTTTGGTTTTCTTAATTTTGATACTTCTTTCACCACAGATGTCAAAATCTTGTGAAGCTTTGAGACACATGAAAATTATTTATTCCAGACCCAACCAGCTTTTCAGCAGCTGCAGAAAAGTCAAAGTGGATGGAAAAGGAGATACTCATTTTAGTATTTCTCTATTTAAATTTGACTCAAGCATCCATGACAAATATTAGGCTCCATTCAGAGACTATTTATAAAAAGCATAAGGGAAATTAAACTAAACTGCCAGAAAGAAGGTGCATGCCTGCAGAACTCAAAGCAGTGATTTAAGAGTGATTTACAGCACCCGGTGAAAGCAAATGTGAATAACCACGTCCTGTCTCACTCTTTTGTCCTGCTATGCATTATCATGCAGCATGAAAAGAAAAAGTACAGAGATGGAAAAAATTCTCCAATGCCTAGCCACACGAATTGATGTATTCACTGTGCACCCAGGTCAAAGTAGCTTAGCAGTGTTGGAAGAGGAAACATTAGGATACCTAATATTACAGTACAGGTTTCTGATGAGATGCTGCAAAACCACCACCTAAAGCAAAATACCCAAACAATAAAATAATAAACAAACAAAAAACCCAAACCAAACAAAACAACCAAAAACCACACTCACACAGGCAAACCAAAAAAAAAAAAACAACCCAAACAAAAAAACAAAATAAACATATATGACTTTAGGAAAACTTGCATGTCCAGAAAATGAGCTGGATGTAAATATACACTCTTGTCATTCATGCACACAAAACATAAGATTTGTGCAACAACAAGAAGGAAATATTCTATTTGTAGGAGTCCCAGATGCAATGGATTTCTAGAACTGAAACACATTTTTATATACTGATAATCCTTGCAACCCTGTTCTATGCTTTTTCAAGTTTCATCGTGACCCTCCTGAAATGAGAGTGATGAGATCAGAGTGGAAGATTCAGTATATGGGTGCACTGTAATTACTAATGCTGTGGCACTGTAATGTTTTGTGGTTTAGTTTTTGACTTTGGTTTATTTTGACAAAATTGAACAGCCTTTGAATGCATGTCAGAGAATTCCCACAGTGATGCCAAGATCTCTTACATGGAAATAGCTTATTTGGAAAATAACACCAAGTATACAGAGTAATCTGGAAATCATTGGTTTTTATCTGGCCTAGTTTGTCCAGTTTGGGCCTCCTCAGTAGTACATATTGACACAGTGTGAATTGAGTCCAGCAAAGGGCCATCAAGATGATTAAGGCATTGAAACACATGGTATATAAGGAGAGGCTGAGATAACTGGTTTTATTCAGTCTTAAGAAAAGAGGATGAAAGAAGGTCTGGTTAGTGTCTATATCTGATGTGAAAACATTGAGAAGATGCAAAGAGATTCTTCTTGATGGTTCATGGTGACAGGACAAAAGACAATGAACATAATATCTACTGCAGGAAATTCCAAGTAATAGTTAGGAAAAAGTTTGAAATTATTGGAATAGGTTCCCCAGAGTGGTTGTATAATCTGCATTCCTGGAGATATGTTCTAAACATGACTGAACACAACACTGAGAAATGTCATCTAGTTGGTCCTGCTTTGAGCAGGTGAGAGGACAAAATAACTCTCACCAAGTTATCCCTTCCAATGAAAATTGTTTTATGAGTCTTTGATTCAGTTAAGAGTAGTACTCTGTTTAGCTATCCTGCCACAGTAGGAAATATTCACAACTTTGTCTATTCATTTGACTGAAGGATGAATTTTGGTGAAATGGAAATAAAGTCACCTTTACAGCAATGTCCAAAACAGAATTACCACTGCGTTCATTCAGCTAAAGGGAAAGTACAGAGAGAAGTAAAGCAATGGGTGATTTGCATCTAATTATTTGATTACAGGTATTTTTCAACATATGAAAAATATTTATTTCTGTTGTGATTTTCCTGAAATGAAATAATTTGTACAGGAGGCTGCATGTACTTCAACATACTCGGAATAACAATTGATACAGTTTCATCAGTAATAAAGATTTTGTCCATCTAGCCTATTATATTTTTCTCATTATGACAGTCATTTTGCTATGATGTCATAACTCCATTGAACAGTCTTTCTCTCAATTTGTCAGTCCTACCTGTTCACATGTGCAATGACAATGCCTGTGTACTTATCCAATGAGCCAAATCAAGGAAGGTGAAAACAAATCAAGATGAAAGCTAATCATTGGTTTGCATCCAGATAATTTGGATGAACTGGATCACTGCACAGGAAAATGAAAAAAAGATTTTGGGAGAAAAAGTGAGACACTTTCATGTATTATTAAAGCAATGACAGTTTTGTTCCATCAGCCTAAAGAGAGGCTGTCCCAGTGATGATGTAAACAATGAAGATAACACACATTAGTAATGCCAGAACTTAGCATGATGGCCAGAGAGGAGAAAACTTTACTACTGCTGTAATTTTATTTCGTGCTTCAGAGAGAGGAATAGATGGAGTTATAATAGTCCTTAAGGAACATGGTAGAGACTTTAATTTCTGATGAAGAATCTGACTTTTGTACATTGCTCACTTCCTCCTTTCCTCCTTTTTTTTTTTTTCTGATGTTTGAAATTCTCCATGTATTTAGCTTGATTGCACAATCAGCATTCTGAAAAATCCCATTTTCTCTCTCTGCTCCCTTTCATCTTTTTACTGTCCATAAATAGAGGCAAGCCAGGAAGGGGAGATAAGTATATATCTATAATTGTAACAGTATAAAAACAACCCTTGAAACATATTAATCACTGACTAATTCTTCCATACTAATTTATCCCACTTGTCTAACAGCAGCTCTTTCCTTCTCTGATCTTTCCTATTCTGAGATCAAGACTTCATGATCATATTCCTGACTAGCGGATGCAGCAAATTGGTATTATCATTTAGACTACAGCTTCCTTTTTCCCATTATATGACAACTGTCAACTTTCTGCTCAATCAGGAAAATATACATCCTCATTTGGGAAAGGAAAAGAGAAGAGAGTATTTTTTCCTAAACATGGTAACAATGTCAAAATGAAATTGTTCTCACTGTTATTATGTATTCTGCAAAGCGTGAGAGAGGAGACATAAGTGAGATAGGAGAGGAAAAGAACATGCCTTGAACATGAATATTCTCACCTTTGACACAACTAAGAACACAAAAGACCGAAACCCACAACCCCTATACCCAGTCTTACCTTTGACAGTGAGACTTTCGGTCAAATAAAATTTAATGGATCTATGGAAATCAGTACTTGATTTTGAAGAAAGAAACAATTGACACCAAAAAAAAAAAGTTCTCTCTGCCACTTATCCTGAACTTATGAGATTAAGCAAATGAATCAGGCTTGTTAGTTACTAACGAGTGTTAGTAATAGATGTGACTCCCTGGCACAGCCAGGCCTTATTTTCTAAGTTATCTTTGTCTTTCTTTATTTTAAAATCAGGGAAGCATTTATCCTCTATACTTTCCACTTGGTAGCTTCAGAAACAAAAGAAAAGATTGTGTGACCCACTGTTCTCTACAATGGCCTATAAGCCAAATGGATTTGACCCTTCTCCACTTCTTTTTGGTTTGTTGTTCATTTATCTTGGTTGTCAGGGCTCTGTATTTCTTGGTGATGATGTGAAATGTGAAAATGCATCCTCTTCTGTGTCTGCTTTTTATTTTTTGAAGGATAAAAATAGATTGAATCTCCAGACTCTTCCAGAAGAAAAAAAAATAGAAAGGACAAAATGATCTGCTGAGCTTTTTCAATAGGATGTGTTTTTCCCATTCCCTCACTCCAAAAATGCCTAGAAACATAGTGAATAAATCATTTAAACTAACAAAAAGGTAATATGTTCAATTTGTTAGTATTGTGCACTGGTTCAGTGTATTTACTCTAGGTTATTAAAATGTAAAAGGAAAATATAATTCTGTACCATATATATTTGAAAATAAAATCTTGTCTTTGGTCAATTTGGGTACTGACTTTCTATATTCACTTTTTTAATAATAAATTTGTTCCAGCATGTGGTTTCCCTCTTAAAAGTAATTAATGGAACCATTTCAACTCCACACCAGTAACTCAGAATATTTTGTTGGCTTGTATATCTTACTGATGAGGAGAAACATGAAAGATTAGACACTATCATTTCTCAGTTCTTCTTTTCTGGAGGCACAAATTTGACTTGTTACTTCTGAAAACAAGTTTAACAAAATATTCACTAGCATGTAATGTGTTAAATACACTTCAGTATGTATTTTAAAAAATGGTTGGCAGATGCTGAAATTTCGTTCAGAAGGATAGCATGAACTTCTCAGAAAAGAAAAATATCTTAGTAGTCAGCTGTACGAAGTTAATAGACCAAATTATAGCCTCATTTAAGCTATTATAAATCCATAGCCATTGCTAGTGAATTTAAATTTAGACTAAGCTTAATGACAGGAAAATTTGGGTAATACAGCAAGGGGAGATGCAGTTCACATGCTAATCAACAGAGCAGGGAGATTTTGATGACTGCTACTTATATGAAGAAGATATCTATAAGGCTGGTGCTGTGGCAGGACAGGCCATTAGCACATGATCTAAAGTATGTGCACATATCCAGCTATTGCATTGGGAATCATGCAGTGGGAAGAAGAGCTGTTCACCTGCTCTGGGTGTGAGTTGTGGAAGTTCCCTTTCCCTTTTCCCTCAATTCCTGTATTACACAACTTGTTACTGCCTATTTGTCAGAATTCGAAAAGTTGTCATTGTGCAAAAATGTAACAAACTTTAAATTCAGATCTTCATCTTTTTTTCACTAACTTTATTTATATACCTTCTGTCATTATAATCATGGAACATGAACTGCTGATGACTGCTTTGAGGAATGTTAAGGTAGAGCCAGAAGTGGTGGATACTGTCACTGTGAAACAATGAGGTCAGAAGCCACTGTGCTGGATATCAGTCCTGTTTTAAAGCATTTACTTTACCCTGAAATTTTTATTGCCCTGCCAGATATACATGTATTTTTATAGATTTATATACAGTTATATAGCTATTAGCTAGGAATATCTACTGTACATCTAAATCAAGAAGGAAATTTACCACAGATACAATATCTCATCCTAAAAGAAAACTTTGTAAGTCATTTTTTGACAATTTTTTTTTTTAACATTTTTTAAATTTTCTTTCAAACCAAAACTAACCAGGAAAATTATTGGGTTTTTTTCAAATTTTCTGCTCAGTTTTCAGATTTATACATGTTTGCAAATTATTTTTAACAGTTCTTTAAAGCTTCATTTTTCCTTTCAAAAGAATTATTTGTTTAAAAATGTAAACTCGTTAAGAAAAGAAAGGAATCAATATTAGCAATCAGAGAAAGAACATTATGGTCACATTTTTGGGTAGCTACAATTGTTGAACCATCCAAATTTTCTTGAAATAAAGAAACCATCTCTCACTCAGTTACCCTACAAAGTGTTGATTAACTTTCCACCTAGTACTTAGTATAACTTCTTTACCTTTAGCACCTGAATTTAATTAGATGTTTAAGTAGTTATCTGGTCTTATCTCACTGTAGCATAAATGGGTTTCTCTACTTCATGTCTTGTAACACGAAATACATCAAATGCATGTTTCTTATTTCTGTCATTGCTGATTTTAGGTCACCTTCTTCACCGTAAAGGGAAACCATGAAAGTAAAGATAACCTGTGTAATACTTTTCTCAGATACATACATTCACATCCACATTCAAACTAAGGAATGAAAGACAGAAAGTTAGTAACGAAAAAGTCTCATTTAAACTGTAAGTACATTGATATTCCCTCTTGTGGATTTTATTAATTTTTCTATAATGTTTTTCATTATTCAACAGGCACAGTAAAAAACCACATGCATCTTTTTTCCTGTTGTTTTCAGTCAGGTGAGTTCACAAGCTCATATTCAGATGGAGCAGGTGGGTGTTCAAACACTGTGTAGACAACATGTTCTTGGCAAGGCTGTGCATTACCATTATCTCTTCTAGACACGAGACAGAGAGAAAAACCAATTCCTGCTTCTCTTAGTGCCAGACACCTGTTCATTTTTCTTCCACTGCATCTGGTTCACCTTCTGCTACTCTATCAATTGCTCTTGGGCTGTGTCATAATTCTCTTCAGCAGAAACCATTTCAGAGGGTCAGGAATTTCTCTCCATTTCTGATGTGCACGTGTCATAAGAATGATCTTCAACTAAGGTGTCATCATAAGAAGATGTCCAAGAAGAAAAGACTTGCTTACTTTCTAGAAGCAACAGTGTTCATCATGTGGTAAGAAATCAGAACCCTAAGCCAGACAGAGAGCTGAGAGTTCATTCTACCAGTAGAAAAAGATTTCATGGAATATTTAGAATTCCATGTAGAGAAAAGCTTCTAATTGGACAAGAAGGAAAAGACCTATAGGACAACTAGAGTAAAGTAACTGATCTGGCTTGTCACTTAGTTGTTAATGCAGGCAATATGTACACATTAATGGCAGGAGATTCTGTGGTTTTGAATTGCTATATATTCCCTTAAATATAACAGTTCTATTTCTAACTTATCAGTCTGGTGGCAGAATCCTGAATCTTATCTTAGTTGAAATGATTTGAAAAATCTCAAATGTTGAGCAGATGGTGACAACTTGATGAGGCTATATTGGAGCTGAGGAAAAGGAAGTTGGTGTTTCAGTTTTGTTCTTTACAAATATGCAACATAACATAATTATGTTCTCACTTGACTTATTAAGGAAAACATCCTATCAAGTTGGTATTTTTGTATGCTTTTAAAGTGATTACTTAAATTATTTCAGTGAAATTTCCTCAAACATAAAATCAATAGCTCTACTTCAGGTTTACCAATATTCTGTATTTCTCAAGCTACGCAATACAAGTATAGAGATTATTTTCTTAATCAGTGGGGTTTTTTTTAATTGATGTTAATCAATTTCTACTTGTATCTGATGGACAATTACTTCTTGAAGTTCTAAGTGTTGAAACATCAAGATGGTAAAAAATCCTAGAAAATAAAAAGATGTAAAGCTTGGCCTTCATTACAGCAATCTTCATGTTCAGAGGAAGTTTAAAATTTTCAGTAAAATAAGAAAAAACCCTGAAAATATCTATCAAAATAAAAAATACAATCGAAGAGGAGCTTTTATAACTCCAGTCTTGACTATATTCAAAACTTGACTAACCGAGGCTGAGCAACGTAATCAATGTTAGTTCTGCTTTAAGCCAGAGTCTGAACCAAATTAAATGTATTATTTTTTGTAACTGATTTTTCCCTAGCAAGTAACTTTTACCCAGTCACTCTTTCTAAATATACGTAGGTAGTGAAGACCATCTTTTAAACAATTTTATTAGAAACCTATAATGTTCTTTTGATTGATATTTCTGTAAGTCTTAAAGATACACGTTTCTACACTTTCTATTTCATAATTAGTTCATAATTATGAAGAGTATCATTAGTAGATGATATCATATGACAGGCTGATATCATATGACAATGACTTAATTTTGTTCCCTGGCTTGATGAAAGAGAGTTGAGAAGGTAAGTATTGTGTCACTGAAGGTAGCTTTCATTGTCTGTTCCACAGGGATACAAAACCGTTTCTGTAACCACAAGGACTGAGGACAATCTGAGAAGTAACAGAGAATAGAAAACCAGGAAAAAACCTGAATAAATATTGAATTACATTTAGACTTTTCATCCTCTAGCCGAGCCCACACTACTGGGCTACTTCAAATATATTTTGTCTTGCATCATTACATTATATTTCTCCATTATATTGTAATGATGATTTACAATGATTTTCTTCCCTTTCCGTGGACCACAGCAGACTAAATATACCCAGCTGTGAGTACTGAACTACTCTGACTCTGCCTCTGTTAACAAAGAGAGAGGCTGAAAATAAACAGACTTGCAGCGCAAACCACTTGGTGTTGAGGACTCAGTGTCCATGTTGTACACATCGTAGGGGATTCTACTTCAGACTATTTGTAGTCTAACCCTGTAAACTGAATGCTCCTTAGCAGTTGCGCTGCTTTCATTGCACTCTGAGATCAGATGTTCCCATTTCTTTTCATCCAAAAAGGAACCCATTTAATGTACTAAGAGACTGCTCATGGATGTGCACAATGAGCAGAGATGATCAGGATATTCATTTCATGACAGCCATACTCTGTACTAACACACTAACACAGATGTAACCAGAAGCATTGTTAGTATGGAACTAGGCCCAAGTAACAGCCCCTGCAATCAGGAATATTTATTAGTGTAGGTTCTGGCTCAACACTACACTAATCATATACTCCTGGCTTCTGGCCAGCACAAAGTGCAGGCAGAGGTCACTTGCCTCTGACTACAGAGTACCATATACACATAACCTAAATACGCATTTGTCCTTCATAAGGTACAATTATGTTTATTGTGTTACTGAATGAAAATTTTGCTGGAGTTTTATGTTGCCTGGAGGATGCTGAATCAATTTCACAGCAATTGTAGAAGGTTTAAATGTATTTGTTGTTCTGTGTTAAAATCAAATTTGTTTAAACATCTCTTTTCAGTTTCAGAAGAACAGATGAAAGATCTTAATGATACAGATTATTTGTGAATGTTAAATCAGGAATGTGGATGTCAAAGGTCCCTGTTCTCCTCTGTGGAGAGCTGCCTTGGTGATTAGGAAGACATCACTTGAACCCAACCCTTCTACCTTTCAACCCCATACACTAAACAGACAATAGTTTCTGGGATTTGATATTACTCTCTATACCCCAAAATTTTATTAAGAAGCTCTTGAAATGTTAAATAGCAGTGGAAATCATAGCAGATTTAATGAAATTGATTGGCTTAAATTGTCCCAATCAGTTTTAAAAGAAGGCACCTTGTTTTAATGCACTGTCCAAAACTATCTCCAAAAAGCTGAGTGCAGTACTCCTCTGTCTTCATTAACAGAGAACATATGTTGGCAGCCAATTTTTTGTAGCTCCCTTGAGTGGTTCTGTAAGTCAGATTTCACTGATAATTGCTTTAATAAAATCTATTTTAACATTAAGGGCTTGATTTCAGAGCTGGCCTACATTTTTCTGTGTTCTGCCTTATGAAGGCAAATATCTGTACAGGCACTCTCTACACTAATGTGACTGCCCTCCTGGTTAAACAGATGCATAAGTGCTTTATTGGGTCAAAGTCTGAAGTCTAGGTATGCAAGCAAAGGACTTTAAAACATGTTTGAATTCTATATGTGCATGCAAGAAGGAATGACTACTCAAATTTTCAGAAAACAACTGTAGTCATGTCCATCAGTGTACAGGGACTAAGCATGTACCTATAGATAGAGTCTATACTTCAACCCTGACATAACTTCTCACCCTGGTACATTCACCATCTGTAGCAGTCCAGTAGCTGAAAAAAAATTTAAATGAACTCTGACTGAGCTACTGATATGCCAGTAACAAAAGAATTAACTGTCCCCGCACACACTGTTCACCTCTGCGGAATGCTGAGCCCTCACTGGATACACTGTGAGAAGATAAATAAAGGATTTTAAGTGTCTGTGACTGCTGAGCCTGGTGAATAAATAAACTTTTAATCTTTCTTTTTGCTGATAACTGAAAAAACCCCCAACTTTTAAACAGAGGCATAAAAGAGCAGTTATTAAATCCATTGTCTAAATTGGAATGCATTTTTTGCTTAGGAGCTGAGAGGGAGTCTAAACAGCAAATTGAAATCTCTCTGTCAGCTGACCTCTTCTCTGATGGACCAACGTTTTCTTTTGCCCTTACTTTTCCCCATCATGACCTGTCAAAGAAAAGACAGCCTTCCCATCATAGCCTGCAGTCAACAAGTGGAGAAAAATAGTTTCAATTCTCTGTCTAAACCTTTGACATCATAGGATACAGTAGGGAAACTGCATGAAGTAAAGTGTTCCTGAGAAGTGCAGAGAAGAAAAAAGTGAGCTATCACACAACCCTCACTGAATTGAAGAGTACAAGCCCTAATGACTCTCCTTGTAGAGAGCCTGAGGTAAAGAAATGATCATGGGAGGATGAATCCGGCCAGGAAGGAGGAATCAAGATTGTTGCCAATCTGTATTTTCTTTCTGTGATTCAACATACTGTGGGAGCTTTATTGGCTTTTGGTAAGGCAATCATAAAAGAACACGCAATGCATCCTCTCTAATCTACTGTCCATTGCCCGGGGAAGGAACATACTGTGATTTACAATACATGAACCACATGGACAGAAGGATGACCTTGATGGAAGGGAATCTTCCTTCCTGATACAAACGAAACATGTTTTGCAAGTCTCTTTCCTCCAAAAGTCTTTTAAAGTCCCATACACTTAACAGAAAGAGATTTATTCCAAAAGAAAGGCTTCTGTTAATTGCTGAGGCTTTATTTTCATAGTTAAAAAGTGTAAATAGCTCATTTATGTTACTGGTTACTTTCCCCCCTCCTCGTTGTTCACAGATCACTGCCTTTCCCCTTTTCCTACTCCTCCTCCCTTGATGTATTCTTTGCTAGCAAAATAGGGCAAAATAACCTGTTCCATGCCAAGCAACCCCTTTGGTGAGCATATTGTAGGTCTGCAATTTGTTCAGAAGTGGCGGATTGCTGAGTCCCTTTCAAGCAAGCTGCATGAAAATCTTCATAAATGAGCCTAGGCCATTAGTAACAAGAGCCCTAAGGGAGCCATTGTAGTGACTGAATGTATATTATGGATCTCTCTATGTAATTTAATTCTGGAACTGGAAATGTTAGGTAGCATACTAAGAGCTGCAGAACTGCCCCACCACCCCCGCCTCTCTTGCTCACACTCACACACAGAAGGAAATCAATGGGAAAAAATGTCCTCACAATACTA
The DNA here is from genome assembly GCA_035041135.1 of Platyrinchus mystaceus. Classification (NCBI taxonomy): domain Eukaryota; kingdom Metazoa; phylum Chordata; class Aves; order Passeriformes; family Tyrannidae; genus Platyrinchus; species Platyrinchus mystaceus. The sequence continues at coordinate 26,140,058 of JAWWLV010000088.1, forward strand.
AATACATATGCACGTTGGCATTTATGAAATCTTGTGCTCCCGAGGATGAAGAACGTGGCTTAGATGAAATTAGAACAGCCTGACACTGGTGCAGTCCCACCCTGCAATACAGGTCATGATTGACAGAGCCTTCGTAAACAGAGAAGTCAAGAAGGAGGAGGCTTTTCAAATTACATGTAAGATGACTGAGATGACATTTAAAATGCCAATTTAAGCAAAAATGCGTTTTCTGAATTATTTCCCTTTATAACATGTCTTTGCACTTCTGCTGAATTTCCAGGACATTCATTATAAACCTCATCCAATCGCTCGTTTAAGGAAATATGAGAAATTGAAATATTAAATATATATCATAGATTGGTATACAAAAGAACAGTTTTCTACAAAGTACTGAACTGCAAAACAAATTTACATGAATATTGGATTAAATATTTTCAGAATGCTTTTATTTGTAAATATAACTGTCATATCAAGTCAAGTGCACATCTACAAGACAAAAGTGAAAAAGTTATTCCATATAACTATAAAACTGATCTGCAGAACTTTTCAGTGTTGAAAATGAAAGCTTCCTAAACTATGAAATGATAGCAGAAGCAAATAAAAACTGTAAGAACAAATGAGATTAATTCCAGCAAAGATGTCAGATATTCTGTGTGAAAAAGTTAATCTTTCCTGGACTGACAACATTTTTCGTTTGTAGTAATTACAGTCAGAGCTAATAAAAACAATTTTGATTTGTTGTAGAGATCAGTTACCTCTGAACAAAAAGAATCCTGCATCCACATTTGCATACAACACAATGAATCAGTATCAAATTTACAGGGCATACGTTACAGCTTTCATAGCTTCAAAAGGTAATTTTTCTAACGGGTGTGCAGAGATTTAGAATTATAATGTATCTATCTCAGAGTACAGGTTTCTCTTCAATTGTCCCACTGGACAAGCACTTGCTTAGGGGATACAGAGCAGAACTATAATAATATGGAAGCAAACAATTTTGTTTGGAATAAATTACATATTATTAGGTATATATTTTTTAAATAATTGTGTTGAATACCACTTGATAAAACAGCTGACGGAAGAATATTTTTTCAAATTAGGAGTCTGTTTCATGCTGAAAGACCATAGAAGCTATGGTCTTCAACATATCAAGACTAAGAGGAGTCCCAATACAATTTTTTTGCTCATGTCTTTCCCTTTGCAAAATTAATGTGTGTCGTGAATGATGTCAGACAGTTGAGATTTAGGTGCTCTGGTAATAAAATTATTTTAAGGAAAGAAAACATGTAAGCTCTGGTTGCAAATTTGAATGTAGCCCAAAAGAACATCCTCAGACCCATCGTAGAGCTGGCTGGGCTTCACAACATTTGGTCTGCTCCCTCAATCCCCGTGATGTAATCTGGACTGTAAAATCCTCCAGAGTTTCTTTCCTGACCTTCTCTCTCTTATTCTTGATGCAGCTGGCATGTTCTGCCGCACAGCTGCCTTTGCTCTGATTCCCCATAGCAAGCTGACACTTGCACAGTGTAAAGAAAAGAGAGAAAAGTCACTGAAATGCGAAGGGCCTGACAGTTTCACAAGGAACAGCCAAAGAGCATGATTGGAGACGTTCTTGCCATCTACATCAGGCAAGCATTTTGGATGCAAAGGCAAGGGGCAGACAGAAGCTGTCAGCTTATGCACAGACATTTGAGATTAATAACTCATTTGCTTGCTGTTTTCAGTTTAAAAGCTCTTCATGTCAAGTTTTGACAGTACTTTTGAAAGTCCTTTACAAACCACTTCTGTATCTCAGTCTTTTTATCCCCCTCACTGGAGAGAATGGAAAGATCTGATCCTTATAAAATAAAGACACCAGGCAATGTGATCCACTTAATATGTGCAAGAAGTGACTTACCACTAAGACAAGGTTAACAAAACTCTCTCATGGTTGGTTGAAAGGACCTTTCATTTCAACATGTCTTTCAACCAGGATCAAGGATGTTGTCTGATATTAAGTCTAATCACTAACAACTGACATAGAATAAACTGGTTATATTATCACTAGTATCTGGAAATAATTCACTTTTTATTTGTTGATATTCCAAGATTCATAGATTCAATCCCATTTAATTATAAACATATCTAATTTATGTCTTCATTAAAGCACAATTATTGCACAATTTGAAATAATATATTAATAATAACTAACAGATTGTTATAATCATTCATTCTTTCTTTGTCTGTTCTGTACACCTTTTTCCTAAGGACTTCTACAGGTTACTTTATTGATTAGTATTTTAATATAAACTTTGTGACCAGAGGCCCAGATTAAGATCTGAGATTTCTCATGATAGAAATGCTATGATCATGTGTGAAAATGTAATTCTTTTCTCAAAGGGAATGGTGTACAGACATAGATCAGCAAGGGAGAAAAAGGTAATATTTACCCAGCTTTTATGTGCATTTTTTTTTTGAGATAATTGCATTTTTCAGATCATAAAGTAAATATCAACTCTTTACTCTGTTTCTCTGGACAATATTTATTTGCTGATTTTTTTTTTCTCATGGGTGTTTTTTTCAGGGATGAATCATACCCTTTCCAAGTAACAGAAGAGCTTCTGCTTTATTTCTCCTCCAATTTATCTAGTTACAACTTTCTAAGATACATTTAGTTATGAGAAAAAAAGCATTTGGTACACTGAATTGGTCCTATGAACAGCAGATTGGGAAGTGTAGATATATCATAAACCAAGAATTCACATCTCTTTTCTTCCTCAGTTGCTTGGAAGCTGACTTTTCACATTTTGTTGAAGGTAAATGGGGGAACTAGAAAGGTTAGAACATGCACCTTCTACTACCATTTATCTATTGAAAGAAAATTTGGGACAGGTATGTGTATTTACCAGCTCAGAATTTCTCTGAGGCAGGGAATGATCAATTAGGGGTGCTAAAAAGAGGAGAAAGGTCTGAAAGTGCTATCTCTGAAAAACTGCACTACTGCTGAAGGTGTGCATAACAAGACAGCTGATACAACAGGTAAGGACTAGAAAAAGGGAGTACATGGCAAGTTTGGGCAAAAGTCAAATCAGGGATTGGAATGCAATTCCATAGAAATTGATCCAACAAAAAAGCTGTGTGTTAAACTGATAGAGTTGTGCAACTATGTATACTTAGCAAAACATCAAGAAACTCTGTCAGAAGAGTACTGATGGTGTCATTCTAAACCTGACTGAAAATGAGCTTTCGGGCCAAGTGCTAAGTGAAAAGGGCTTTGAAGCTGTGAAGAGGAAACTGCTGCCTGTTTAAACCTAATCTGGTCTGGACTTAGAAGAATCTTTCTAAATAAACAGAAGTATTTTGATGATCATGTTTAACTGTCCTCAAAATGGGCCACATATATCAAGACATGAAAGGACATGAAAGTGTCATAAAGTTATATTTTTACTCTGTCAGGTTATTTTGCTTATTTCCCACTACAGTGTACTAGTGGGACTTATAGTAAAAATTGTCATCAGATTCTAGAACATTTCAAGTTACAGTATATCATCGCAATACTTCATCTGAAGAAAGGATTATCTATGTACTCACTCTTCACTATACTAAGAAATAAGATAGCCTAAAAAGTCCTGAACTGTGCTCCTTTTAGATCATTTAACAGAAATGTGAGCTGTTGGATAAATACTATAACTTAATTTGCATTTGAAGTGGAATTCTTTTTTTGGTTTGGTTTGGTTTGTTTTTTAGTAGGAGAGAGAAAAGTTCTCTTTCCAGTCTTCTGTCCAAAACATGTTTACCCATTTTTAAAATTCTTTTGTAGAAAAAAATGTGTTTTAGAACCACACTGATTCAAAAGAAAAGCTAGGCTACTATCCTATACTTGACAATGGCCAATTGCAAAGAAACATGGAAGAAGCACTGTGCATAGTTTATCTCTTCAGCTTCCAGAAATCAATGTTTCAGGAATTTCAAAATAGAGATCATAATGGTATTTTAGCCCATGATAAGTATTTTTTGTCTACTAACTTTTGTAAACATTCTTTTAATCCAACCAAATTTCATCAATGAGTTCCATGGCTTAACTACATGATTTGGTTACTTTTAATCAAGTAAATCCATTTAATGTCCCCTATTTCTGAAATTGGTCCTCTTCTTAATCTCCTCCTTGCTTCTCCTTATATTGCAGTCTTTTTCATATTCCCCTCAGCTGTCTGTTGTTCAAACTAAAAGTGATAGATCAGTTAACCTCTCCTTTGATGGAGAGAGATTAAATCAATCTCATCACCTGATTACCTTTGTTGACTTTCCTTTCACTTTGTTACAGTTCTACCACTTTTTTTTTTTTTTAATTGGGAGAACCATATTTTCACTGTATTGAGAATATTTGAATGCTTATGAGACAGTTATGGTTTTGATTTTGTTCTCTAATCTTTACCTATTAATCCCTAATATATTCTCCTTTTTTTTTGAACTATTAATGAGCAGTGAGAGGAATACAAGGTATTTATTTGCTATGTAAATCAGTAAGACCAGTACATTGTGTAGGCAAAAATGGATTCCTTTTCCATGTGCACTCTTTTTTACAAATTTGCATTAGTTTTTAAGTACAATTTTATTGTCTGATAGTCTTCATAGTAGAAGCTGTAAGAAGTTAAACCTCCTGTTTATGTTTGAACAGATTGAAAAGCCAGGTGGAAGGAAATGAACAGAATCTTCATTACCTGTTCAGCGTTCTTAAACAAATTTCTACAGTTATAGTCATTGAATATATCTAGACTGACAGAACATATGATGTGAAAGATCCCTTTATATCTGGACCAGATCTTCTCTACATTTATCGGAACATCTCAAATAAAGTCTACACTCAGACTTAGTCAACACAGGATAACCCTTTTGTCTTTACATATTGAAATTAATAGTCACACCATTGGTATTTTCTGCCTCTTCTGTAATTTTTATCTAAGTTCTAGTCAGATATCTCCCCAGTCTATAATAATAGCAGCAGAAACCCTTTTGAAAACCCAAGCCATAATATAGCTGATACATCTCTTTTCTAAAATCTGTCAACATTACCATTAATGATTTTTTCCCCCCACACTTTTCTTGAACTTTTCTGTTCCTTTTAGGTACAGACCTAAACAGATAAATTTTGATAATTTTTTTGCTAGATTTCATGGGAAGTTGGTCCCATTTTGTGCTTAGTATCTCTCCAGAAAACAAAGCTGAAGTATTGAAAAAAACCCACAGAAATTATTATATCCCTGTTTGGCCTAGACTGAAACCAGAAGTAGTAGATATACTAAAGAAATTAGAGCCTATTCTTCCAAAACATACCATATAATTTTTCATTTTCAAATACCATATAAAATCTGGATATTTCATTTTAATAAATATTAAAACTTTTGATACGGAAAAATTAAAATGTCTGATTAATAATGCATTTGGAAATCAAAGAAAACCTTGTTAAACGACATGAACACTTTCAAAAGGCTCAATTGTTGTTAAAGCCACAGATTGCTACGTGGGATGATATGGAGCGAGAAGATTATGGAAAGAGATTCTACCTTCATAGCTTCATGAATGCAGAAATGTATTAATAAGCAACACACTATTCTCCAAAGATGTAAGAAGATGCACTCTAATTGTTCTATGGGATCCATCTTATTTCATGAGATTCTATCTCATTCATCCCAGCATCAAACAGTCTCTTTGGTTCATACTATTTTGTGCTACTTGTCTTTATTTTTAAATGTTATCTGTGAAATATGGTATTTGAACACATATAAAAGCTACAGAAATCACAGAACTTTAAATTACTTGGAATCAGGCCTTTGTATTTTAATAAGAAAATCAGATATTTGATCATGACCACACTAAGTGAAGCTGGGGCTGACTCACATCATCCTGCAGTACTCCAGTTCTACCAGTCAGATTTGACATACAGGTAAACAGGACAGCAACAGAGAATATAAAAGATGATAGAAACAGGTAAACAGGACAGCAACAGAGAATATAAAAGATGATAGAAAAATTGCAGTATTTACAAACTTAAGTCATGACTACTGTATATTTTTATATACATAAGGAATAGCTACTGAACTAATGCCAGAAATTGCTTCAACTCAGCACTACTGAAAAAATTATTGTATTAAGGAACATATGATTGACACTCATTTTTTAAAATTAAATTCTTGTTGGTGCCTTTTTGTTAGTGTCACTGCCTCTGATTGATTTGAAATAAAGCAACAATCTAAAAATACCATTCTTTCATTTTATTTCCAAGCAATTTGTTTCTAGCTGCTCAAACTTCCACACTGTAGCTCTGCCAGATTTTTCCATAGGTTTCTGAATCTCAGAAGAGTTTCTTAATTCTTGTCTAATCTTGCCTACATGTCTCCCAGGTGTTGTTGCCTTATTTATCTTCCTTTTCACTGAAGCAGCACAACCAGGAACTGTCACACCCACCAATAAATCTAGCCTAAATTGTTAAATGCTAAAAACGCTGGAACATAACTTCTTGCCTAGAAAGACTCCTGGTCCTTTCCTTTTCATTTTTCCTTCTCCCTGCTCCTCTTTCCGCTAATTTCTCTCCCTTTGGAAAAATTACTGACAAGAATCTCTAGAAAACATTAGGAAGATAAGCAACATGTCATTTCTTCCTCAAAACCCCCAGAACTCTCAAAAGATTTGCAATGAAGTTTAAACCTACTTATGCCTGTGATTAGAAATTAGTGATTAATAAGGATTGACATGAACAATTCATAAAGAATCTGTAATTATAGCTGCACAAATGAACACAGGAAAAATACAAAGGAACTATGATGCCACTCAGACTTTTCCTTTCTTATAAAATTAATGAAATGTTTCCAATTTCATTTGCTGAGGCTGATCAGAAAAGTATTCTGCTGGAAAGAAATCAAATGATGGCAAATATGCAGGATTTGTAATACAATATTTGCATTTTAACAGTGACACATTTTTCATTCTGATTGAATGATTTTTTTTTTTTAATATAGTTTGGGTCAAAAAGATATGTTATTAACCATAAAAAGACCAAAATGTATGAATAATAGCTACATAATCAATGCAATTCATTAGGTGAATTCATTAAGAGACAGAGCAACCTTGAGCCTGTGATATAGATACAGAGAACAATACTTTATATATATATATGAGAAATAAATATTTTTGGTTTTTTATTTCTGGATATATCTTCATATTATCCTCCATGAGATTCCTATCTGATGTTGATTCAGCTATAGCTGTTTGAACTCACACATTTACTACACAGTATCTGGGCAATAAACTTCAATGTGAATATAAATTATCCTTTATATTCCCAACTTCTACCTCTCCATTGACTGCAAGGTTAAGTTGCCAATGAGGATTAGCAATAATAAATAGCATTTTTCCTTACAGAAAAAAAGGGAAGGAGAAACAGGGCAAAGGTACTCACATTATTTGCTATAAGCCTCACTCTTTCTAAGTGTGTGAATACGATTACAGCCTGAGAACTGCACTTATGATCAGGCTCAACCTCTCAGACTGAGTGACTCCAACAGGCTGCAGTAATGCAAGCCTTTGAAGTAGAAATCAGTGTGAACCATTGAGTCCTATGCCTGGGTTTCCTGACTGGGAGAGACTGGTGATTTGCATCAGTTTAGAGTAAACATGACATCTAACATGTAGATGATGTGGAAACTCAAGTATTTTCTTGAACAATGATCTCAATAAAATCAACTGAAAACTGCCAACATAGTCTTCAATCTTCAAATTTTGTTAACAGTAAAAATACTCATCTTGAGTTATGTTGAAAACACACCTAAGCCTGTTACAGAACAAAAAGAATCCAAAAACCCTGGCCCCCAAAAGAACTCAACACCTAATAATCCCGGGAATAATTCCTTTTGGTCATTGTAAGCTTTCATATTTATATTATTTTTTAAAACCAAAAGCCAAGAGGTATGCTGGGACGTGAAGTATATTGTTATAGAAAAAATACAGGTACCTCATCTGAAAAACAGAGAGATTTAAACAAATTTCAACAGATGGCTCAAGATAATTTATGGGTTTGTGTATCTGGCAACAACTAATTGTAAAAATGCATTATATGACCTTTAAAGAAGGCTCTCATATCCTTTATAATACTGTTGTCTATATGGATACAGATACACTTGGGCAGTTTTTGAGAGAATGTCTTCCTGATGTTCTATATTACAATGAATGACAATTTTGCCACTGATGGCAGCAGTTATTCAAACAGGTTCATGCTGAGGAGAGAGAGAATGACATGCACTTTAAGAAGGCTCAGCATCACATCTGTAGTAGTTTATATGACATTATATGACATCTTTATTTTCACTGATTAAATGAAAATAACCATAATTTAAACAAATGGACATACATTCTATTTTATATGTACTACATAATGAATATCTTTTAGAATTATTACAATCTTCTTTAATACCTTTAAAAGACTGACATTTTCAGATTTTGCTTTGTTTTGTTAGCTCATTTTATATATATTAATAGAAAGGATTGTGTTTGGAAAATACAACTTGAAATCACTGGAATATTTGAGTAGTGATAAAAATTTACTGCTGGGTACCCAACCACCTATGCTGCTCACTGCAGACCACTGAAATTTATAATGTAATGGCTTATAGTTAATAAAATATTGATATTGTTAAGAGACAAGTTACTGCCAAAAGATAAATGATTTGTCTTGGAAACATAGCTTGTGTAATAGTTTACATATTAGGTAGGGCAAAATCCTATTCAGTGTTAAAAGATTTCCGCCTTATTTTTCCTTCAGAAAAATTTTAAATGTATTTTCAGCTATTCCTACATGTCTTTTTTTAAAATAACATCAGCACTTTTATTATTTCTATAGTGCCATAGGGAATTACTTCTTATTTTGAGTGTATTTATTTATTAAGTCAACTTCTTTTTATGATTGTGAGAATTATCTTCTTGATAGCATAGCGTGATCTTTAATCAAAGTTACAGAAGGAGCCTCCTTGTCTGTATTATATCCTTTCCCCCTTCCTCTTTAGTTTTTTTCTTCTTTGCATATTTCACATTTCTTCAGCTCTTCTAATACAGCCCCCAAATATGTATTTTGTGGCTCACATTAATGTCATCTCACCAGTCCAGACATAGTGACATATAAAATATACGTAGATATATATTCCTATGATTTCTTGTAATTCTTCCTTCTTCCATTTCCTTTTTGCACTCTGAGGATGACAGCCTCTGTAGTCCTGAAATCTTCTCACATCCTCATAAGGGGCTTTTTTCACCATTTCCATAGTATTAAGATATGACCCATGACTCAACTGTTAGCTAAAGAGCAGAACATTTTACTTGGAGAATGGCAGGATGTGAGAAGCTCCTTTCTCTTTCTAAGCACATAAGCACACAGTCGTGGGGCTGACCCACTGGTAATACATGCTAAACACAGATATCTAAATGCATATGTATCACAAAAATATACATGTTTAGACATGCACAAGATAAATATAGATATCTACAAAAAATATAGTTATTATATCCTGTTGCCTAATTTTAATTTTATTTTATTCTGATTTTAAACTGATTTATATTTATGCCATATGGATACACACTTGATAAATAAAGAAACTCAAGAATAATGAGTGACAACAAAATTAGAGAAAATTAGACAAAACCAAAAAGTACAGTATTTAGCCATAAAATGGAGAATCCACCAGAGCTTGTCAATATTCAGTCAAGAAATCCTGTAACATGGTATGTCAGAAGCTCATTGAAATGAAAAGGCCTCTGTGAGGGCTTACCAGTCCATCCGTGCACTCTACAGCACCAGATCAATAGGTAATGAATGCTTACAAAGTGACACTATCAGCAAGGGAAGTGTTTGTACTAATGAAGAAAAGAGGGGACTTAGGGAATGGAATCCTCATACCGTTACTGCATATCAGCTTAAAATTCTTAAAGGAACTCAGGCTTGGACTGCACTGTTACTGTGTGGGTAATATTAGATATGAAAGCCCAAGGACTGTAAGTCCAAAGTAAGTGTTAAAGAAGAAACTTAACTGCATATGCATTCTGGAGTTCATTCCTGTGTTATCTCATTAAGAGAGATTTTTGATATTCATAGCTTTTCTTATTTTTGAAATAGCAAACTTTTTTTTAGCAGTATAACACTGGAGACTTTATTCTAGTGTGAGGTCTGATTAGGTTTGAGACTACAGACACGCACAATAAAAAGGACAGGTCTGTATGGAAAACATAAACCTTAGCAAACTGAACCCAATAAAAAGTGCTTCAAAAGGGTAAGTGCTAAGACAGTCATCTGGGACTGTTACCTAGGAAGCAATATAACCAATTTTACTCACTTGAGGTAGTTATATATTTACTCCATCAAAGCAAATTGTCAAAGCTACTTTACTGGAAAACTGTGGTGAATAGCAGCATTACCGAGCAGCTGCTCTATGGGGAAGTTGCTGAGGAGACCCAGAGAAAAATGTGTGTTTCCACTCTAACGCTTATGGAAAAAAAACAAATGAGAATCCTTTAATAGAGGCCCTGTATGATTAGTAAACACACCTACTGATTTGAATGGACATGTAGGTTTGCAGCTTACTCCCAGACTTGGGGTTGTTCTTCATTCCTTAGCTCATCTGCACTTCATTCCCCATGGAACCTGACTAAAGGGAACCTGTATGTCCTGATGATTCAAATTTGCATTCTAGTATTTCAATATCCTTAGGAAAAGGTTTCATGCTCATAGCTGGCAGTGATTTTCACCCAGATAAACTAATCTGTAAAAAATACTTTTTAGAGAATTGACTAGAAACATTCAGTGACTTTTTCAGACAGAACTGGCACATATTTATGGTGATTTATTTTAGCTCAGTCATGCATATTTGACTTCATTCTTAGCAGAATGTCAGTTGTTTGTATGGGAGGTTGATTTTTTTGCTTGTAATTAGCAGGTGATGATGTCAGATCAAAAAGCTAGTATCATATAAATGATTTTCAATAGGAACACCAGACTTAGTAGAGTTCCTGGAAGTTAAGTTTATTCAGCTCTTATGCTCAAAACATTCCTGTTCAAGGTGGCTTACAATTTTGCACCCACTAAGAAAATGACCTTGGTTAACAATCTCTGCAATTTTCTTATCCTGGTCATTTGACATTTGCTTTTTGTATGTGGTTAAAACTGTGAACTCAGAGAAGAATTGACATCAGTTCCAAAATCCTATTTTTCTCTACAGGAAATCTGGTACAGGGTTCTCATGTTCAAACTGGATAAAAGCACTGTCATTTAAGTAATAGGCAGTACATTTCTTTTAGTGGAAAATACTTTGGGTGCCTATTGCCTTGGGAAACAAGCAGAGAAGCCACAACCGAGAACCAGACATTACTGCTGTGAGGAAGAATATGTTTTGTGCTTCCCTTTTTTCTTTCTCAAGGCCATTAGGGAGATGAAGTTTTTAGCAAATAATGGACGCCAGCCTTAACAAGAGTTATGAGATTTTATTGCAAACCTCTGCTACCTCAGTAAAGATGTGAAGAACAAAAGTTAACAATCAGGTTCGCCATTAGTCCTTGAAAACAATACTGGAAATATAAGCAGATGGAAAAAAAGTCCTTAAAACCAAAACGCCTTTTAAAAGATAAGTGGTAGCAAATACAAATAACATAAGTGGCCAGTCTTCGCGAACGAAGATCTGGGAAAGGTGT
>JAWWLV010000088.1:26151863-26164912 GCA_035041135.1 Platyrinchus mystaceus
TTGTTTCGAGTGACCTTCTCTTAGATGGATGGCCTTAGGGGCTGACGAGCTCCATCTGCCCAGGGGACCCGGGATTCAAACCTGCGGCCTTGGCGCTGAGAGACCAGTGTCTTAACCACTAGACCACCAGGGGTCCCCACAAATAACATATGAAAATATAAAATAACAGATAAGTTCATTAAAGAATTAGCTTATTAGCAAACATTAGTGTTTCTTTTTGTATTTTCTAAGGTGCAAAACCTGCATTAATTTTTTTATGGACTCTGCAGAAATAAGACAATCTGAAATCAGAAGATTTCTGAAACTGCTGTATGAATCACATGTGTAAAATCACATCAAGAAACATTAAAGGTAAAAATCTTATATGCTTCTATATTCTCAGCCAGAATTTAACTGCTTATCTCAAAACAATTTAATGTTGAGATAGCAACAGTTATTTACAGTTACTTAATTTAAAGAATGTAAGGCAGATTTATATAAGGTGATTCTGATTTTATATTTTATTATATCAGGGAGAGAATATGTATTTTTGCTTACACTAGCCAAAAAGGAAAATCGTTTGTTAAGGAGTGCCTCTCCTTTGTCTCCACGGAATTTTGCACTGTAGTAGTGAGTTACTCAAGCTATCTGGGTTATATATGCCTTAGGTAAACTCTTGGCTTTGTAAAATAGTCTACAGGTAATTTTGCACCACCTAATTTTCAGAATTGTACCATCTTGTATATCTTGAATCAAACAACATAGATAGTAGCCAAAAAATTATGGCTGAATTACTGTGCAGTTTTCATTAAGTTTTTTGTCGTTTGTAAGGCAAAAAAAAATGACAAAACCTCTCACTCTGAGAGACATAAAAAAATAAGAATCACAGTCTTAACTGGTAGATATTGTTTTAACAGTTTAACAATAGTAATTAGTCATAGTGATATATATTTATCTATACAAACTTTCAAGGCACTCTTCAAATGTGAATGGTGTGGCTCATCAGTTTGTTTGCCCTGTATTTGCTCTTTCTGACAACTACAGATGTTTTGGTATTTTCTAATTGGGACTGTATACATTTGCAAACATAAAACCCACTCAGTTTTTCACAACTGTTCATAGGTTAGCTAGGAAATGTACAAATTTGTAGCTTTGCAGTTCAGTTTGTAACAGGTTAAACAAATCTGAGCTATTTGTTTTTGTGAGCTCTACCATCATGCGAGCAAAACTCCTGTTAAGTCAGTCAGCTTTCACACAAAATTACCTGGGAGGATAGAACCTGGGGGTTCTGCTTGTAGATAAAGCTGTGAGAATATTCCTGTTTGTTTTATGTGCTCTGATGAGCTTCATTTAAGACACATCTGTGACTTTCAGAGTGGGCTACTGTTATTCTGGATGAAAAGTGTCATCTCTTGTCTTTTATAACTCTCTGTTGGTCATACTTAAACCTGGTGCATATCTGTCAGCCATGATGGTGTGTGTTGCAACATTGATATACTCCCACTCACACATAATTTTTATTACTAGCTAACCTTATTCTCACTCAAACCAGCAACAAGCAAAAATTCATTACCCATCCATTCATTACCCATCTCTGTCTTATTAGTGATAGTGGCCTGCAGTTAAAAGCCCTTTTAAAATTAATTTCTTTATCTCAGATATAATGTATTTTGATACACTGTAAAAAGAAGTTAATTACCATTTTTTTTTAATTCTTTAGATATTACTTGATAGCATTTGGGCAATATTTTACAGTACCGTCATATGCTCTTTCAAATAAGGATTGATTTTTAAAAGTAGACTTTACTCCTCAGTCTGTTGTTTTACCTTTGTATGTCATTGGATCATCCTTAGCTGTAGTATATCCATATTTTGACACCAAACATGGATAAGGTAGCTAACAAATTAAGGAGGAAAAAGAAAAAGTATCAAAAAACCCAAACAACCACAAAATTAAATTCTTTCTTCTGTTAAGTTGTGACCTTTGCAGACTTAAAAAAGGAAGTCTTTTGAGCCAATTTGTCCTTGTTCAGCATTCAGATGTGACTCTACAACACCGATCTGAAAAAAACCATTTGGAGTCAAATGCATGACTATGATACATCCAGAAATGTTTTTTCCTGTATGATATGCAAACCTCATTTCACAAAGAGGGCCACATACAAAAGAATAGTGATTAAAAATATTACAGATGTGGAATTTCCTCCTGAGGGGATTGAATATTTCACGTAAAGAAAGCTGGTGCTTGATGAAATACTCAATTCTTTTGTATCCTTACTCGTTCATGTGGCATAAAATTAAGAACAAAAGGGACTTCTTGATTAATGACCTCTGCTAATCATTCCAGTAGAATACACAAAAACATTTTTTATTTGATTCCACTACCAAATTAAGTTTGTGTTAATCATAAATTTCACTTGCACAAAAATTACACATAAATATTCAGAGTGATCTATATTTTATCAGTTATAAGAGAATGCTTGGCAGCCAGCATAGGTTAAACAAGCAATTAGTGAATAAGTTATTAAACATTTTAAACAAATGTGATGCATCAAACCTAAATTAGAGGAGTTCAAAGAAACTTAATAGTGTCTTGATTACACAGGTGCCTGAGCTGAAAACAGATGTACCATGTATGAAAAAAAAGGAATATACATTAGAACCTAATATGCCATGGAATTTTATTTCCTTACTTTTCTCTTTGATAAAGACTTGAAAATTCTTTTGGTAAATACCACTAAAGCAATTTCTGAGCTTTTTCCTTAAATTTGAATTTTTATTGGTTTTCTTCATGCCTCTTCTTTTTGCAGTGCTCTAAATCACCAGTTTTTCAATCCTGTTTATGACCATAAAAGTTCATAGAAAAAAACTCCAGAGAAATTCTCTTAGTGCGGTCTATATATTTTTTTTTTAATTATACTTTTCAGTATTCACACAAAGGCTTCTTTCATGTTTATTTATCAAAGCACATTATGAACAATGGAAGGAATGGTTTTTCATATTCTTACTCCCATGGGGTAAGGTCTTCTTTCCATTGTATTACTGTTTGCAAATTCCCAACAAGGTTTCCTGGATATCTCTTATTGACTAGCTTGAATAGGGGCTACAAAGCTTGATGTTTTCTCAGTTATCTGAGAAAATCCAAAAAATAATAATGCATAAATTGATAGGAATTAAGTCTGGAAGTTTAAAATGAAAACAGGAGGACCTCAACCCTGAGCTCTTAGCAGTAAAGATCAATACAGAAACAGGTCTTCAACTGAAGATGAACAGGTCTTCAATGAATGATGAGGTATTTAATCTTGACATGAAATACTGTCTCTTTAAACCTGAGAGGCTTTGTATCTGAGAGAGATACTATATATCACTTCTCTGTGTGTGTGTGTATTTATATATTTATAAAGCATATATATGTAGGAAGCTACACTGGATAGCAGATATCAGGGTCTTGTTGAGTGAAGGAACTATACTAAGGCTCACAAAAACTGTGGGTGGAAGAATTGTTTATGTTAATGCATATCATCACACATGGTTACAACTTTTCTTCAATTCTCAGGTAATTTCTCTAAGATTAATATTAACCTCAGACTAGGGCATTTTCTGGGGTTTAACTGTTTGCTGGGGTTTATGCCCCAAAGCATAGTTTTGAGCCATAAGCTACTCCCAGGCATTCATTAATCTTCTGGGAGTGCCTCAATGTGTGTTGCTTAATTAGCATTAGATTAAATATGATACTTTAAAGATATTTCAATATCAGAATTGAGTAAAACTTCCTCCTTTCACTTTCTGATGTCTGGTACATTTAGGGTTTTGTAAAAATGAAAGTCTACAAGCTGTAACATAGTCTGGATCTCATGGACTGGTAAGCACTTGCTTCATATTTGCATTGCATCAACATATTACCTCTGCTGGGCCAAAAGTTGGAGTGAGGAAATAGGTTCTAAAAGCACATAGGTTCTTCAGACCTGCAGCTAACAAGAAATAGAATTATGAGACTCAACATCACTGCTTTTACGCTCATCCTTTTAGTATGCTTTCAAAGCAGCCTGTGTATTTCTTATCAGTGAAGGCAAAGTCAGCAACAATCTCACATCTGAATATAATTCATACTTAAAATTCAGATGTAATCAGCAATGCAAATGAACACTTGGGATGCTGGTTGGTTTTCAGCTCTGAAACTGAATGAATTTGAATTTGACCAATTCCTTGGTCAACTCTGGTTAAATTTGTTGGTGAACCTCACTCATCTCTAACATCTGGTTTTAAATCTCCTACTTTAAAAAAAAAAAAGTTCACTCACAAACTAAATGAAAAATTTACTGCTTCCTTCCTTGGATATTAAAATTACTTAGAGAAAGTGAATGTGTGAATACTTAAACTTTCATTTCTGTCTAACTGAACCTACAACTCAGCCAAGAGCATGAGATAACATTGAGCATACTGACTGGGAAGAGTACTAGGGGAGAACTGTGATCTAAAAACCTGATCTAGGCAGATTTTTCACAGTTTAACTCCTTCCGGATCGTGCTCAGCTTAACACTATTATTTGATAACCTTAACATATGAATTCATTCTTCATCCTCTTAATGTGGTTTTGATTGCAAAATACCTTGGGATACTGTGGGTTGTCAGTAGTAGTGTGCCAGATACTCACCAACACAGAAAAAACCCACAACCTATTGCTGCTTTCTACAGCAACCCATGAGATAAGGCAGAAAAATCAATGCAAGGGAATACTGAAGAGGTAGTAGCCCATAAAATACTTGACAGTTTAACTAAGATCAATGCATTGTAGGCAGCATTTTAAATTCAATTCTTAAAGAAGAGATTGAAGTGAAGATCATGAACTGTCCTTTTAAATACAGAGGGAGGGACAACATGAAAGAAATAATGTTTGGCTAAATTAATAGAAAAACTATAATAATTGCCTGTAATATCATTTATTTATTGCAGTGTTTGTTCAGTTCTAATGTTAATGTAAATTCAAAGTGTCCATGAAGGAAATCTGTGAGCCAACAGAAAGGTTTCTTAGTCTCTTCTTACGCATTTTATACGTGGGTCACAGTTTGTTATGTACATTGGAAGAACATAATTGATGTTGCTCCTGTCAACAGACCTTGAAAACTGTCATGATAAGGATGCTGATAATAAAAAAACAATAATAGCAGAGGCATTACTAAAATAATAATCCATCCATATTTCCTTTCATTTATCAGATTAAGATAATGAAATTAAATTCCAAGTATTTGTCTTCTGTATCTACTTATCTTGAAGACTTGAAAATGGTTTGTTTGCTTGTTTTTTAGTCCATAAAATTTTATCTCTGCCACAAACTTTTCTTCATTTAAAAATAAAATTTTAGTGATCATTAAGGTAAAATTTATCTAAAAGAATATTATCTTTTAGTTCAGATGAAAACTAGAATTAAGCACCTATGAATAATAGAAGAAATGTAAACATTTACACGGGCAATTCTGGGATCTTTTCTCATATTTGTACATCTCTATAAATAATTCCTCAAAGACTTACTATCTAAAGGCCCAATCCGCAGAAGACAGTTCTCTATGTTTTCTATAGTGAACATACGTATCCTTTTGCAGAATATTTTGTTTATAAATATTTCTCCTGCACTTGCAGACCAGGCATATCAACAAATAGTCATTCTGAACTGTCTCACTAAACTCTGAATATTTTGCATGCAACAACTTTGTTCTTAGAAGAATGCACAAGTAGTTAATAAAATCACCTGTAGAGATTTTTTACCAAAATTATTAATATGAACTAGAAAAGTAGAAATTCAAAAACTGAGATAGAGTCTCAAATAATTATGAGCATCTAAGTGTCCTATTCTTTTCTCATGTAAGCTTTATATTTCACTAGAACTATACCTGACTGATTTAGCTGTGGAAAAAATTAAAAAAGGAAACCAATAGCATAACCAATAGACTGCAGTAGGAATATTGTATTGCACCACTTCAGTGGACAAATATCTGCATTTGTGTTACCTGGTACATCTAAATTATTAGTTTGAAACAATCAAAATACTTTTCTACTGAAGTAATATTTATTTAGAGTTCTGACATATGTTGGAAGTTATATTAGGTTCCAACAGAGAAAACACTGAAAAATGTGCTTTGGCTTAGCTGAATACTATGAAGTGTCCTTATATGTGAATTCTGAAAAATGTTTACCTTAGGTTTCAATAGAATTATTATATTCAAAGGTAAAGACTAAGAAGAAGGCATATTGGGAGAATAAAGCCAAAGAATGTATGTTCCCAGATTTCAGCTGAAAGCAAGATTCCCTGCCATTCCCAGTCAGGGTGGGTTTCATTCCAGTGAGCACAAACATTTCACTCCAGGCAGCACAAACCCTCCTGTAGATGCATGTACACATATTTTAACAGAATAAAGAGCAAAACAAAAGCAAGCAAGACAGTGGATACATAATCCTGAAATAAATGAATATGATACAGAAGAAATAACATTCAGCTTTTCCTCACTTCATAAACTGATGATCTTCATTGTTTTCCAGTCTTTTATGCAATACATTTTATGGATGTCACTTACGCAAATCTTGTGGAGTTAATCTGGATAGAGTTATAACTAAGCTTTTCTGGCCCTCAGGCACCTAACTCTTGTCAGTCTCCTGCTGTTTGCTATCAGTGTTCAACCTGCATTACATCTGTAGCCCATAAGAACCTTTTAGTATTCAATATTATGCCTTTTTATTCTATCTTCAAAGGTTTTTCATTTCATTTTATGTAGTCGGGCTGTACTGTAAATGGTTGATATTGCAACTTTCCTTGTCTCAGACTTTTTTTCATTTTTAATAGAGCTTCACCCACCACCAACATTGTAGCAAGTATGTGTTAATATTTCCACACTGAGCTCATATGCTCAGTATTTTTAATGCAAAAATCTCAGGGTTGAAAGCTGACATTGAAGATGAGTTAATAGGTAAGAAAAGGCTGATGGTTTCTCTGAAAATACATTATATCCAGTGCCACTCTGCAGGCTGATATATATTAGTTTTCTGAGTGCCTTTTTTGCTGAAGTGCATCTGGGAAAGGTTACATCCAAATTGTCACTTGAGCTTTATGAATACTGCAGGCCCTCTTTTATTTTTATTCTTTTTCATTGCACCAAACTTCTAAATTAAATTTAATATTTCTATATTTTATACATATATTTTGTTTCCTAAGTGGAATGAAAAATGGTGAGTCATACTGATGATAAATGCATAATTTAGAATATTAACCTGTTTTATGTATCAAGGAAATTTAGAATTAGGCATTTTGCTTGTATATGGCACAAATATACATGCAAAGAAGCTGGTCTCCATTAAAAAAATAGCATTTGTCAAAGGTATCTTAGTAACATAAATTATTTTTTTTTTTTAGAGGAAAATACTGTCACTTCTCAGAATTCATGTGGATAACATTTATCAACGTTATCTCCAGGGGTATATTTGTTTCGTAGCTGATTACTTCGGTAAATACTCAAAGTAATTTCAGCAACTTTATCCAGTAGATGATTAGGAAGTCTTTCTGAATGAATACTTGGACTTAGCGTTGGGGTTCTTTAAGAATACCACAAACTGTTTTTCTATTTTAACTAAGTCAATTCGTCATACAGGCAGTTACACCAAGAATCTACTCAAATCTTTGCAAGCCCTCTTTCAGCAAACAAGTCAATCCCAAAACGCTTTGCAGTAAAAGCTAAGGTGTTCCAGAGATTCAGGTCCAGCTTGCAGGAAGGAGTAGCTTTTGTGTCCTTTTCACTGGAGAGCAAAATTGTTGACATGTGAAGTGTAGTCTCAGTTTTACCAGTTTAGCTGCAAGACAAATTCTAGAGGCACAGCCTGATGGACTATGTCAAAGTTAGTTTCAATTCACATTGCCATAAAACAAAGGGACAGTTTAGTAAGGCAAATTACTGACAGCTTTCAAAAAAGCTGCATAAAAAAACATTATTAAAAGCAGGCATAAAAAAAAAATTATTAAAAGCACGCACATGATCATTATTCTGAGATATAAAGGAATTATCACCTCATCTTAATTGTGTGATGTCAGTGAATATCCAAATGCATCAAATGAATTCTCAAATTTGCAAGGTAGCAATCAATCATTTTAAGATAGATTGGAATAGAGAACTATTAAGAACAAAATTTCAAATTTAGTTTTTGATAATCTCAGATTTTTTATAGAGTCAATAGACTGTTACAGGGTTAAAGGACAACTCATTTCCTTGTGTTGAGTGAATTCTCCCAACAGTGAGGCAGAATTGTAGGCCAAGTGCTGAAATCAGAAGAGACTATTACACAATTGCTAGTATTCCTTGAACATACTTGTAAAAAATGGCTAAGAATGAAGGAGAATTAAGCAATGCCAAATCTTCAGTGATATTTGCGCAAAATAGTGGAACTGAGCTGCCAGTTAGTGATAATGTGTCCTGTTCTTCAAATCATAATACTTTACAAACCTTTTCCTTTTTGGTGACTACCTAGTAGCAATTCTACCTCACTGAAAGAAAATACTTTTGATTAGAACTGCAAATATATTGGGAATTCTAATAGGTGTTTCTTTTTCAAGTTATATTCAGTTTAAGGTTTTCCTGGTTTAACTATTTAATTGTACTTCATAAAAACTGAAATAGTGATCTAATTTCAAAACAATAAAAAGAAAAAGTAGATGGATTTCATTTAAATTTATTAAAGTGAGAGATTTTTAGATGTATTTAGTATTTTTTAAATTTGGTTTAAACTGGGGAACTCACTGCAATTATTTTATTCTATTAGTTTCCTCCAATGAATTTTTAATAAAGAAACTATTAGCCTAACATGGGAGAGAGGGTGGGGGGAAAGGGAGGAAGTGTTTATACTATAAACCAAATATAAATGGAATGACCAGCCATGGTTTATAATTAGTTTTTTCTAAAATATCAGACAGTAAACTTTGACATTAGTGAATTAATATTTCCACCCATATGTTTCTCTCCAACAACATTCTGGTATGCTGGCATTCACAGCCTTTTCTGTTTATGATGTGATCACAGTCTGAGCAAATATGTTTCCTTCAAAGTGCCAGTGCCTGGATTCCTTCCAGGTTCAGTGATTTCAGCAGAGAAGCAGACCCTACAGGGATCCTGAGTAGGGCTACAGCTAAGTGCCAAGCCTTTGCCCAAATGATAGTGAAGTGTTATTTTGATCCAATTTCTGCATGAACATGGAAGAAATTGGACGTGTGATTGACTTAGTGGGTTTCCTGTCATCCACCATGGGATTCTCCTTCATGTTGTTTCCTAAATCTTTGATGTAAATAGCACAGGGCCGGCTTCAATCTGTGGTTTTGCAGATGGATTTTGAAACTTGATTTCTAATGTCAAAATGAAGCCACGTTGCATGAAAAGATGGATTCATTTCACATGCACGTCTTTATTTTCAGAAAGTGAAACATTTCATTTGTACAAATAGCAATTTGGACTGCTTCTTCATGTGTTTTTGAATGCATTTGTGTTGAATTTTTTTAAGCTACTGATAAAAAGTGTTTAAAACAAGGGTAAGTCAAAGGATCACATCTAAAAGGGCAAGGTAATGCTAAAAGCCTTTTGGGAACCTAAATATATGACAGCTCTGAAAGCAAAAGCAAAACTGCCAATATTATCTGGGGAGTCAGCCAAGAAGCCAGATGCTACCAGAAAAAATGTCCTCTGCTGTTTGGCATTTTGGGGTCTCATGGGTGCCACTGAAAGACAAAAAGGATCCATTGCACATTACAGAACAATATGGTAGGCCTCAAATGCCCCCACTGTTCGCGAGGACAACTTCATGCTGAAGAGCAGTGGTGTTAAAAAACTCTCATAAGAATCATACCTGTTTGAACACGGAAAGGATATGAAAAATAAAAGCAATTTTCCAATTCATCTTCTTTGTTATATTATATTAGGGAATCAGAGAACATCAGGTGTAGCTCAGGACCCTGATATGAGCTAATGAATGAGCTAAGTTAAAAGCAGAACTTCATTAAATCCAGCCTCCAATACTAATTTTAAATCAGCTTGCTCCTGTGTGCATCAGATCAATTTTAAATATGGAGGTTTACATGGCAAAGGGTCCTGCAAATAAAAAAATCAAATAAATTTTGTTTCACTTTTATTTAGTTCTGAGACGTAAGACCTGTAATAGATATCTTTTAATCAAAGATTCATACAATTGACCTTGATTTGTTATTTATCTGTTTCTTCAAGTTCTTCCCCCTTTATTTTAAGGCTTAATTGTAATAATATGTGTGTTCTGCTTAATATTTAATTGCATTTGTAACTGTAGTAAATAAATTTCCTGTGCTTTTTCTCTAGATACTTACTTTCTTAAAATTAATATCAATATACTCTAAAAGTGCTGATGCATTGTATTTTAGAGGTGAATTTTGTTCAGAAGTATTAACGGAATTTCCCAGAGAGATGTTTTAAAAAGTCCTTTAAATTTATTGCATTTTCATGAACAAAGAGTGGAGTGGAAGAATATAACATATAGGTAGTTATCATAAATATCTGAGATCATTGAGACTATGTTGAAAGAACACCTGGGAGGTATGAACCAGTATAGATCAAACAACTGAATTTCTGAGTCTACAAGATCCATTATCCCATTTTCTTTTAAAATATCTTACAACACTATGCCTCCTAGTGTCATCTTTTCTCTTGAGGGGGCTAATGGAATTTTCCCAATGGCTTTCTGTGAAGATTATTATTATGATAGCTCATTTTCATTTGAATACATTATTTGAAGAGTACAAAGATAGTTTTAATAGGCTTTTAGCTATGTCTGTATAATATCCATTCTTTATACAGAGGGAAGTTCTTTGAATTTTAGATAGATGATGAAATGAATTGAGTAGAACTGAAAGCAGTGAATGAGAGGGCAAATACTGCTGTTCTGGTTATGTGAGACAAAAAAAATAATTCCAAAGCCAAATATTCTCTTTTAGCAAACTGTCTTTCCCAGACAAATGCCAGATTCCTCTGAACACTGAAGTTAGAGTGTAGACAAGATTGCCAGCTACCAAAATGTAAGATACTGAAAGAAGCAATGGTGTTTTGAAGAGTCCCTTCGTTTCAACAAAGAAAATCTCCCACACTTACACAAGAATTACTTGATGGGATTTATTATAGTAAAATCACATCTTAAATAATGCTGCATTTTAAAATTATACCAATTCTCTGATAAATAGGAAAGATTATAGAATGTTTATTTATTCTCAATGCATTAATTATTTTTCTCCAGGGAGCAGTGTCCTAAACATTTCAGTGACTAGTCATTTCACTATCACCAGCATCTACAGGGCTTTTTTGAACTTCCTCCGATTTTAGAGTGTTATCTTCAGAGAGCAAAAAAATGGGTGGAAGGAAGTAAAACCTCATTCCTCACTAGGTAAGAAGGGAAAACATAATGTTTCACAGTAATTTTCCAATTTTTTCTGTCTCTCTCATCTAAAATGGCTGAAATTCAATAATGCTGAGATCAGTTTCAGTAGGGAGGTATGAATCCAGAAACTGAGTTTATAAGTAGCAGGGAACTGGTATAGAAAACTATAGCACATCCCACTGTGAGTAATGACTTGTACAAAATATGTTCAGTTACAGTTGAACATCTGCCAGTTACAATTTAACTCTCCTCATAGTATTTGCAGCTTTCTCTTCCTATTTGCATTCTCTTTACCTCAAAAGGAATTGTATGATTGTATGTTGTTTTCCTGAACTGCACAATTTTGCAAAAACGCAAAACCAAGTTCCAAGCATACATTTTAGTTTAACTTACCAATGCTGTTAAAACAGTGCTGGCACTGCCAAAATCTCCCCTTTAGATCAAGGAAAAGAGTGGAGTGTGACTGCAGACCCATACTTCAAGCCTGTAGGTAAGGAAACCAGTACATTAGTAACGTGTCTAAACTGATTCATTTCATGTCTCATTGTGTCTCAAAATCCTGTACATCTGCGGCCAACAGAACTCATTTTGATTCCCATTTCTCCTAGAGATGTTTGAGAGAACAGAAGATGGTACATTGGTTGAACTTTTACATTTTATGAACTTTTGCATTTTATGAACTTTTATACTTTGAAAGAGAGGGATGTGTTTTGTATGCCCCTTCATGCACCTGAAAAAGTGATTTTACTGTCTAAGAGATTGTCTTCTGATAAAAAGATGCAAGTCCGAAAGGATAATGCTTTATGTTTCTTCCCAAAGTATCTAAATCAAACAGTTCAGTCAAGAGTCTCCCTAAGTGTCCACACAGAAGTCAGGACCTATGAAGAGCCACTATGGTATGTCACAAGTTCCAGCTTCTCTGAATGGGAAAGGGAAATGATCAAGAACAGAAGGGTGACATCTCTTTTCCTCACAAGAATAACAAGCTAAAAAAAAATGAAAAAGAGAGAGAAAAGGTCTGCTAAAGATGTTGGATTATCTCTCCTTTGGAAGAAATGAGAAACTTGACTTCTTGGTTTTATCTTGTGAATAGGAGGGGAATGTTTCCTTAGTTTTGATGGACACTGAAGCCTTTTTAATAGAATGGTATTTTAAAGGGAGCACAGTCATCTCCCGTTTTACAGAGATTTATGGATAGCCACACTTAATTCCTACTCAAAAGTAAAAAGAGGAAAAAATCAACAACAGTATGAGTGAAGAAAGGTTTTGCAAATCCAGTAATGGGAATGGGATCAGTGCTTAACATTGCTCAGACTCTGCTTTAAAGCAGCCCTGAGCCTTACAGCTAGTTGAAATGAGTGGAACAGAGAGAGCCAAAGTTAGTTAGGACAGGAAGAATGGACAGGGTGAAGAATTTTGTTTAACTAAGTAGGTAATTAAATAAATATTTATCTAAGAGTGCAAAATCTAAGGAGGTGGTTACTGTTTAAGAATTTGTTTCAACAGTGTCTTTGAAGAAGCACTACTTTTCTGAATTGACTGCATATATATATATATATAAGACCATGGTATTTTAATATCCTCCAAAATTGAAGGAAACAGACAGGCTTATTTCAAGTTTTGGAGTGTTAGAAAAGTGTCTATGA
>JAWWLV010000088.1:26171385-26188428 GCA_035041135.1 Platyrinchus mystaceus
ACTGACAAGTGACATTTTATATTTCCATTTCCACAAATCTGTTTGTCCCAGTATGTGTATTTTGTGTAAAGGAGGTCTAAATACATCTTCAGCACACCAGAATCTTTTAGCATGTGCTGGATAGTACATGAATGTACATGATCCACTGAAGCTTAATAGGCAAGCATGTAGAAGGTGAAAATCAGAAATATCTGTCTAGGAAATGTGGGAAAGAAATACAGGAGTCTTAACAAATATATTTAGAAGGTCAAATGCATGGTTGCAATATGAACTTTTCCAGTTTTGAGGGAGGAAAGAGTAGAAAAAGAGCTAGATAATATGGGGGTTTAGCACATTACGTATCACTTGAACAAATAGTGAGTGCAAGAGCCTTTTAGGGTAATAAAAATTTCCCATTCAAAGCTGAACTGTGCCAAGTATCTGATTTCAAGAAGCCAGATATTTAGGATTTTTTGACATTCATGATTTCTTCCAGTAAAGACATATTTTCCCATGGGATTTGTTTTCTGAGATCCCACTAATTAAAAATTTCATCAATTTAATTTTGTGAGACAACATCCTAAACTTTTTAAGTACCCATTAGTATAACTAATGTATAGATTTCAAACAAGTTACTGTAGGAAAATGTGGTCCGTATTTAATTATTAGGTCTAATTATTGTAAGAAAAAAAAGGTGTAACTTTCTATTGAACCTTGTATTTATTACATATATGACACATGGAAACAGAGAAATCTTACAGAAAATAATTGAAGACTATCTATTTTGTCTTGTGAACATAAAAAACTCTATTAAGAGTCCTCCTTGGCTTTAGAAAGAAAAGTGAAATAAAGACATAAACTAATATAAATCCATAATTTTCCTATTTCATTTGAGTTTATTGGATCATAATAATTTGATTCTTCTATTCACAACACAGCAGGAATCACCTGGTTTTCTGAAAATCTAAGGTTTTTATTTACTTTGCAATAGCAGCACCTTTCAGCACCATTTCATTGATGGTGTGTCATTACATAACTAACAATGCCTTAAACTATATTGGTCCCAGACCTGGAATTTGAAATAATTGGGTTTTTCTGGAGTTGCTTATATTCTGCATTACAAAAAATGGCTTTTTATAAACACTAAGGCTCTTTAAAAAATAAGGTCATATATATATGTGTTTATATATAAGTAGAATTTTAATCTCAACATCTATCTTGTTCATATATCTTTGACAGACAAGGGAAATTAATGTATTATATTTCTACCTTCAAAGTTTTTCTATCTTCTGGAGATACTCAGAGATACAGAAGATAATTTCATATTACTGATATAGTTTTAAAGAGGATTCTGAAAATATCACTATATTTTTATTTTTTTAATTTATTAATTTTTTAATAACAACAATACAATATACTGGTACACAGGTACTCTGATCTACTGAAGCTTAAGAGGCAAGCATGTAGAAGTTGAAAATGAAAAAAAGTGGTAGAAATTAATGTGAAAGAAAAGTCTGAAGCCAAAATTGTGAAGTATGAGGAGAGAAGGAATTGTATTTAGCAAATAACAGAAGTGTCATGAAAAGAATTACTTTGTAAGGCATCTAATGGCTGGAGGAAAATTATAGGAAGAGCTTATCTTTTACTGAACCAGAAGAACTGAAATGTTTAATGCTTTACTGCTTTACAGTTCCCTGAAATGCAAAGAGACCATTGGTTAATAACAACAGCAGAGACCAGGAAACCTAGAATAAATTGCAATATGTTTGATGACTTCAGATTTCTCATATTCTAAGCCACTTTTGCTGAGATGTTTAGAAGTCCATCTGAAGCTTTCTCAGTACATTTAACAATTATTTCATAGAACCATAGAATATCTCAAATTGAAAGAGACCCATAGAGATCATCAAGTTCAACTCTCAGCTCTTTGTAGGACTACCTAAAACTAAATGCTCCTTAAGACTTGCCTTTGAGACCTTTCACCATCTTGGTCACTGTCGTCTGGACACCTTCTAATAGTTTGATTTCCCTGTATTGAATCACCCAATACTGCACACAATATTCAAGGTGAGGCTGCACCAGTGCAGTGTGGAGTGGGACTACCATCTCCTTCAATTTGCAAGTGATGCTGTCCTTGATGCATCCCAGGCAACAGTTGGCCCTTTTGTCTGTCAAGGCACACTGCTGACTCATATTCAACTTGCCATCAGCCCAAATCCCCAGATTCCTTTCTGTGGGGCTGCTTTCCATCCTCTTGTCCCCTCATATGTATGTATAACACAGAGAGTAACTCTTTCAAAATAAACAGTTGACTAACTCATGATACAAATTGCTATAACTGTAAAGGAAACAGAAGACACAAGTAACAGCTGATACAGAACTGTCAGGAAGAAGTCATGTTGACTAAATTGGACTAATTTTAATTTTCTGTAAGAATCATGAGGCAGTTGTTATATTTCTTGATTTTAGTAAGACCTGTTCTACTTAGAAGTCACTACTTTTATGGCATTCATAGCTAAGTGGTCAAGACAGCCTAGATGAAACCTTACCTAGATGGGGAAGAAACATTTTAGGAAATGGTACTCAGAGAATAAAAGATACATCTGAAGGTGCACCTCAAAGAGTTCCTCAGTAGATTTCTGCAAGGATATGTCCTATGTTTGCTGTTTTTCAGTAGGTAAATCTATTGCATGTGCCCATTACCTCATTATGATCACTATTAGAAGACAGCATTAAGCTGTGAAGAAGAAATATTTTGTTTGAGACAGGACTGGATTTAGAATTTTACAAAAAATAAGATGAACCTGAACAAAACAAATGAGATAATCTATTAGCAAAATATAACCCTGTTAAACACCTTGACTGCAGGATGCAGTGATTATAAGAAATCACAAGCAGAGCATGAGTCAAACCATCTCACAGTGCTGTGAAAGGGCAGGCATTACACTGTGATACATAAAGGTATTTGTAACTCTTTAAAAGCACAGTTTTCACATTTGAGTATCAAAGTCCAGTTTCCTAATCCCCTAGACTGAAAGAAAGAGCTAATGATATTTTACAGCATACAGTATATTTTATGACAAATATATCACACTTACTGCAACTATACAGCTGATTTGGAGATAAACAATGTCGTGAGTACTGTGTATCTTAGTAGCAGTCAAGTACAAGCTGTATCCATGGTCCTCTGATTTCTGACAACAGCCTATTCTGTAGGACACTGAAAACAATCCTTGAACTGTAAGGGCTCAGCTGGACTACTTACATTTGAATTTTGGCAGTAATTCTCGTAATCAACTGAAGAGAAACAAAAGAATTACTGTAGGAACAAAGATATTCACAATGTCAGAAAGCATCATCTAAAATGAAAGTGTTAAGGACTTAGAGTTTATTCTGGAGAGAACAATACTGATGGGAAACAACAGTCTTCAAATAAGTGAAAGATTTTTGCAAAGACATTGTCCACTATGCATAGAACAAGACTTAATGGGCTTAAATGTTATCAAGGGAGATTTAAGTTATACATTAAAAAAGAAGATCCTAATGGGGAGAAAAGATTAGCATTAAAATAGGTAGCCTAGGGAGATTTTAGAATCTCTATCATTAGCCAAATAATTATTGGGAATAATTTAAATATAGTTGATCCTACCCTGCAGCAAGTTAACAGGCGAAATTCTCTCTCTAGGTCCCATCTCGTATTTTCTAGGAATCTATGGTTCTCTCTAGACCACACAATATGTACATTGCATATTTTATGTCTGTCATATCATCATTTCTGAAATTCCACCCTTCTCCCAGCATTATTTATCCTTTTTACACTGCAAAGCTTATCAGAAATTTAAATTTATTAGTAAAAAAAAAATAGTATAAAGTAAACCAAAAAAGAAAAGGATAAAGAGCAACACAGTCCATTTAAATAGACCAAATCACAAATACTTCCACAAGTTAACTCTAGAAATCTTTAGATTCATTTCAGGACAGGTGAAAAATGAAATCATAATATTACTTAAAATAGTTTGCAAAGTGTAAAGAAATAAACATTTGCAATATGTGGATTTTTTTTCTTATTCACAAATTTAATATATCAAAATGTACAGGGAAGAGCACAGAGTTGGAAGACTGATTTGCTGTAGCTCTCTGTTGCCTGTTACTGTGCAGGACACATTATCTTTATGAGCCTTCAAGAAGACCAATTCTATCTTAATCCTCAGTCAAGAGCCTTAGTGAACTTCATCCTTCATAGCTTTCTGTGTTTATCACATTTTTAATATGACATTTCCTAATGTGCTAATGAAATCAGGCATGATATCTTATAGTTCTCATGCAAGAAGCTGAAGAACTGCTATAAAAAATAAAAAAACAACACTTTTAATAGTAGTGTTTTAAAAAAGTATTATGTTTTTCAACATAAATAATTCATGTATGCCTCCTTACTAAAGAGGATCACGGGAATCATCATCTTGCTTTTCTACTCACTGACAGTCCTCCCTCTCTTCTTTTTGAAAATGAAATCTTTAAAAACATAGCAAAATTTTCTTGAACAGATGAGAAAAAGGCTCATGCATTCAAACTGTCTCAGTATAGAAGACAGAAGACATTCTGCATAAAAAGAATAACATATGTCTTGTAAGATGAAACACAAAGTAGTATGTATTAAAACCGTATTTATATCAGTAACTGCATATTCCCTTTGTTTAAAGATCCTCTTTTCTAGAGACTCCTTTTTGAAAAGCATTTTGTTTTTATTTATGGCTTGGTTAACTGTAGTGGGTTTCTGTGGCTGGGTTTTGGTAGCAGGGGGCTATTTTTGTCTATGCTTTCAGTTTTTTTATATAAGAAGAGTATTTTTTGCCACAAACTTCAGCAATATCAAGATTTCACAATAGGTAAGGGGTTTGTAACATTTTTTCTCTTTTGCACTGGCTAATGATTCTTCATCTCAAAAGTTCGTACTTACAGATAAAGGTTTGAGGGATAAATCTGATAAACTATTTTTTAGAACATGGTCTCAAACTTTATAGTTTAGAAAGAATTATGATAGAATTTGATTAACAAGGGGGAACCAAGATGGGGAAGGAAAAATGTCCCATTTCTACATTTTCTAATGTTTCAATTTTTCAATTTAAATTTTTATTTTTAATTTGAAGATTTTATTTTAAACTTTTCAACCATCTTAAAACAAGAAGACAAAAAGGATTCCATCAGTACCCAGCAAAAAGCCAACAAATAGAATATAAGGGAATATAAATGAGATATAACTGCACTGCATACTGTTTTCCTGAACATTATTTTGACTGTTTACTTCAATCATGGTTTTGGTATGGACATAACAATTTTTAAGAAAAAAAGGTGAAAAGATTTTTTATATGAAACACTATATTCAACTGTCATAGGTTTTAGAATCACCATATTTTATGAGACACCATATTTGCTCCTGATCTTTTCCAGGTATTAACATAGGATATTGTATATAAATAGGTAGACGAAAGGATAAAGAGAATGGACAGCTTCACTGAAATGTGAGAGAACATGCAGGTTAGAGGGAAAGCTGCCTTCAGAGGCTTTGACAGAGACAGAGGTTCAAAATTATAAATTAGGGCTAGTCATCTATCAGAGAAATTATGGTGAGCTAAGAATAAGGATTACTGAGATTACAAACATGAACTATAATGCAAATAGGAAAGACTTTTAAATTCAATAATAATTCACAGTAAGTATTAATATATTGCTTTGAAAAGATTCATCATAAAATTAAGAATGTTTTAGTGTACCTTGTCACTTTGACACATTTTCTATCAGACTATTATTTGAATTTTGCTTTTTTTCCCTTAACCTTAGTAAGATTTTTATTTAATGATGAAAAACTGTAAATTCTAGCCATGAATAACTTTTTCTAGTATAGACCTATCTAATTTCTCTGTAAATTCCCATGAATATCCTTGATGTTAATGAATGCATAAATATTCATAAAAATAAATAGCTGAACAAAGTCAGATCCTGTTCTAAAGGACACTGTAGAGGGTTGGATAGAAAAATGATTGTATGGGCAAAAGCCTATATCGCAAAGGACAAAAAGATGGGAATAGTTTCATTAACTTGAAGTTAACATCAAATTCTAGCAATGAAGATGTAAACATTACAAGAGAGATTGGTAGACTGAGTTTTGGGGAAGATGGGAAATACTTCCAGACCTGCACTGTGCAGATGCCATTTTTATTTTTTTTTTAGCATGTGTAACTCCATGGGACTCTGCTATTTTACATAGTTTATTAATGATTGGTTTCCTATTCCCTTACACTGAACACACAAACTTTTTTCTACCGATAGACAGTTTTATACGCATAAATAAAACTGAGGTTCTTTCCTTTAATCCCAGCCTTGTCTCAGTTGCCTTGATACGACTCAAAGAATCAGTAGCATTCTTCTGCACACCTTTCTTGAAAAAGATTAGGCTCCAGTGACTCATTCCACTTTGAAATGTAATCACCATGGTAGGGATCAGGAAGATTCTTTGCAGAAGAAAATTATTCTCTCTGGTGTGCTTTGGTAATTCAACCATATAAGTTCCGTGGTGCTAATAAAGACCATGGTCTTAAAAGGATGATTCTGTGGTCAAGAGAGAGACATGGTCCAAGGACTTGCCACCTTGGGCAAGATTTTTTTCTACCTTTTTTCATATTAGATGTCATAATAGTTTTCTTAATATGGGGTACAAAGAGGATAGAATGATGTCACTTTCCAAAACTGCTGCTTTGTGGTCGGTGGAGAGGTAGGAATAATTTGTATGTACATGTTTTCATCAATTTTGAACCAATGTGTGCATGTCTTGGCATATGTAATCATATCAAACTCTAAAAACACATAATTAATATTCTTTTCTTTACTTGAAAGAAACTTCACTCAACAGAGGAATTGTGTTTCTCTAACAGAAAGGTTACTCTCACAGGTTACCTGACTTAGTTTCTGAAAATGCATCCCCTCTCTTACCTCATTGAATACTGTTTCTTTCACTCTGACATGCTCCTTTCACTCAAGCATAGATTGCTTTTCAATAATGTGCCACAAAAGGCTCATTACCACTGAAGAGCGAGAGTTTTCATTTTACAGTCCCATATTATAGCACACTTTTCCCATTCCCATCTGCTCATGTAAATCTCCTGTTAAATTAATATCTCTGCCAGGGAAAAGTTATTTACTTGATCTTTTGGTTAAGTAATTGTTGCCTCATTGAATAGTTTCCCTTGTTTTCTCTCACAAACAGTATTTCTCATGAAGCCTAAGTTGATGTTAATTACAGAAGTGCTTCTAGGCATCTATGGAAACTTAAGCTTTGTTTAGAAATCAGTGACTGTTTTATAATCCACTGTGAGAGATTCTCTCTATGGAGTTTGAAAGGAGCTTCTATACAAGACCTTTATCCCCTTAGCCTTGGTAATGTTCAGATACCACTTTTTAACAAGACAATTAAGTTAGAAAAGCTCCTTTCATTTTTGAACCCCAATGTACAAAGAAAGAACCGCAATGTACAAAGAAGTGTGCATTTAATCAGTAGTAGTATTTCTTCTGTCAGGATGGAGTGTTACTGGCAAGAAAAAACTTGATTACAAAGAGAGGCTGTAATTCATATAAGGTACTAAAGAGCACTAAGGAGTATGGCACTTGCAGCACAAATCCTGGAGTCTCAGAAGTTATATGAAAAATATAACATTTCTGATGGCAGTGTAGTGTGATCACATCTCTCCAAAAACAGAGAACTTGAAGTATTCTGTCCCATTTCTGGATTAACCTTTTTTTTAAATTACATTGTTTAGATGGGGAGATAGTCTTCCCTTTTATAGTAACCCTTTCATTAATAATGCTAACCTATTAGACACTCCCTAACGCTTGTTCACTACTCTTCCAGAGGTTTAACACAATTAGTAAAGTAAAAATGAACCACAGAGGCAGAAATTCAGGCTGTGTCATCTTTTGAAAGGAATAAGTTAAATTAACCTTTTGTGCTTCTGATGAGAAAGAATAAAAAATATTGTACTCTAAAAATACCAGAATAAATGGTAATAGCTAGTGTTTTCAAAATTAGTCAAAAAAAATACACCTAAGCAGTGAACTGAAAATCAGAAAAGTGTTACAGATTCAGTTGGTGTAAACTCTAGTAACATACTGTGTCTGCAAATTAATGAATGTTTAACCAAGATGAGTTATAGTGTCTCTTACATAAGTCAAAATGACAGTCTGATTTCTACCAAATTAATTCATTATGGTCAGTGAATGAATAGCTAATGAATTTGGAATTGAGGATCCCTTACATTAATAGTAATCCATAGGGAAATATTCAAGTACAGTTTTGTAGAGATTTTATTTAAAATGCAAATCAAATGAAAAGAAAAACTAAGCAGGCTAAGCAGACAAAATGTGTTTTCAATGCTTTAGGAGGTAGCCCTAGATACAACAAAAGGAAGGGGAGAGTCTCTTGAATTACTTGATATGTAAACAACAGAATAGATAACCTTTCTTTATCAAAAGTGAAAAGGGGAAGAAAGGGAGCAGCTGATCCATTTTGATTACAAGATATGAAGAAGTATCAAATCAGCTGTAAGCCTTGGCTTTAGCAAAGATTAAATATAAGTAAAAGACCTGTGACCTGGCTCTCGAAAGCCAGAGTTTAACACTGAGAATCCAGGAAGATTATGCATTAAGGAGGTCTATAGTTGTATTTGTTTAGATTGGCTGACAGAGATGGAGATGAAGAATTCCATTTCTTTCTTCAGTAGTGCTGTCAGGACTAAAAAATCAGAAATTCTCTTGAAAATGAGACTATAACAAACCATTTAGGTCAACCATTCACATCTGTCAGTCTATGATAAGGAATTTCCTGAATAAGCAAAGTAACAAACAGTTTTGATAGTCTCACTTATGGAAAGACTAAACTCACACTAAATGCCTAAGACAAAAGGCATTTTTTTTCCTCCCCAGAGGAAAAAAAAAAAAAAAAAAAAGAAAAACTGTAAAAATTTCATTAATATTGATATGAGCTTGCACAATGACACACAATGGAAAAAGCCAGAAAACAAGCCATTAAGCCTTAATATATCAGGACTGACCAATCTATTTCAGGGCTGAGTGGAAATAATGGTAATGAAAGCCTTTGTAGCCAGAAAATACTGATTTTTCAGAGGTAAAAAATTTTGCTAGATCATGTAAAACTTAATGTTTTCAAATTTAGAATCAAAACATTTTATTTAAAGAAAAAATAAACACAACATGCCAGTAAAACACATTAATGTTTCTCAAAATCAGTGTATAATTTTCCAGTTTACAGATATAAGATTTTTCACCAATCCAGAATTGGTTGGAATTTCATCTTATGGAGTATTTTTAAGCATTTGCTTTATTTGTTTGGATTTTTCTTTTTATGGGAACAGAGGACTTGAAAGAACTTCATAAGTAGTTACCACTTTATCATAAGTGAACAAAAATATAGAGAGACTGTTTTCTTCCATTGCTTCAGATTCTGGCAGACTTAGAACATCAGTGCCCTTTTTATTATAAACCTTCTCTTACTCTTTGGCTAAAGTTTATTCAGGATTTCCTTGTACCCAGTTGCTATTGCACATGAACCATTATCAGACTATACTTTTTGGGGAAAAGAAAAACGAACAGGGTTTAAAAAATTGTATTTAGTATTTTAAAAAGTATTAATAATAAAGATGAAATATTCTATAGATGCAGGTTGATTATGGACTATATGAAGAGCTGAAAGAAAATCCTAAGGAAATAAAGATGCCCCTAATGATTAGTTAAGTGACATTGAATGGTAAAATTTAAACTACTATCAGCTGCTTTTCACAAGCAAGGTGGTTGTTTTTTAAAGTCTCATTTTTTTCTTTTAATAAAACAAATAATTACAGCTTTCACCATCATTTTCCAAGTCTCTGGAAATAACAGTCTCATAACATTCATGGTTTTCTTCCTGAGAAGCTCAAACAATAATGGGAGACCTAACAACCCTGCTCATCCATTGTAGGAGTCTCAGATGACCGTGGTGATGGCTGTGGCATTTCTTGGACTGAAATTCATTACATTGTCACAACAGTTCAATAAATCAAAAGAAATATGTAGACCCCAAAGGGTAGAGGAGGTTCTTCTGAATACTGTTCCAGCTGTACTCTACGCATTAGAGCCAAAGGTCAAGTTTTTCCCTCCCCCCACTCAAATGGTAAAACTTGTGGTGTCATTTGAAATGATGAATGAAAAGTTACAAGCTGTGGGAATGCAGCAAGACACCACACAAATAGACTTGGAGGGCACAGGGAAAAGTACTTTGAGATACTTTAACTCTGGAAAAGCTCCAGCTGAAAATAGAGGCTACTTTGTGACTCACTATATAAAACACAAAATCCACCAGAGTTCATGGACTTTACTATGAATCCAGATGTTTGGAATTCTACAGAAAATATTCCCTGGAAACCATTTCTCAGGTTTTGCATCTTGCATCATGCTTCATCTATAATGAAATTCAGAGCTGTTAAGATGTCAAAAATACCAGGTATACTTACATCTTTAAGGAACAGAGCATGTTTGGACTGAAATTACAGATTTCTCTCTGTATTTCAAATCCCCAGAAATGCTTTATTTCAAAGCATAAATAAAGGAAATTAAGCATAGATGGGTATATGTGGCGCCAAATCCAAAACATCTTTCTGGAGAAGTTGAATGAAGCTCGTAGAATTTCATATATTTTGATCGTATTGAAATTCACTATGGTTCATTCTGCAGTCTTATATCAGTCTCCAAGAAAATTCAGTGATGTGAATGTAAACTGAGGGGAAACCTCATCGCTGTCTTCAACGTCCTCACAAGGGGAAGTGAAGGGACAGGGACCAATATCTTCCCTCTTCTGATCAGTGACAGGACTTGAGGAAATGGCATCAAGCTGAGTCAGGGGAGGTTTAGGTTGGATATCGGGAAAAGATTCTTCCCACAGAGTGTGGTTGGGCACTTGAACAGGCTTCCCAGGGCAGTGGTCATGACCCCAGGCCTGCCAGAGCTCAAGGAGCATTCGGGCAACACTCTCAGGCACATGGTATGATTCTTAGGGTGTCCTGTGTAGGGCCAGGAGTTGGACTCAATGATCCTGATGGTTCCCTTCCAACTCAGCATATTCTAGTCTAGAGTTCTACAATTCTATGATTCTATGATTTCAAGAGCTGAAACTTTGAGTCTCATTTTGACATAAAACTTTAAGTTGTCTAATATCAGTTGAACACACTGAAATATTTCATCAGCTTGGCACCAATAAGAACATGTAAAATGCAGAGAATACTTGGGATACTGACTCATGGGAATTGTAAAAACACATTGCAAATTCAGCCCAGAAAGAGCTCTTGGAGGCTTTAGCTGCCTAAGTATAGCAGTCATCCATAGGAATATGAAGACTGAAATTTTTAGGGATATAGGAGTTATCCAGATTTAGACAGATTTTTAAGACAACTGGATGGTTCATTCTTTACAGTTCTATCAAGTATATTTCACAAAAAAATTTCCTAATTATAGGCTGATATAATCTCACTAGTCCTGTGCTTGGAAACAATTGACCTTCATAGATCTTTGAAAAAAAAAAACGAAAAAAAAAGCAAACATCTGCCACAACAGATTTCAACACATAAGATCAAAACTTGACAAAGATATAAGCAATTTAATACAAGATTTTGTAATGGAAAGTGTCAGTTAAATTTAGTTATATGTGTTGCTATCCATTCCACCTATAATAAACAGTATATCACTGCATTGTTCAGCTACATATTCTTTTCCCACATTTATCTAGAATGAGTCATATAGAAATAATCATGCATTAATATTCTCAAAGCAGAGGGTTGATGTATGAGGGCAGATGTCTCTGTATTTCCCCAAACTGAAAGACCTAATTTTGGCAGGTAATGAATATTTGCTAAGCAGTCTCTACTGGCTTCATCTATTCTCATTTGACCCTCAGGACCAGTCTGAAATGTATATAACCTTTAAGGGAGGAATTAAAATACTTTTCTGAACTTTGCTTGAGGGCATGAAGCAGCATCTTACATGTACATACTGTGTTAGACAGGAGCTGCTGTATATTACCAAGTACAACTAATAATAGAATAAAAAGAGCCATAAATTGTAGCTAGTTATCTGAACCTTGCATTTAGGAGAGGTGCAGGACTTTGTAATTGCTGTTGACATTCCTGTTCCCTCATTTCTTCAGCTTGTTAAAGTCTTCCTCACATGCAAGAAAATGAAAACAAGGAATTAATTCACTGTTTCCCATGGGCAGGCAGAGGTTCAGCCCTCTCCAGGAAAGCAGGGCCCTATCACACGTAACGGTGACTTGGGAAGACAAATCCCATCACTCCAAACGTCCCCCTTTTCTTCTTCTTCCCCCTTCTTTATATATTGCACATGATTTCATATGGTCTGGAATGTCCCTTTGGTTTGGTTGGGTCACCTGTCCTGGCTTTATCTCCTCCCAGCCTCTCATGGACCCTCAGTGTCCTCACCAGCATGGTAATATGAAAAGCAGCGAAGCCCTCGGCTATGTGTAAGAACTGCTCAACAGTAACAACTCACTTCTCTGTATTATCAACCCTATGTTCAGCACAAATCGAAAACACTTTCCCATACTAGCCACTGAGAAGAAAATTGACTCTACCCCAGCCAAAACCAGAACACTCTGACATCAATAGGATCCTGTACATGTTGTCCCTTTAATTACCTGGAGACACAGGTGGGATAGAGAAATGGACTTCCCTCCACTGAGTTAGCCTGACCTATGTATGTATTTGCCACTTGCCAACTCATTCATGACTAGGTTGTCTGAAGTACAGTATTTTTCCTTCTATATCATTAAAACTTCTAACAGTTAAGGTAATATTCTGCCCTCTTTTGCAAAGGATTAAGGAAATGTGTAGGATCTAACCCACTGCACTATTACTGTATTTAACATGTATCTCCATATTTTGTTCAAGGGCTGAATCTAGAACTGTAATTTGTGATTTTTTTTTTAAATTCTTTGGAATATACTAACATACTGTGTTTTAAAATTTGCAATTAGATGCTTCTGTGCATATCATCTGTTTTTCCATCTTTGCTTTTGGTCAAAATTATGTCGATTTTCTCTGTATGCACTTGTCTGGAAACTTTAATTATGCTTTACCATGTTACCTTTGGGGAAGGCATAAATCATCTGCATCATATCCTGTGTTGGAATTATCCTGCTAACTTGGTTACTTAAGAGGACTCAAGACAGCTGTTACTTCAATACCTCTTAAAACACATAACAGAAGTATAATAAATTTTGAGTTTCTAGGAATTTTTGTGACATCATCACAAATTGTAATGACGTGATTATACATCATATACTAGAGTCATAATTGCATTCTAATTATACAAGGAGAAGTATTTATACTAAAACAGGCAATTAGGTGTAATTACACTAATGATGTAAATGTGCAAGAATTAACTGAAATTGATTTGAAAAGGAACTAGGGAAATGTATACAAATAAAACATATTTGATAGCTAAAAAGCAAACCTCTTTGTTAAATGTTGAGACTTAATCGTGTGATGGAACATCATGCAATGCAATGCCTCAAGGTCATTTTTCCTACCAAAGCTCCATTAAATATTGTTATTCTCTGTCCCTTAAAGAGAGTGAGAGATTATTGGTTTTTTTTCCCAGATCTTTTTAGACAGAGGGAGAGGGAATCTCTTAAGAATGCTCTCTAAAAGAAGTATCTGTATGCGGCTAGTTATAACATAGTGCAACTACATGACAGTCATATTTTTTGTGTTTTCCCAAAAATAGCTTAGATTTGTTGCACACAGGTATATGGAGTGTCATTTCTTTTTTTATTTGTCAATATTTTATTTCTAGCCCGATCACTTTCTTATTCTGGAATCCCTGTCTTATGCCCTTCCTTCCTTGTTTACCACAGGACAAAATTACATTTTAAGAAAATCTTGCTCTTGACTGCCTCACCCCACAGTTACCAGATGATCTGTAGTAAACTTTTCAGAACTTTCTTCTACTTGATATTATTTGCATCTACCTGAAAAATTATACATGTTTTAGTACATAATTATTATATGTTTTCATACCATCATATGATTCATATCAACATATGTTTTCAACAAGGGTTTGTTTGTGTGAATCACAGTTTAAACCAAGTGTGCTTATATGAAATGCTTATTAAGAAAGCAAATGAATTCTCTCTTTACCATCATAAAAAGAGCACATAAATATGTAAATTATTTCAAACCTGAAAACAACAGATGCAGTATGGTAGATGGATGACTAACACCTCTTCTGCACCTTTTTATTTCTCTTGTAAGTCTGTACTGCATCATATTGCCTTACAGCTTGTAGTTGTAGTATCGCCTTTATTCCGGATAGGTACTAAACCTCATGGATGAATAAGGAGGTTGCTTTTAGGTCAAAGCTTTTTTCCAGTACTTAAAATGGAAGACTTTGTAAAATGGGAAATTTATATGCCCATAATGTCATAGCATCAGTTGCAAAAAGCAAGATGAACTTGGGCTCATCAACAGTTGTTGAACACTAGAATTCCAGTTTCTTAAGGAAGCTGTCCATTCATTGGCCATCTGTGAGCCCCTTCTTCTTTACCCACCTCTGTGCATAGCAATGAATTTCAGTGAAACGTGAAAACAGATTAGAAATTACAAAGCTAATGAAATTATCTCTAACCTTCTGTCATCTGAGCTGATGCAAGACTGAAAACTTGTCTCCTTGCTGAAATAGAGGCAGTAAAATTCTCTGGTAAGTAATTATTCTCAGAATAAATACCTTTATGCTGCCCTTAACAATAGAAGAGAACAGGAAGGCTAGGTGGCAAAAGGTTCAAATCTATAGCACCAGGCTTCTTTAGTGCCTGTCATGTTTCTTGACTGCTTGTGGCTCTTGTTATGAACTTCTGTGTTACATACCCTTTCCACAGGATTCTGCAGTTTCAACTGTCAGATAGGCAAACATGTCTTCAGAGAACCACCTTTGGGGCCCAGTATCATGCTACAATTTTGAAGTGTGTATGAAAATAAGGCATCATAAAGTAACATTAGGGCAATTATGAAACAATAAGTTTCATAAGGCAACAAGAAAGCTTTAGTATTTCTAAGAGATTGTCTTGAAGTTCCTTCTTCCCCTTGACTACTTAAATCCTGCAAGGAAATCACCAGTAACTTTATTCAGTTACAAGGGTGTACTACTCATGGTTGACCAGGGCTGTGTTACATTGTAATTATCAGTATTTGTATTTTAAAAAAAATATGACAAATCAAACATTAAAATTACTGTCACATTTTTGAAAGAAGAGGATACAGCCTGCAACACAGCAAACACAAGCCAAGGACCTAAAAATGTTATTACTTTCCTCCTTAAAAGCCATTAACTTCAAGCAAAAAAGACACTTAAAACATCATTACTTATGCTTTTAGTTTTGAATAGCATACATGTCTCAGCCTTGCTAAGACAGATACAAAATTGTCACTAGACTAAAGACAGTGATGGATAACACTGATGTTATACAGAGTTGGAACATATTACAAATGAATCTCAACTGTTCTGGGTGAAGTTCTTTTTCTAGTATGTTCCACTTCTTTTCTAATCTTTTCAGAGCCAAAAAGACTTTAACAGAGAAAGAACAAGCAGAAAGTAGTTGCTTCTTTTAGGCTTTGCAGAAGCGAGGTCTAATGTATAGTGTCTTGTAGAATTCTTTACTACTTGCAATGTTGGCGATCTTTCAACCTTAAGGAATTAACTACAACGATGTTGGCAGGAAGTAAGGTATGGAAAAAAAATGGAAACATCTTCCTTTGAACAAAATATGTTTGGGAGCAGAGCATGATTCAATAGCTGATTAATTGGAATGATTTTCTAGAAAGTTAGATGACTTGGTATTCTCTTTGTTAATGATTGAGCAGACAATAGATTAGCTCCAGTAAATACCAGTTTATTGGCTACTGTAATTTCATGGCTTCTGTCAAAACCATCTCATAAACTCAGATGTCTAAGTTAGGAAGAAGCCTGAGTTGAAACCACATCTGTCACAGGAACGTTCTATGTGAACTTGAGTAAAGGGAGAAAGAGAAACAGAAACATCTCTTTCAGAAATTCATTTTCTAAAGAAAGTGTGACCTGCAGAGAGCATCTATAGCCATGATTCACAAGCAGAGATGGAGTTTCACTTATCTTTCAGTTAACTGTTTGGAATTTTTCTGTGAAGTGCACTTAAAGCATAATCTTTCCTTGGCATTTCTTATGGGGTAACTCATGAGTATTCTTTCTGTTCTCCCAGTGTATGATGTTCTCATTCTGAAGAGGTTTATTTCCTAATCATGGAGGGACCTCAAAATCTAACTTTGGGTCCTGCAGGATGCTAAGGGGTTGAAAAGCTGATACACAGGGGTTTTTTTCACTTTCTGCCTTTTATGAGCTGAGACCAGCTGTTTAAATGTAATTGATATTCAGTTTTTTTCTCCCCAGAAACATACTGGCTA
This sequence comes from Platyrinchus mystaceus, assembly GCA_035041135.1. NCBI lineage: Eukaryota > Metazoa > Chordata > Aves > Passeriformes > Tyrannidae > Platyrinchus > Platyrinchus mystaceus. The sequence continues at coordinate 26,187,912 of JAWWLV010000088.1, forward strand.
CAGGGCAACCCTCTCTTTCAACATCTGTTCAGCGTATTGCCCATATATTAAGATTTTCCTTCTCACTCAGCATGTTGTAGCTCATTACAATACACTAAATATTCTTCTGGAATGAGTGGTGGGGGGAGGGTTCACAGGCTTCAAGTCTGCTGGTTCCAGCTACGGAAGATCTTAGATCCAAAGCTTGGTTTTGAGCACTGTGACTTCACTTGTGGTTTCCCTCATATGTAGTTATTCACTCCAAGTGAATAGTACCAAGATACAGTGACAATTAGAAAAGGACCATTAAATCATGCCATAGTACATGTGGCTCAAGATAACTGAGTGAGGTATAAACATGTAAAGCATCATTGTTCTGTTGAGATACTCAACATTCAAACTGGCAGAATGACCATTTTTAGATGACCTCTGTATCAGTATAAGAACATCAAAAGATTTTTCACATATTTTTAGTTTAAGTTCATAAGACAAGCTTTGTCTCTGCCTAGTCCTTTCTTGCTTCCTCTTCTATATATTA